>CM060976.1:236204404-236804404 GCA_030765065.1 Deroplatys truncata
TTTCTCTACTCTTGTACAAACTATTTTTACAAACGCTTATTGTCCACATGCTTCATGTTAATCGAGATGTTAATGTTATTGCTAATTTTCTTGTAGATGCAAGGGGAAGATGGTAGGCTTTAAGCGATAGTCAAATATTTTAAGAACTTGTTGCTATGTGGAGTATTCCATTCTCTTTGCATTACCAGGACAAAAACAATGAATAACTTATTCTCATTTGAGAAAAAGTATAAGTATTGGAAAATTTAAGGGAATAACAAGCAATATCTCGGAAATCGTTTACTCAACTAAAAAATGTATAAGACATAAATTCTGCATTTTAACGCGATCTACAGTTTTTTGTAGTAAACGTTTGTCTATCTCTTATGATTTACAAGTTATGCAAACGTCGTTCACGATAAAGAACACTTTTGGAGACATTCCCAGTTATTTTAATCAAAATCGTTAGAGCCCTTTTTGAGAAAATTAAAATTTTCGAAAAATGTTCCATGTAAAGAGTAATCTGGGTTGGGGGATTTTCTTGATAACCTTTGTCTCGCATCTCGGGAAGATACTGAACCTAAATACCAAGTTTGGTGTTTATCCGACTGTTCGTTTCTGAGTTATGCTGTTCACAGACAGACAGACACACACAC
This sequence comes from Deroplatys truncata, assembly GCA_030765065.1. NCBI lineage: Eukaryota > Metazoa > Arthropoda > Insecta > Mantodea > Mantidae > Deroplatys > Deroplatys truncata. The sequence continues at coordinate 236,205,040 of CM060976.1, forward strand.
GGACACACGTAAGGACATGTTTCCAAAAATGCTTTTTTGGATTCAGGGGGTCTCGAAACATATATTTGTGGTGAAATCTCTGTATCGAATTTTTGGGTGGAATACAATAGTTCCCTTACTTACTATACGTAGTAGAGAAAGTAAAATATCCGATGTGTTACATTTGTCTTGCTCTCGTACTGAAGTTCCAGAATTTGATTCCGGCTCTGGGGTAGCGATTTTAAATATCTTAAGCCTTCACCTGTGAGTTTCTCATGTGAAGCATCCCCAAGGTCCAACGTGGTTCGGAGTCCAGGGTAAAAGCTGTAGGTCTTCTCGTTCCACCGCCATCCTCTACCATTGCAGGCAGTGGATTACGCCCGCTGGGTGCCTCCAACTCAGAAATGGGTCCACTCATTGCTTGAGGAAATTAGGTATTCACCGTAACTTATAGGCCATCTGGGAAGCGTTAGGAACAACAACTTTTATTTGAGTTTCTCCAACCACTATAGTAACTTCCTTACCACTTACCTACAGTAAACATAGCAAGTGTATACTGCATTCCACCCAAAAATGCAATACTGACATTTCACTAGAAATATTCGCTCTCTGGATAAAAAAATACTTTGAGAAGATCCGTCGCTGTGTGTGTGTGCGCGCGCGCGTGCTTGTACATGTGCATGTGAATATGAAATGATAGTTGAATATCAACCTTGGTCATGTATCCTTGGTAACCTCCAAAGATGTGACTAAAACGTTTCAAGAAAATCCCCCACCCCAAATTACCATTTACATGGAACATCTTTCGAAATGTTTTATTTTCTAAAAAAAAAAATGGCCCTAATGATTTTGAATAAAATACCATATATGAGATCAATATCTTGAATTTTCGGGGAATAGCCCTATGAAGTCCTCTTCATTCGAAAGAAATCTTGTATAATCTGGTCTAACTGGTAAAAGTTAAGCGATAGACGAAAACCTACTACACAAAAGAATAAAATGTCTTTAAAATACACAATTTATTTCAAACAGGCTTTCTTGTTGTGTAAGACGTTTATGAGATATGCGTTATTAAAGATTTTTTATTTCTTGGTCATTCTCTTAAGGTCCTGTCAACATTCAGTTGTTTCTCGCGATTGCAGGGAACCTATAGAATTTTAAGGCCAGCGTATAGCGTCCAGTTCTTAAACATTTGACTATCGTTGTTACCTTTGTATCTATAACGAAATATGTAATGTAGCTATTTCTCCATAGATTTATTTAGATTAAAATGTAGTAGATATAAAAATAAGATTGCGTAAGAATAATTTGTATATCTATTAATAAACAATAGAGGATAGAGGAAGTAATTTGAATTATTACATAGGATTTTTAATTCAGGGAGCCTCAAGAATGTGTAATTGCGGTGAAATCTCGATATCCATATTCACCCTATAGATAAGATGGAAAAATATAGTGACTTTAGAAACGAAAATACCTCTAGCAATAGACTTAATAGTAGATGTCGACACTTAGAAGACCTGTAAACCAGGCACCATCCGTTTTAAGACACTTTGTTACACAGGGTGGACCATTTAAGTTGAGACTGTACAATATCTCCAAAACTAAGCGTTGTAGAAAGAAATGTCTTCAATGAAAGTTGTTTGATATTATAGAGGAAAGTACATGCCTTTAGTGGTGTTTTATTTTGCGGACGTTGTGCTGGTCATTTTAGGGCCAATTTAGTTTTTTAAATGGGAGCCTACATTTTCTATGTTGTTGTCCCATTCCTCATAAAGAGCTAAACAACTTTTGTACAAAGCACCTTAAAATGGTTCTTACCAACGTAAATAACAACTTCTGAATGGCTGTGTACGAAGAGCCATTGGACCATCCATGGATAGTTATTCAGAATCTTCGTTGTTATTTACGTTGGTGTAAGAATAATTCCATAGTGTTTTATGCAAACGTCCTTAAATTTTTTAAGAAGAGTTAGAAAACAACATAAAAAATCTGATGTGTTACACTAACATGACTTTCTCTACTCTTGTACAAACTATTTTTACAAACGGTTATTCTCCATCTACTTCATGTAATCGAGATAAACATTTGCAGAGTCTATCTTATTGCTAATTTTCTTGTAGATGTAAGGGGAATATATATTTACAAGGGCAATATTGAAATACAGTAGCCTTTAAGCACATACATATCTCTTAATAGCTGGTTGCTAGGTGCAGCACCATTCCCTTTCCCACAGATTAATACTCTTTGCATATCCAAGACAAAAAAATGAATACGAATTCCCATTTGAGAAAATAGGTATTGAAAAATTTAAGGGAATAACAAGCGATATCTCGAAAATGGTTCACTCAACAAAAAAATGTATATGACATAAATTGTGTATTTTAACGCGATCTACATTTTTTGTGTAGTAAAATTTTGTCTATCTCTTATGGTTTACCAGTTATGGAAAAGTCGTTCACAATGAAGAATATTTTGGAGGCATTCCCAGAAAATTCAAGATATACATTTTATTTGTCATAAAAATATCTTAAACATATGATATTTTAATCAAGCTCGTTAGAACCATTTTTGAGAAAATTAAAACTTTCGAAAAATCTTTCATGTAAAGGGTAATCTGGGGTGGGGGGATTTTCTCGAAAACCTTCGTGTCGCATCTCTGGAAGATACTGAACCTAAATACCAAGTTTGGTGTTTATCCGACTGTTCGTTTTTGAGTTGTGCTGTTCACAGACAGACACATACACAGACACACAGACACACACACGGACATGTTTCCAAAAATGCTTTTTTTGGATTCAGGATGTCACAAAACATGTATTTCCGGTGAAATCTCGGTATCGAATTTTTAGGTGGAATACAATACTTCCCCTACTTACTGTACGTAGTAGAGAAAGTAAAAATCTGATGTGTTACACTCACATGACTTTCTCTACTCTTGTACAAACTAATTGTTACAAACGCTTATTCCCCATATGCTTCATGTTAATCGAGATATCGAGATGTTAATCTTATTGCTATTAAAAGGTTTGACCATCGCTTAGAGCTTACATGTCATGTGAGTGTAACACATCAGATTTTTAATTTAGGGAACCTCAAAAATTTGTATTTCCAGTGGAATTCCGATATCAAGTTTTTAGGTGAAAACCAGAAATCGCGCTTGATCCATCCAGAGGCGGCTGCTTTTGTACAATAGGTAAAACTTGTTTCCTATCTCCCCAGAACACACGCTCCATAATCATTTTGGAGAGAGAAAGTAAAAAGTATTACTGACTATCTTACTGTCGTGACCAAGCCGTTTTCCCCTGTCAAGTTGGAGCCCTGGGAAATAAGTCACCTCCGCGAGGAAGTGTCGCCGTTATGCACATGTTTATTTTACCCAGCAAACACAATGGCACTTTTGCTTGGGTCAACAGTTGAGGGAGGTTTGCTGATTACACCGACTGCCAATATAAACACCTCCCCAGTGATCACCACCGCCGGCTTCTGAGCGAACTGCAGGTCTCAACAATACCACTCTAGCCTATCTTGTGCCATGTGGTGGTATGAAGGAGTTGTTTAAAGATCCGACGTGTTGTATTCACGACGCTTTCTCTAACCACTCTACTACAAACTGTTCTTACAAAAGTGTTCAGTGTTCTTGGCATGATTAAGAGATTAAAAATTTTGATGTATTACACTCACATGACTTTCTCTACTCTTGTACAAACTATTTTTACAAACGCTTATTCTTCATATGCTTCATGTTAATCGAGATGTTGATCTTATTGCTAATTTTCTTGTAGGTGCAAGGGGAATTGGTAGGCTTTAAGCGATAATCAAATATTTTAAGAGCTGGTTGCTATGTGGAGTATTCCACTCTCTTTGCATTACCAGGACAAAAAATTGAATAACGAATTCCCATTTGAGAAAAAGTATAAGTATTGGAAAATTTTAAGGGAATAACAAACAATATCTCGAAAATGGTTCACTCAACAAAAAAAATGTATATGACATAAGTTGTGTATTTTAACGCTATATTTTTTGTAGTAAAAGTTTGTCTATCTCTTATGGTTTACCAGTTATGCAAAAGTCGTCACAATAAAGAATACTTTTGAGGAAATTCTCAGAAAATTCGAGGTGTACATTTCATTAAATATATGATATTTTAATCATAATCGTTAGAGCTACTTCTGAGAAAATTTAAATTTTCGAAAAATTTTCCATGTAAGGGGTAATCTGGGGTGGGGAATTTTCTTAAAAACCTTCGCGTCGCATCTCTGGAAGATACTGAACCTTAATACCAAGTTTGGTGTTTATCCAACTGTTCGTTTCTGAGTTATGCTGTTCACCGACACACAGACAGACACACACACGGACATGTTTTGGATTCAGGGGGCCTCAAAGCACATATTTCCGGTGAAATCTCGGTATTGAAGTTTTGGGTGGAATACAATACTTCCCCTACTTACTTCCCCTATTTTTCTAAAAGTGGATATTTTTATTTCCGGGGATCTCAAAACGTGTATTTCCAGTGAAATCTCGATGTCGACCTGTTGGTGGAATGTAGGTGGTAGAGAAAGTAAAAACGTAAAGATTGTAAGTTTACTTTGAAGATACACCCCAGCTCCAGACATTAGTGTTTACTCATGCGTGTCATTTCAAATATAACTACCGGTTAATCTCGCGATGCGCGAGAAACATTTACTACATTATCACTATATGTTTAAGTGCGGCCGGTCAAGTCAGAAATGTTTCTGAAAGAAAACAACATCCTGAAAAGTGGGCCTCGTCTGCACACTTCCTGAGATTAATTAAATCCTATGTAAAACATCGCGTTTGGGATTTTCTCCCCTTTTTTTCTCGTCCCAGATGTTGTCGGCACTTTAAAAGCTGTTCTTTATAATTCAGCTGACAGCTCTTAACGCCCGGTGAACAGAATTTCTTTTTTTCTTGTTTTGAGTTCTACTCATTTTAAAACTTAAAAACTTTATATATTGCCACGCTAGAACGTGAAACAAATTAATGCAGAATCTTACGAGGCAAAGAGGTGTTCCAAATGAAACACGTTCGCACGTCAAATTTATACCTACTCTTGGTTTGTCATGCGTTCGTTTCCGTACCAGCTTTTATCGTGTCTACAAACGACGTACGTAGATGGAGTTTCCGCTTGAGATTTTTTCTGAACATTTTACGGTTGACAAAGCAGGCAGTGTTACAAAGCAAAGCGAAGTGTTAAATTTCAGAATCTTACATTACCGGCATATATCTATACAGGACAAAAATAAATTCATTTTATTACAGTTACCAGTCATGTTATTTACCCTTTCCTGTACGACTTATTTTCGGATTTTGAAACCGAATGCATATGACTAGTATCGCCGTTGACTATATTACTGAATACCTCTGTGGGGTTACTAAGGCGTGGCAGAGGATGGGATGGATACACGTAAACTAAACTGTGATTGGCAGACAAGAATCTTAACTGGAGTTCTGTTACTGGACCGGTATGCACATTTTGCATTGTACTTAAAATATTACTCTACCCACTATAACTTACTTTAACATTTACTTTCGAGTACAAAGCCTTCATTTGGAAGCATGGCCGGCCTATTGGGAATTTTATTGGTACCGGGAAGTACGCTGTTTACCGCGGAGTAGCATATTCATAGTCCCTTAAATTCAAGCGCATAGATTTCTAATAGAAATTATTACACTAAAAAATTTGAATTTTTACTTTCTCTACTACGTATAGTAAGTAGGGAAAGTATTGTATTCCATGCAAAAATTCGATACCGAGATATCACCGGAAATACATGTTTTGAGACCCCCTGAATCCAAAAAAAGCATTTTTGGAATCACGTCCGTCTGTGTGTCTGTGAACAGCATAACTCAGAAACGAACTGTCGGATAAACACCAAACTTGGTATTTAGGTTCAGTAACTTCCAGAGATGCGACACAGAGATTTTCAAGAATATCGCCCACCCCAGATTACCATTTATATGGAACATTTTTCGAAAATTTTAATTTTCTCAAAAATGGCTCTAACGATTTTGATTAAAATATCATATGTTTAAGATATTTTCATGAAACATAAAATTAATATCTCGAATTTTCTGTGAATGTGTCCAAAAGTATTCTTCATTGTGAACGACTTTTGCATAACAGGTAAACCATAAGAGATAGACAAAATTTTACTACACGAAAATGTAGATCGCGTTAAAATACACAATTTTGATTATATACATTCTTTTTGGTGGGTGAACCATTTTCGAGATATTGCTTGTTATTCCCTTAAATTTTCCAATACTTATACTTTTTCTCAAATTCGTTATTCATTTTTTTTGTCCTGGTAATACAAAGAGAATGGAATACTCCACATAGCAACCACCTCTTAAAATATTTTACTATCACTTAAAGCCTACCAATTCCCCTTGCATCTACAAGAAAATTAGCAATAAGATTAACATCTCGATATCTCGATTAACATGAAGCATATGGAGAATAAGCGTTTGTAAAAATAGTTTGTACAAGAGTAGAGAAAGTCATGTGAGTGTAACACATCAGGATTTTTTAAAGTTCCTTGCTTTCCAAGTTTATTAATACTGTGTTTTACTGTATTTTTTACCGGTTATTACGCAATTACGCAACACAGACACACACAAACACTCATGCCCATGGCGGGACTCAAACCCGCAACCCTCATCTTGTTGGAGTGCCGAAGATATACACTCCAGCGACCGGCCAAGAGGGCCGGTTACATTAACACTCATTAATTGTTCATGATCATACAAACAAAACCATTCTTCGCTCTTAAAATAAATTAAAGGTGGTGTGGTAAAAGGATTATTAACATTATCCAACACAGAATTTGAAGAAATTAACTCTACTCGCATTATCAACGTGGTTACAATTCCTGAACTAATTTTAATTTCAATACTTTACTAACATTTCAAGCTGAGATTTGCGAACTTTCCGATTCCTGAATAAGTTTTCTCGCTAATTTCTTTGGACTTCGTTCTAATTTTTAATCGATGTCAAAGGTTTTTCCTTTTTAAGAACACGGTAATTTACCTTCAGTTTCTTATCAAGAATAGATCCCGTTTATTAAATCGTTTCTTTGTGGAGCGCACGAACAGCACCGTCCTGCTTCTCTACAAGAGTGTTGTCAAACAGTAACCATGCATTATTCCTATAATTATAATATACATACACTACGAGATCGAAAGCTTCCGGAAACCTTGCTCAAAATGACGTACAAGTTCGTGGCGCCCTCCATCGGTAATGCTGGAAGTCAATATGGTGTTGGCTCACCCTTAGCCTTGATGGCAGCGTTCACTCTCGCAGGAATACTTTCAATCAGGTGCTGGAAAGCTTATTGGGGAATGGCAGCCCATTCTTCACGGAGTGCGGAACTCAGGAGAGGTATCGATGTAGGTCGGCGAGGCCTGGCACGAAGTCGGCGTTCCAAAATATCCCAATGGTGTTCTATAGGATTCAAGTCAGGACTCTGTGCAGGACCGTCCTTTACAGGGATGTTATTGTCGTGTAACCACTACGCCACAGGCCATGCAGTATGAACAGTTGCTCGATCGTTTTGAAAGATGCAATCGCCTTCCCCGAATTGCTCTTCAACAGTGGGAAGCAAGAAGGTGCTTAAAATATCAATGTAGGTCTGCGTTGTTATCGTGCTACGCAAAACAACAAGGGGTGCAAGCCCCTCCAGGAAAAACACAACCATACCATAACACCACCACCTCCGAATTTCACACGCTGGCAGATGACGTTCACCGGGCATTCGCCATTCCCACACCCTGGCATCGGATCGCCACATTGTGTACCGTGATTCGTCACTCCACACAACGTTTTGCCATTGTTCAATCGTGTAATGTTGACGCTCCTTACACCAAGCGAGGCGTCGTTTGGCATTTTCCTGCGTGATGTGTGGCTTATGAGCAGCCGCTCGACCATGAAATCCAAGGTTTCTCACCTCACGCCTAACTGTCATAGTACTTGGAGTGGATCCTGATGCAGTTTGGAATTCCTGTGTGATGGTCTGGATAGATGTCTGCCTATTACTCTTTACGACCCTCTTCAAATGTCGGCCGTCTCTGTCAGTCAACAAACGAGGTCGGCTTGTACGCTTTTGTGCTGTACATGTCCCTTCACGTTTTACTTCACTATCACATCAGAAAAAGTGGACCTAAGGATGTTTAGGAGTATGGAAATCTCACGTACGGACTTCTGACACAAGCGACACCCAATCACTTGACCAATCGAAGTCCGTGAGTTCCACGGAGCGTAACATTTTACTGTTTCACGATGTCTAATGACTACTGAGGTCGCGGATAATGAGTATCAGGCAGTAGGTGGCAGCACAAAACACCTAAGATGAAAAACGTATGTATGTGGGGGTGGCCGGATACTTTTGATCACATAGTGTATATATTATTCCTAAAAGTATTCGGGATTTTTGACATAACATTACGAACACAGTGTAACGCTGAAACACATGCTCTCACAACATATCAACCTCTATATAGCTCGGCCTTCGATACAACTAATGCAGGCAAAGGAGAGGAGGAGTGTAATGAGAATAGAACCGTTTAGAAACAGCGCAGTGCAAGGCAAGTAATTCTCCGTAATACGCCACGCGTCTAGAAGAAGACTCTGTAAAAAAGGTGTTTCGTACGTCATTGAGAATTGTATGTGAAACTAAACGGTGATCACGTGGAATCTAGCTCAGAGATAACTGTGATGCACTATATGTTACTAAATATTCTGAGTTTCATTTAGTCTATTGGTTCATATCCAAAAGCCTTTTCTGGCCAACTTAATAAACGTCATCTATCAAGTTGGCCAGAAAGTTTTAACCGATTGTCTTCATTTGTCTTTAAGGTACTAAGTATTAAATTATTTATTTATAATAGCTCAAGGTACTATTTTCAGGCATGCTGTAAGAAGAGTTCAAACATAATTATTATGAGACGTGTTGTTTACTTTCTCTGCTAGGAATAGTAAGTAGGGGAAGTATTGTATTCCACCCAAAAATTGGATACCGAGATTTCACCGGAAATACATGTTTTGAGACCCCTGAATACAAAAAAAGCATTTTTGGAAACATGTCCGTGTGTGTGTCTGTGTGTCTGTGAACAGCATAATTCAGAAACAAGCAGTCGGATAAACACCAAACTTGGTATTTAGGTTCAGTATCTTCCAGAGATGCGACACGAAGGTTTTCAATAAAACCTCCCCACCCCAGATTACGCTTTACACGGAAAATGTTTCGAAAATTTTAATTTTCTCGAAAATAGCTCTAACGATTTTCATTAAAATATCATATATTTAAGATACTTTAATGACAAACCAAATGTATATCTCGAATTTTCTGGAAATGTCTCCAAAGGTATTCTTCATTGTGAACGACTTTTGCATAACTGGTAAGCCATAAGAGATAGACAAAATTTTACTACACCAAAATGTAGATCGCGTTAAAACACAAAATTTATGTCATATACATTTTTTGTTGAGTGAACCATTTGAGATATTGCTTGTTATGCCCTTAAATTTTGCAATACTTATATTTTTTCTCAAATGGGAATTCGTTATTCATTTTCTTTATGTATTGGTAATGCAAAGAGAATGGAATACTCCACATAGCAACCAACTCTTAAAATATATGACTATAGCTTAAAGCCTACCAATTCCCCTTGCACCTACAAGAAAATTAGCAATAAGATTAACATCTCGATTAACATGAAGCATATGGAGAATAAGCGTTTGTAAAAATAGTTTGTACAAGAGTAGAGAAAGTCATGTGAGTGTAACACATGAAATTTTTTCATTTAAGACTATAAAGACAGCTGGAGAGCCCACATATGTATGGGTAATGAACGAATCCCAACCTTTTTTTTTTTTTTTTTCTAATTTTTTTCTAATTTTTTTTTTTATTTTTTTTTTTTTTTTTTTTTTTTTTTTAATTTTACAATTATTTAAGCAAGGAAGAACAGGATCCTAACAAAAAGGGAAAAGGGTATTACTCTGCTAGTGGAGCTTAAATCTGAATATCCAAGGCTGGAATGGCCCTGTTCTGTGTTGCCGAATCATCTGCCATCTCTCAGCACGTAAAAATTGTCGTAGATGAGGCAGTACACAATCAGCTGGATCGTCCAACGTTTGTAGCCAAGTAAAGGTGCCCATAATCAGCCAGAGTAGGGAATTATACAACGGGGGGCTTACTTTACGAAGGTTCAAATGCAAAATATCAGAGGGTTGAGGAATCCATCCGGTAGGTATCCAAGTACGACAATATCCTAAAACCCAAGTCCAGACCACCGTTTTACCGGAACATTCCATCAGTCGATGAGGAAGGGAATCTGCGGCCTTACAAAGTGGGCAGTTGTGGGAAATAGCCATCCGGTGGCGATAGAGTTTGTCTGCCGTTGGAAGGATTTCGTTTACCACCGCATACGTTACTGCCATCCAATCGAAGTTAATCTGTGGCAGGCTAAAACATCTCCAAATGCGTCTCCAGGGCAGTTGTGGGTATTTCAGCTGGACATGAGGGATAATAGGAGTAGCCTGAACAAGAAAGGTGTAAATCTTCTTCACCGTACCAAAGTCACCATTCCCCACTTTCTCCGGTGGTAACTTCTCCAAGACCTGATAAACTTCACGTAACATTTGGGGAACCTTGTCACGCTCGCCCCGATTAAAAAAGGATGAGTATTGTCGTTGTAGCGCAATATCCACGGGATCACCCTGGTTATTCATTGCAAGCAAGAGCATTCGAATGATCAAGGCCTGAGACTGACGAACCACCTCTAATAATCCCCAGCCACCTTCACCTTTAGGGAGACGGAGTTGCGTACGCGCAATGCGATAAAGCTTTCCTGTCCAGATAAAATAACCCAATATCTGTTCTATTCTCTGGCAATGGCGTTTTGAGGGCGGAAGAACAGATGAAAGGAACCAAATTCTGCTGAGCGCAAAGCTATTACAAAACCATATACGTTGTACCAAATTCAGCATCCTGGTTTTCTGCTGATACATCACACCACGTAAGATATTAATACGAGCCGTCCAGTTGTATTCCCGCATATCCTCTGCGTCAGTACTAAAGTAGATCCCCAGAACCTTCGTACGCTGCACAACAGGTATACCCAAAACTGATGTATCCGGAGGTTGTAACCCAATGGGCAATATCTCGGACTTCCTCATATTAAATGTCATTCCGGTATTCTCCTCATATTGCTGTAAACAATCTTTTAGGCGTATAATATCGCGGGGTGTGGTAACCATTACAGTAATATCGTCAGCGTAGGCTCGTACCACCAGTCTCTGACCATACACATCGATTCCGGTAAGAGTAGATTGAAGACGTCGAAGTAAAGGATCAACATACAAGGCAAATAGTATCATAGACATGGGACAACCTTGTCGGACGGAACGTTTAACCGGTATAGCAGCTGTGAGATACCCATTGCAGAGAATCTTAGACGAAGCAACATCATATAGGGCTCGGATAAGATTACGGAGCTTATCGGGCACTTTCAAGGCAACCAAACGTTTCCATAGTGCCCCGTGAACGACGTTGTCAAAGGCCTTCTCAAGATCTAAATTAATGACTGCAGCGGACTGGTGTTCCTGTGCACAGTGCAATATACCACCTCTCAATGCCGCCAGCGTATGATGAATGGCCGTCCCCTTATGTACGGCAGCCTGCATCTCGCTAAGTATATAGGGTAGAATCTTCTGCATACGAACACTAATGATTTTAACAAACAACTTGTAGTCACAGTTCAATAACGTGATCGGCCGATAATCCTGTGGAGTCTTCGGCTGCGCACACTTCGGAAGCTGGACCACTATCCCATCTGCAAAAGTAGGCGGCAATCGCTCTGAGGTCCACATTACCTGGAAAACTTGAAGTAATTCTTCCCGAATATAGCGCCAACAGTGCTTGTAAAATTCATATGGTAGACCATCAGGTCCTGGAGACGCATGCAACTTTGACGACTGGATCACTTCCATGAACTCTGCTGCTGAAACAAGCGTCGTATCATGCCGCAGCTCCTCCGGGACAACCGGAGCAACCCCAGACATATACTCGTCCACAGCACTGGAGCATTCCGCTGGGACGGAGAAGCGTTGGACGTAAAAGGAGTGCACTTCACGAAGAATTCCGGCTGTAGTGGAAATTTTCTGTCCATCAACCTCCAAATGAGTGACGAGCTTCCGGCGACCATGTTTACGTTCCTTCGCCAGATGGTAAAAACTCGCCTTTTCCCCAAAAACCACTTCCGCCGAGTGTACTTTGGACAAACACCCCTGTAACTCGTTAGATTTTCGGACCTTAATGTGTTCTTTGATGCCTCTCATAAGAGACTGAACATCATCACCTTGCTGTTGGCGTATGTGTAGTTCCTGAAGGACTTGCAGGTAATAGTCCATGGTTTCCCTCCTAGCCAGAGCTCGACGACAGGCTGCAGCCCGAAAGAAATAACGAAGCGCAGGCTTGGCTTTACACACCCACCAGAAGGCTTTATTCTGTGCTAGCAGAAAGGATACCCGCAACCGCGACCAAAGATCCTGGAAATCCCTTAGCACGTCCTCATCCATAAGCAACGAGCAGTTTAATTTCCAATAACCTCTACCTCTACTGTAGATCGCTGCCCTACCTTCAAAGGCATGTATGAGTGCATTATGATCACTGAATGCGACAGGCACTATCTCTGTACGATGAAGACGTGATAAGAGTTCAGCCGGCACATACATGCGGTCCAGTCGCGATGCTGATAGGCCTCTCACGAAAGTAAATTGTACTGCGGAACCATGCGTATGCTCCCAGGTATCCTTTAACCGCATTTGCTCCACCAGCTGCTGCAAAGTAACACATCCATTAAAGGCTCCACGTTGATCTTTGGCCGCCAACGTACAATTAAAGTCACCGACAAGTACAAAGGTAGCACCCGATGGGATATGGGTCAGGAGGTCTTGCCGAAAAAACTCCTCTCGTTGTTTGCGTTTATTACTACCAGCAGGTGCGTAGATATTCACGAAAGTCACGTCATCATACACTGCCGAAAGAACCCTACCGGAAGGATGGTATCCAAAACTGTGTAATCGTAAGCCTTGTCTGTAAACAATCGCCGTACCGGAACCCTCGGGGCCAAGATTGGTCTCGTAATCGAAGCCATACAAAAAATCCAGATTACAAAGATTCACCTCCTGTAAAAAACATATGTCTATGTCATTACTGATCAAAAAGTCCCGTAAAAGTTGTTGTTTAATAACCTGTCGCAGGCCGTTAACGTTGAGCGAAGCCCATATTTGAAGACCTACCGGCATTTAAAGGGCAAGGATCGTATATTCAATAGTTGCAAGCGGAGAACAACCAGTGAGCACTGCAGAAACAACACAATCTCAATCATCACTATCCGGGTGCGGGTCATCCTTTGTAAGTTTAGGGGAACGTTGGTGATCCTCAAAATCATCGCTGTCATCTACTGCCGGCCGTTTGCCTGAGTCCGCCTCTTTCGTTGTGGAACGAGCCGGAGAGTTACCGGGCAACGGTTGCACATCTTGGGAGTGCTGTCGTGTCATGGCACTTTCTACATCCATCCGCCTATGCTGGCTCCGTATCCGAGGATCTCGACTAGACAAAGAAGCAGAAGACTTTTGCCTTAAAAGTGCTACCTCACTCGCCAATATCTCTACTTCTTCATCACAAACGATCTCCATATCCCCATCCTGAGAATTTTGCGAAAAAGAGGGTACCTCGGGCATTTCGAATGCCGACTTCCGATCAACAAAGGGCGTAATAGATCCGTCCACAATTGCATGTTCGGTTGCTGCAGTCAACAGCGGTGTCTCCGCCCCAGCAGGACCACCACTTCCTGAATCTGAAGAGCGCGCTAGAAGGTTCACCGACAAAGGTTCTACCACAGACGTTTGTGACATAATGGAAGCCTGCTCCTGGGCGACTGCATCAGAAGAGGTGGCAACACTCGCCGCCTCACTGAAGGTTACCGGTCGATTCCTTGGAGTTATAGGTAGCCGCGTGGCACGTAGAGGACAAGCTGCTTTTAAGTGGGTAGTGTCATGACACAAATGACAAGCCTGTGGTTGGCCGATGTAACTGATGGCAATCAAATACGAATCGATAACTAAACTAGCCGGTATATGACGTTTGAGCCCCATTTTTACAGCATGCACTCCGTTGTTAGACGAAAGAAGATACTGCGAGCCCCATCTTTCCCTACGGATATCATACACTGTACCATATTTACTTAGTTCCTGTGACAGTACCGTAAAGGGCACCTCAGAAGGCAGGTTAAACACCCGAACATTTACTGTTTGCTGATCACCCGGTGTAATATTCACTTTTGTTATGTCGCCGGAGGCGTATGTAAAATTTTGTTCCTCTTTATACCGCGAGAGAAGATTATCATACAATACCGCCGATAACAATTTCACATAGATAGCTCGTTCCCTGGTGTGAAGCTGGAGCGTGTCGACCTGATCAGCTTGAAGCCCCATGAAGTTCACTAGCCACTGGTGGATTTCTAGTGCAGTGGGTTTAATCGCCGTCGTCGTAAACTGAATTTTGAGAGTATTCACACGTTTATAAACCGCCATGGTTACCGTTTAGAACTTACAAAACAAGAAAGAAAGTATACCCAATTAAACAAGCGTGTACTCGGAGACACTGAAAACTGTACACAACAGCAAACAAATAACTCGCACCAGTGCCAGCCGGTTACACTAACACACAGCGGACAGACAACCTCACGGTACGCCTGCCACTGCACGACTGCCTTGGGGAATAGCCCGGCCTCAAGGTAGAAGAGATCTTGGACGTCGGAGGAAGAACCGGTCATATTACTGTGCAGTCAGAAAAGGCAAGAACACCTAATCCTTGTAAGGATGATGATGATGGTGATAACACTAATAAGCAAGATTCTTTTTTAATATGCATGTGATATAATAGATGGCCCACACAAGCCATTCTTCGTTGAAGTAAGTTTGTACCGAATAGCGCAGATGCCAAAAGGTTTGCCTAAACAGGACTGCAAAGGGGACTCCATACCGATAGAAAGAAGACCGCTAAATGAAAGACCAATGCATGAAAACGAACACTTTATCTGCTATTACTGGTCACAGAGCTCATTCAGTAGAGCAACTGCCTGCTATATGAGGTGTTCCGGGTTTCCTTCCCGGCTGGGCCCCAGAAAGTTATCTTTAAACAAAACATTTTACGGTATGCCATCGGTCTGGTATTTTAATTTAAGAGCACTTTTTTGAGTGTTTTATCGGTTATTTAATAACCAATTGCTGCCCAAAGTTAACAAGTTGAAACAAAGTTTTATTTTTATTATATATCTTTTAGTGCATTATTCACAATAAGCATGTGCAAAAGCACTCACGCTTTCGTCGACGTATTGATGTAAATATTGAGGCAGTATTTTTAACACTTATGATTTTAACCAAACTATATAATATATAAAGTCAATAACAGCCCGCCTTAAAGCAATATTTGTATGTAACAATATATAAAAAGTGTATATTACAGTAATTGTATATGTTTATATTATTGTATACATGTTCAATAATGTTATGTGAATGTATTACGTAATTTAGTAATGTAGGAGCTGTGAGAATAATAGGTTAAAGTTGCTAACAATGAGGTAAAAATGAGGTAGCCTTGAGGCAATAATAAATTTTAAAGTTTAATGCTACTAGTCATTATTGGAGCAACAATAATGTGAATTTTGTGACAGTTTAATAAATAGCCAATCTACAACCAGAAAACGCTTTAGTTAAATAAAAGAATTCTATTGGACTAGGATTAGGCAAATAGGGACTTGAAATACAGAAATTTACAAATTTAGGCGGTTTAAATCAAGTGAGTTGCTTGTAGACGGCGCTCATAACTGGACGTGTTGGTTGTAGACAGTGTTCCTAATCGGACGCGAGATGCGTCCTCGAGAAGCATAATACGTATTCAGTGTGAGATGAAAATATTTTACGTGTTAAAAGGTGCAAGTAATTAATTAAAAAATCTCAGAGCTCTCTCTATATTAGTGAAGTATTATTTAAATTGTGTCAAGAATTATTAAACGGAGTGAATTAAAAATTATAATCTGTGTAAGCCTACATTCTTCAGTCGCACCACAACTCTGCAAAGAGAAACATGTCTCTAGCTATAATACTGACGCAGCCGAGGCAAACATAAATATATAATATTTGAAGAAACAGTCAAAATTACATTTGGGACTAAGGTTACCGGGTACCATAAGTGCGGTTGCAACTACTTCAAGTTCGGTTCCGCAACAGTTGAAATATAATATTGTCGTATGCCTCACTTAAAATTATTATTTAACTTCAGAGGAGAGCTACTCGCTTGTGAGAGGGATCGTTAATCAAACAAAGAACTTCAATTTAAGAGGCAACGACGAGGACGCAGCTAAGTTAACTTTACAAAATAGTCTTACACCAACATATTATCTGGCTGAAGGGAGAGGAAAGGAACTCTATTATACCATAATTAAAAGTTAAAAGGCGTGGATGGCACACAATTTATTGGATGAAGTTAGTTACATACCTATGCCCATTGCCTGCCGACGAGGACATCGTGTGTTAGCAGTTGCCCGACTGTCTTACCCGAAGCCTACTCACAGAATGAAGCTACGCCAAGTTGGCGTCAGTAACGCCATATCCCTTCCAATGACACACTGTTTCCCCTGAATCGCCCCTACTCAGACAATCTGCCCCCTCCGACCCCGGTAACCAGAGAGCGTCTTAACAAGACTAACATCTGTGCACATGCCACAATATAACTCCTTCAATACAACCTACTTCAAATTTGGCTCCCAAAACGTGGGGAAAATAACAACGTAAAAATAACAATACAACAAAAACAACAACTTCAACATCTCCAAGGATAACATTCTGGGAAACATTAGATCACTGCAGATTGATCTTTCCAGAACACGTTGTACCTGCAATGATCCATCATTTATTAATTATCATATCTGGGCGTTAAAAAAACGTGCACAGAAGAGAGATACCGCATCTAAAAATGTTCAGAACACAGCATTCGAGTCTCAGCTGCATTTTGTTGCGTCTCCGCACAGATTGTAGTCATATCCACGTGTTCGTTATTGGTGAACGTTACCCTTTTGTCTGAGCAACATGCAGGTGTCCACGCGGTGCTTATCGGTACGAAACCACCATGTAAACACATGCGGACATCAGCACTGAGTCAGTGACCTTTCGCACTTTGTACCTGCACTGCCCCTTTGAACATCAGTGAAGCGGCAACTTATTTTGCACCTATGTATGTGGGAAACATAAAAATGCAAAGGAGGGTTTGCCTCGGATATCTGGTAGATTTTACATCCCTCTTTATATTCCCCACCTCCTTCTGGAAAGTAATCCAATATCGAAGATAACGTTTTTCGCTTACATATATAATTACAAAGAGCTTAAAATAATAGAACTTTTCCGAAATTGCTCGTTCCCTATTACATGTGATCTAGCACGAGAATAAAACTCATTACTATACGTAGGATACGGTGAAAATTCGTGTATAGCAGGCGCACAGAAGAACTCATTTCGGTTAATTTTAATTTGATTAGCTCAAAGCCCTTTTGTAGATATGTATAGCAAACTGAAGCTCCCAAGAGGCAGCATCATTCAACAGATTGCTCACTATCTTCGTTCCCACTTTCTCAAACTCAACCTCCCCCCAGACACTCTTTCCTTCTCCCGAACATCCTATTGATTCTTCTGGGGAAAAGAAAACTATTTTTCTTGCTTACGTAACCAGAAATACAAAACGAATCCTTTTCACATCAACTCCACTTTCATTGCTTCAGAAATCCGATGTTCTGAAGGATGTTTTCAATAGAAACATGACGTAAACCACAGCTGCATTTTCTTTAGGTTCTTACTAAAAATTACTTCAAATTCCTTGGTATAGTAGAACCCAGAGTTCAACAATATTTGCTGTTACGATGTATGTTTATCTTCAAGTACTATATGCCAGACCCAACGAGATGAAATACGCGCTAACGTGTGGCGTTAGCATTCGGGAGATCCCGGGTTCGATTATCGTGGACCCTGAAACGTGTTCTTTTGACCCAAGGGGAAGTGGATAAAATTAGGAATAATGGCAGATTCCTACTTGAAAATATATTCTATAAATTAATTAACAAGCCTAATTTCTTCCATTTAATAAACTCACACTTCAATAACATAGATAATTATACTTTACAAAACCCTTATTCGTTCACCATTCTTTACATTCTTTACGGCTTCAATGCTTTAAATTAAATTAAAATAATTACAGAATTGCCTCCTGCTCTTACATTTACCGATATATTTCTAAACTAACAGCAATAAGTCTATAGTTCAGACGATCAATCTTTTCCCAGTGAAGAAGTACTAAAGAAATCTTTGAATACGTTAAGTCAAAAATGAATTTAGAAATACCGTCCAGAGTGCCTTTTATCTAAACTTGTGTTGTTTTCCTCGTAACCTAGCTCGCCGTCGAAGAAAGACTAATCAGCCTTGTGGACAGCACATTGAAGCAAGCTGGAACTGATCCGACGCCTGCGCAGTCGACGACCACAATCGCCTGACGTACCGCGTGACCCTAAATAACTGCGCCCTTTCTTCTTGTTGTTATCGTCTGCTTGAGAACCACTATCATCGTCGTTTCACTTCTGTTCCCGTCCATGTCAGCCTTCCTTTAGTACAGCCAGGTCGCCTAAAGTAGATTTCTCCGGGGAGGGTCAATTTGGCACAACCCCCATTCTGACCTTAGGTTTTTCGTAGTTTTCGTTGGTCGGTAGTTGAATGCTGGGATGATTTCTCATCTACACAATTTTATTTTCCCTTCATTCCGTTTCAGGTGTGCTTATACATCCGTGGACAAAAAATGTGATCATCCCCAGATACCATGTGATGATCGGAGGGCTTCGTGTACCTTCGTAATAGTTTGTTCACAACGCACATGCAGAAACCCTAGAATAGTCCCTGCCTGCAATGGTCACCTTATAATGGTGTTTCTCGGTAGTGACGCTTATAAGCTACTGAAAACAGAACACGGAAAAACGTTTCGTTGGTCGAGAGGTTAAGAAGGCATTGATGCACTCATAAGCTCCTCAGTAGAAATCCCGCATTAGTTATTTTTACTTTCTCTACTACGTATAGCAAGTAGGAGAAGTATTGTATTCCACCCAAAAATTCGATACCAAGATTTCACCGGAAATACATGTTTTGAGTCCCCTGAATCCCAAAAAAAGCATTTTTGGAAACATGTCCGTGTGTGTGTCTGTCTGTGAACAGCATACTCAGAAACGAACAGTCGGATAAACACAAAACTTGGTATTTAGGTTCAGTATCTTCCAGAGATGCGACACGAAGGTTTTCAAGAAAATTCCCCCACTCCAGATTACCCTTTACATGGAATATTTTTGGAAAATTTTTAATTTTCTCAAAAATGAGTAACTATTTTGATTAAAATATCATATGTTACAGACATTTTCATGACAAATGAAATGTATATCTGGAATTTTCTGGGAATGTCTCCAAAAGTGTTCTTCATTGTGAACGACTTTTGCATAAGTGGTAAACCATACGAGATAGACAAAATTTTACTACACAAAAAATGTAGATCGCGTTAAAATACACAATTTATGTCATATTCACTTTTTTGTTGAGCGAACCATTTTCGAGATATTGCTTGTTATTCCCTTAAATTTTCCAATACTTATACTTTTTCTCCAATGGGAATTCGTTATTAACTTTTTATGTCCTGGATATGCAAAGAGAATGGAATACTCCACATAGCAACCAGCTCTTTAAAATAGTTGACTATCGCTTAAAGCCTACCAATTCCCCTTGCACCTACAGGAAAATTAGCAATAAGATTGACATCTTGATTAAGATGAAGCATATGGAGAATAAGCGTGTGTAAAAATAGTTTGTACAAGAGTAGAGAAAGTCATGTGAGTGTAACACATCAGATTTTTACCTTTTATATTGTTAATTTTATGACAGTGTGTAGCGAGAAAACGTTGTTCATCTGGTTGATGCCCTCTGCTGCAGTATCCTGGTCTCCGGCTACCTCTGCTTAGCGGCTGATGATTTCTCCATTCCTAATAAATTACCTTTCTAACTAATTTTACTGGTCTCAGGGTTTTCGTAGGTGAGGCACATTAAAATACATTTCCTTAAAATGTGATTTATTATCAATAAGATACTTATGGGCGGCTAGCTTTTCCCCTCTTTAACAATTCCCACCATAATGGTAAATTAGGAGCCTAATCCAATTGCACACGCTTCCCACCCATAGGCACATACGTGCATCCGTCGTCCAGAGAGTATAACTGAGTGACGAAGAGAGTGAAAATCTGGGGCCTTCTTACCCCTTTCATACCTAAACCTAGTGACGCTCACCTTCGCGACCCTAAAACCCTACTCAACGCGTTACCTTATTATGTATGAAAATATTCTGCTCCAAAACTTTTCAAGCCCCAGATTTTCGCTCTCTTATAGAATCTCGTCGAAACATAGTGATACTCTCTGGACGACAGATGCACGTGTGTGCATTGGGATGGGAAGCGTGTGCAGTTAGATTAGGGTCCTAATTTATTACAATGGTGGGAATTGTTATAATGGGAAAAACTAGCCACCAATAAATATTTATTTGATAATAAACCACATTGTTAAGGGAAATGTAGTGTATCTTAATTTGCCTCACCTACGAAAACCCTGAGACACGTGAAATTAGTTAGATAGGTAATTGATTAGGAATGGAGAATACAACAGCTGACGAGCAGTAATAGCCGGAGAGAAGAACACTACAGCAGAGGGCATCAACAAGAGGAACAACGTTCCTTTGCTAATTTTCTTCTTATTGTCCATGATTCGTAACCATTTACAAGAATAGTTACAGCCATAGCTTTATAGAGTTTCATTTCTGTTTGTTTTCTTGTTTTTCTTCCCAAAATTCTTACAAATTCTTCATCCAAAGACAGCCTGAAATTTATTACCCTTATTGCTAATGTCCTTGTCATGCTTAAAACTAATAATACAACCCAAAAATTGCAGTGGGATACTTGTTCTAGCAGTTTATTATTTCGATCTGACCGGATTCTTCTTTTTAAAGCCCATTATCTTTGTCTTATAAATATATATAGTTAAATAGCACTGTAATGCGTATAACAATGAAGTTACAATTACCAGAACAATTAAGTTACCTAATGCAAATTAAAGTTTAAATAACCTGCACGCTAGAAGTTTGAAACGTGGCAAAAACAATACTGTTGTTGTGTGTAATAACAGCATTGTCGTTACACAATGCATGCTGCAGTTTTTCCAAATTGCACTAATGAATTACCTTAAAGTAACAAAGAAGCAGCTGTTTAACACAAACTGCATTTTTGGGTAAGCTTTTTCCTGTCGCTTATAGCTTACCAATTATATAAAATTCATTCCGCATGAAGAGTAATACTTGGGCTACTGAAAGAAATTAAAAAATTTGTTTATCTGTAAATAACTAAAATAATTATGTATTTTAAAATAGGTTATGTTCATTTTTGGTAAAATAAGAAACAAATCTGATGTGTTACACTCACATGACTTTCTCTACTCTTGTACAAACTATTTTTACAAACGCTTATTCTCCATATGCTTCATGTTAATCGAGATGTTAATCTTATTGCTAATTTTCATGTAGATGCAAGGGGAATTGGTAGGCTTTAAGCGATAGTCAAATATTTTAAGAGCTGGTTGTTCCATTCTCTTTGTATGTCCAGGACATAAAAAATGAATAATGAATCACCATTTGAGAAAAAGTATTGGAAAGTTTAAGGGAATAACAAGCAATATCTCGAAAATGGTTCACTCAACAAAAAAATGTATACGACATAAATTGTGTATTTTAACGCGATCTACATTTTATGTGTAGTAAAATTTTGTCTCTCTCTTATGGTGTACCAGTTATGCAAAAATCGTTCACAATGAAGAATGCTTTTGGAGACATTCCCAGATAATTCGAGATATACATTTCGTTTGTCATGAAAATATCTTAAACATATGATATTTTAATCAAAATAGAGCCATTTTGAGTAAATTATAGTTTTCGAAAAATGTTCCATGTAAAGGGTAATCTGGGGTGGGGGGATTTTCTTGAAATCCTTTGTGACGCATCTCTGGAAGATATTGAACCTAAATACCAGTTTGGTGTTTATCCGACTGT
This sequence comes from Deroplatys truncata, assembly GCA_030765065.1. Lineage (NCBI taxonomy): Eukaryota > Metazoa > Arthropoda > Insecta > Mantodea > Mantidae > Deroplatys > Deroplatys truncata. Next base: position 236,227,272 of record CM060976.1, read on the forward strand.
TAGTTTCTGAGTTATGCTGTTCACAGTCACACACACGGACATGTTTCCAAAAATGCGTTTTTTGGTTTTAGGGGGTCTTAAAACATATATTTCCGGTGGAATCTTGGTATCTAATTTTTGGGTGGAATACAATACTTCTCCTACTTACTATACGTAGTAGAGCAAGTAAAAATCATGTAAATGGTAGTTTGAGGTGTGCAGATTTTCCTGAAATTCTATGTGTCGCATCTTTGAAGAATACTGTGACGCAGTAGTTACGGCTCAAGGTTATCGAAAATCGGCGCCAGGCAGTCGGAGGTAAACACCGGAAGCGCTTTTGCCGGATCTTCTGGAAGTTTCCCCTTCTTGAAACTTCTGGAACTCTTTGAAAATTTCCAACGACTATATAAGAGGGTGTTCTCGCCAGTGAGGTTCGGTCAGTGAGAGTTGATGAGCGCGTTTCTGCTGCAACATCAAGTGCACTTCTCCGAGTGAGTTAGTGACGACTGCTGTGACGTGCAACGAGTGCTACTGCAGAGCGAAGGATTGTGGAAGTTTTGTGCTCAACTCCCCAGTGAGTGAACCTTCGGACAGGAGTGGCTACGTATGTATTTAGTTACGCCGCTACGACACGAAGAAGGTAAAGTGATAGTGAGAACTAAGGGAAATGATAGCGGGAAGTTAAACTAGTTTACATTAGCAAAGTGAAGTCCCAGTGAAAGTTGTACGAGATCAGCACTGTGAGAACTGAGAGTAGTGATAGTTAAAAAGTGAACAGTCTAGATACTGAACTTAAATGTCAAGTTTGGTATTTGTCTGAATCTCCGTATGTGAGATACGCAGTTTATAGACACATGCACATAGTAGGAGTAGGAGTAGAGGCTGACAGTGACCTTTGTGCTTTCATCGTGACCCTGGGAGGCAGAGATCCGCAGATGACGATGTGCGCTAACATGGACGAGGTCCCTAACAATACCAGATGGAGCATCTCCTGACGCCGACAAGCACTGCCTAATCCCAATGCCCCCATGGGTCCCTGTGGCCCGAGACGAGCTCCCAGGAAGGAGGTCCACCAAATGTCAGGGAAAAAACTTTCAAAAGAGCAGAATCTATCATCCAGCCGCAACAGAACGATCACCGACGCCTGGTCCTGAAACGGACGAAAGGAAATGGTGGGCAAAGGAAATGGACAACAAATTCGTGGTAAAAGAGGAACTACGCCCAATGAGTGGGCGGAGTTGCAGACGTTCAATCTATAAACATTAGCGACTCCGCCCTTGCTTGCGCCCATCGTCATCTAGATCTGGTCGCCCTTCGGTCTCTCCTCTCAGAGGTCACGGTGGAAGCACAAGTGGCCGCATGGCCTGTGTGCCCTTTGCCTCAGCATTCACCAACCAACTGGGGAAACTACAGAAAAAAACCAGGTACAGAGTTACTGGCCCGACGGGAACCGAACCCACGACCTCCCTAATTAAAGCCTCCGCACGGAGCCATCTCGTTCGTTTCACGCACATACACAAACACAAGGACCGTTTCTAAAAATGCATTTTTGGGGCTCAGGGGGATCGAAAAACATGTAATTCCAGTGAAATCTCGGTGTGCAATTTTTTAATGTAATGCAATACCTTGTCTTCCAGATACACGGCAGAGAAAGCTATAAGGCATATTATGTAATCTGTAGAACATAGCTATGAAATGGAGTGAGACAGAGAGAGAGAGAGGGAGAGAGAGAAAGCCATGTTACTGTAAAACATCAAATTTTCCATTCTTCTCTTCCTTCTTTTCCTTCACATTCTCGTGTTCCCTTTGACTATCCCGGATTCATCCAAAGGCCACAGAATCCGTTCTCTTGTTCTCTACATTGGAATTTTGTAGCTTTGCGGTTCTGATTATTGTGGGCACTCGAGATATGCGCTGCCGTTTCCTAGCAACGTTTGTCTGTAACAAGGATACATTTTGGTTTAAAAGCCAGCGACTACGTCCAGCTCACAATGAGACCCTCAAAGGGCTGTAGCCCACCATTGACAGTCACTTATGTAAACACTTGAACGTATCAATTAGACACCCGGAAGTTCTCACGCCCGACTGGTCGCCAGGCCGAGCAAAAACACCCTTCTCCTCCCATGTTACAATCCAGCGGAAAAAAAAACGGAAGGGAAGCAAGACAAACAGTCGGAATTGCGTAGCCTGCTTTTATCATATGCAGTGGCATTCACGTTCATATGGATGTTTGCGCGAGTGATGTATTTTTTATTTTTCTCCGATCTACAGTCCTGGACTTGTCCGCTATAAAGCTATGAAATTTGTCACATGGGGGAGGTTTTACATATTTGCTCTTCTCAAAGGTTTATCAAATATTATTTTATAATTCAGCAACAGCACAGTATTAAAACTATCTATTTTAGACAGAAAAATAATTATTTTTCTTGAAGTTTAATATCCCCTAACCTGGTGGCTTATATCAGATGATGAATTTAATAGGTGAGTTAGGAATTAGGAGAGTAAGACGGAGGAGCACGTACACCATAGAAGGGCGACCAGATTCGGACGTCGATGTGCGGTAGCAAGGATGGGGTCTCTAACGCTTCCAACATAACACCGGCTAGCCCTGCCCTAGCCACCAGCAACCTAGGGTCTCAGGAATAGAAGAGACAGGTTCCAGGAAGGAAGTAAGCAGGCCACAACAATCCCCCAAGCGTCAGATGGAAATCTTTCCACAGCGAAAATTTCACCGTCCAGCCGCAGCTCACCAATTGCTGTCGCCTGGTTCTACAATCCTAAAACAGATGAAAAGAAATGGTGGGAAAATATATTTGTGGTAGGAGAGGAACCACTCCAGTATTCGCCTAGCGATCTGGGGAAACCACGAATAAGACCATGGGCGTAGTAGCCGATCCGACGGGAATCGAACTCGGGATCTCCAGATAGGAGCCCCGCACGTTAGCACAGAGATATCCCGCTCGGTATGAAATGGGTGAAACGATGTTTAAACGAGCCTGGAGTATTAGAGTTTAGAGTTACTCAACATTCATCTTCTCTGGACAAGGTAAGACCGGCCCTCGTAGCCGTGGTCGCTGGAGTGCATAGCTTCGGCGCACCGCCAAGCTGAGGGTTGCGGGTTCGAGTCCTGCCATGGGTGTGGGTGTTTGTGTGTTGTGCAATTGCGGTAATAAGCGGTAAACAATACAGTAATAATAAACTGGGTAAACACGGGAACAGGGATAACCCTGGTAACTCACACTAACCGAGATTCGAACTCCGGACATCTTAAATGTGGGGCAGACACGCTACCCCGACATCACGAAGATGGGCTAAAGAAACACCGAGGGCTGGTTTATCCTACGTAGTGTTTATAACATTACTGTTTTCATAAAACTATGTATTCTGCTGATAATAATATTCTAAGTACATTATTCTGTTTTAAAAAATAACTTACCTTTAGTACACAAGAGCAAGTATTTTATTGCACGCAATAATTTATGTCTATATTTTACTGTAAATAAATGTTTTGAGGTGCCTGAATACCAGAAAAAAGTATATTTAGAAAAATGCGAAACGAGGATTTTCAAGTAAACCATCCCGGGCCAAACTACCCTTTATATGGAGATTTTTCGAAATTGTTTGTTGTCTCAAAAATGGCAGCAACGATTTTAATTAAAACGCCACGTCTTTAAAGATATTTAAATGTCAAGTAAAGCGTATATATTAAATTTTCTGGAAAATAGCCTAAGAAGTTCTATTCATTCTGAAAAAAAACACTAATCTGTAGCACTCACATGACTTTCTCTACTCCTGTACAAACTACTTTTACAAACGCTTATTCTCCAATCTACTTCATGTTACTCGAGATTAGCATTTGCAGAAATAAGATACATTTATTATTGATAACACCTGATTATCACTTTAGCAAGGATAACATTTATCAACTCTTCCGTTCCTAAGATTACATCCATTTGGCATTCTCTACTACTATCATTTATTTTTGATATACATTAAACTATTACTTAAAAAGCTTATTTTTCAACCTACTTCATGTTAATCTAGATAAACGTTTGCAGAAATTATTTCATTACACATTTCTTGTAAGTACAAGGGGATACTTATTAATACGCCGGCAGCCTGCCTTACACCAGAAGTCGGCTGCACCAGGTTTCTACAGCGCTCGTTAGGTTGTGTCCTCTCCACCAGTATAGCGCTTATATTGGCTCCATGTCATCATTACCTGACCTTTCCAGTGCGTACCCCGAGCAGTAGAAGTCAACTTTTTAAAAACAGTTTCACTACTAAAAGATCTACTTTAATGAGATATACATGTTCCATAGTAAGTGTTAGTCTATTTCTTATGGTTTATATTTATACAAAATTATACAAAATTCAGTCCATATGCAGAAGACTTCACAGGCTGTTCAGAGAAAATTCTAGATAACAGATTTTTGTCGTACAAGGATCTTACGAGATGCTTTTCTTAGATTTTGGGATCTCAAAACGTTAATTTCTAGTGAAATTTCGGTATCGAATTTTTGGGTGGAATACAACATTTCCTCTACTTGCTATAGGTCAGCAGTAGAGAATGCAAAAATGACAAACGATTTAAAAATTTAAACCAATAATAAGTATATCTTGAAAATGGCTGATAGCAAAAGGAAATCATTTGAAATAAAATGCGTGCTTTAAATAATCTACATTTTTTGTCTGCCAGGACGTTTACCAGTTAAACAATTATGCAAACTTTTTACTTTCTGTACTACGTAGGGGAAGTATTGTATTCCACCCAAAAATTCGATACCGAGATTTCACCGGAAATACATGCTCTGAGGCGCCCTTTATCCAAATAAAGGATTTTGAAACATGTGCGTGTGTCTGTCTGTAAACAGCATAACCAAAAACGAAAAGAGGGAACGAAGTTTAACCCGAGGATGCGACAGAAAGGTTTTCAAGATCCCCCTATCCTACCCTCTACATGGAAATTTTTTCGAAAATTTTGATTTTATAGAAATTGGTTCTAACGACTTGGATTAAAATGTCATTTGTTTAAGGTATTTTCATGGCAAATGAAGGTATGTCTTGAATTTTCTGAGAATGTCCCCAAAAGTCCTGTTCATTCTGAATAACTTTTGCATAACTGGCAAACCGTAAGAGATAGACGAAAGCTGACTACACAAAAAAAATGCTCTCGTTAAAACATCCAATTTATGCCCATTACATTTTCTTTTGTCGACTGAACCACTTCCGAGATATTCCTTGTTATTTGTTTGAATTTTCCAATATTTGTACTTTTTCTCAAATGGGAATTCGTTATTCGTTTTCACTTTCTCTACTACGTATATTAAGTAGGAGAAGTATTGTATTCCACCCAAAAATTCGATACCGAGATTTCACCGAAAATACATGCTTTGAGGCCTCATGAATACGAAAATTTTTTTTGGGAATATGTCCGTGTGTGTGTGTGTGTGTGTGTGTGTGTGTGTCTGTCTGTCTGTGAACAGCATAACTCAGAAACGAACAGTCGGATAAACACCAAACTTGTTATTTTGGTTCAGTATCTTCCAGAGATGCGACACGAAGGTTTGCAAGAAAATCCCTCCACACCAGACTACCCTTTACATGTAACATTTTTCGAAAATTTTAATTTGCTCAAAAATGGCTCTAATGATTTAGATTAAAATCTCATATATTTAAGATAATTTCATGACAAATGAAATCCATATCTTGAATTTTCTGGGAATGTCTCCAAAAGTATTCTTCATTGTGAACGACTTTTGAATAATTCGTAAACCATAAGAGATAGACAAACTTTTACTATACAAAAAATGTAGATCGCGTTAAAATACACAATTTAGGTCATATACATTTTTGTTGTTGAGTGAACCAGTTCCGAGATATTGCTTGTTATTGCCTTCAATTTTCCAATACTTCTACCTTTTTCTCAAATGAAAATTCGTTATTCATTTTTTTGTTCTAGTAATTCAAAGAGAACAGAATACTCCACATAGTAACAAGCTCTTAAAATATTTGACTATCGTTCAAAGCCTACCAATTCCCCTTGCATCTACAAGAAAATTAACAATAAGATTAACATCTCGATATCTCGATTAACATGAAGCATATGGAGAATAAGCGTTTGTAAAAATAGTTTGTACAAAAGTAGAGAAAGACATGTGATTGTAACATCAGATTTTTTATATCCTGACATACAAAGAGAATGGAATACTCCGCATAGCAACCAGCTCTTAAAACATTTGACTATCGCTTAAAGCCTACCATATTCCCCTTGCACCTACAAGAAAATTAGCAATAAAATAGCTTCTGCAAATGTTTATCTCGAATAGATGCTTGTAAAAACAGTTTGTACAAGACTAGAGGAAGGCATGTGAGTGCAACATATCAGAAATTTTTGTAAAATCGTGTGCTTTATTAGTTTAAATGAATTATTAATTAAAAAACGTTATGATTGGATTTACCGTAACGCAATGCGCCAATACAAGAACTAAAACTAATACAATGATCGAGTAAGATAATACCATGCTTTTGATTTATAGTGACCTCAGTATGTTCCGCTATCTGTGAATGACCCGCTTAGTATTACGTTTATCAGCCATGCTATACTATGTCAGATCTTGCATTCAGTGCGAGCTGTAAAGACCAGAGTTTGTTCATTGTGCACCTCAAAAGTGAAAGCTTCAAACTTCTGTGTTGTGTGTGAATTACTTTAGGTTATTCTTGTTATTGTTGCTGTTCTTATCTTTTTACTATTCACTGAAATGCCTAACGAAAAATTCACTTTTGAACAAAGAATTTGTATGTGTGATAAATACATATGTAAAAATCGAATCATGTAGACAGATATTTATAGGAACAATCCCCACAACATAGGGGAACCTAAGTACAATATACAGAAATTATGAAAGTTACGCAAGAATAACTAAAAAGTGTGAATGGAAATTTCATCCGAAAATGCCAGGATTGTCTCAATGCCGACAAGGTTGGTACTCATTGGAGTGCATGTGACTTGAAGATGTTTTATTGTCTTTACGTTATTTGCCCCATGCTTTGGGAGCCAATTTGAAGAAGGTTTGTTGCTGCTTCGTATGGAAAGTCAGTTTGAAGGAGTTGTACTGTAGTTCAACTGTTGGGGAGCCGAACCTGAAGTAGTTGCAACCGCACGTATGGTAAAAAGTTTCCGTTAGCCTTCGTCCCAAATTTAAAAATATTAACTTTGTAATTTGACTGCATCAATATTATTTTTAGAGACATTTTTCTCTTTGCACGGTTGTGAAGAATGTAGGCTTACAGATTATAATTTACTTCACTCCTTTTATTAATGCTTGATACGATTTAAATAACACTTCACTGATATACAGAGAGCTGTGAGATTTTTTTGTTAATTACTTGTACTTTTTAACACGTAAGCTATTTTCGTCTCACACTGAATACGTATTACATTCTTTTAGGACGTGTCTCGCGTCTGCCTACAAGCAACGCGTCCAGTTTGGGCACTGTCTACAAGCAACTGACTTTATGTCTCTGACTGGCTATTCCTAATCCAATAGAATACTTTTATTTAGCTTAAGCTTTTTTCTGGTTGTTGATTGGCTATTTTATAAAATGTCTCAAAATTTACATTATTGTTGCTCCAATAATGCCTAGTAGTATGGTTAAACTTTCAAATTCTTTATTACCTCATTGTTTGCAACTTTTAACCTATTATTCTCACAGCTCCTACATTATTAAATTACGTAATACATTCACATAACATTATTGAACATGTATACAGTAATATAAGCATTTACAATGACTGTAATATACGCTTTTTATATATTGTTACATACACATATTGCTTCAAGGCGGGCTGTTATTGAATTTACATATTATATAATTAGACTGAAATTAGTTAAGTGTTAAAAATATTGCCTCAAATTAACACTCTTAAACAACGCGGGAGATTTAGAACGGAGCCTGTGTAATAGGCAAGTCGTGGAGTACGCATACACGCCATCCGCGGTCCTGCAGTATAACGAACGCACTGTGTGATTTACGAGGCTTTGAGTCAGATGTTTGATGGGTGATGCCTGGCTCAAAGCGGTTTGATTGAAAACAATAATATGAACGATTGGATTGACTACGCAGGGTACTGTGTAGAGAAGACGTCTCCGGGAGGAAAGATGAGACGAAAGGAGACACCGGGCGGCCGGAACCAGGAGCGACGGAACCACAATGATAGGATCCCTAAGTTTCCAGTTAGGGAACACCCCGGCAGACGGACAGGCAGATCGTGGACCCCATCCCAAACAGAGGGACGGATGGAAAGAGGACGGAGAGAGTCACAAAGAGCATCCTTTTCTTCTAACACGGTGCATCAAAACACCATTACTGACCCTTTCAACCCTGAAAGATGAATGAACGAAGAACGGCATGAAAGATGAATGAATGAAGAATGGGACGAAATGGAGGGACAGGAATTTCGGGAGATGAGAAAAATCACTCCAGCCAATATGAACGATAATAATTTTATACTTCAATAACAATTTGAATACAGGTTCATGGATAATGAAGATGCAGATACTGAAAAGGCATGGAAAACTGTATTTGTATGCTATTACAGTCACCAAATTTATGTTAGTAGACATGTTTCTTTGGAAACGAATTCATGTAAAGTTGTCCCATGTCTATATGAGTGGAAACTTTTGTTCATAAGTGTACAAATCCAGAAGAACTGTCTTATTAACTTGGATCAGAAAGTAGGCTTGAAACAAGTGCAAGAAGATCTGTGGATAACGTTTCCAGAGAGGTCAGAAAAAAAGGGGGGAGAAAGGCAGAGAAAGAACTGCGGGGGTGTATTGCTAAAACCATTAACAGACCTCGTGGTTTCTAGTAGACAAATAGCGGGGGAGAACAAACAAAAAGCAGACCGACAGTTGAAAAACACCGTGCCTCAACGTAATTTTGGGGTTCACTCGGAGGGTCAAGGGCTCGGTTTTGTAGCCTGGTTATTCACCGTTGTTTATCCGAACACAACCATTAGGTGCGAAAGACGAGAGGCAAATTAAACTATCCTTCTCAAAGGAATTGCACATTCTGCTGGGATATAGTTACTAACATAATCCTGTTTATAACAGCAGCAACGGCTGGAGAGGTTGTGTGCAAACCACAAGTGACCTCATTCCGTCAGTAATAACGTATGTGGTCCCAGCTGGACCTGCCTCCTGCTATAATAATAACAACAATACTGCCTAATAAAACTGCAACAATATTTGCTTTCTCTACCAGGTGCCTATTATAGGTACAGCTATTGTAAATTATATATCGATGCACAATCACTGAGCCCCTATGTAAATTTTACAGAGAGATTCTGCCTATGTCTGTTAAAATACAGTGCTTAAACATGTCAGGCGAAGATATAAAAATCTGATGTGTTACGCTCACATGCCTTTCCCTAATCTTGTACAAACTATTTGTACAAACGCTTATTCTCCATCTATTTCATGTTAATCGAGATGTTAATCTTATTGCTAATTTTCTTGTAGATGCATTGGTAGGCTTTCAGCGATAGTCAAATGTTTTAAGAGCTGGTTGCTATGTGGAGTATTCCATTCTCTTTGTATGCCCAGGATAAATATTGGAAAATTCAAATAAATAACAAGGAATATCTCGGAAATAGTTCACTGGGCAAAAGAAAAAACTATATTACATAAATTGTGTGTTCTACGAGATCATTCTTTGTGTAGAAAAATGTCTATCTCTAATGGTTTACCACTTATGGAAATGCCATTCAGAAAGAAAAGGACTTTTGCGAACATTTCCCAAAAATTGAAGATAAACATTTACTTGTAGTGAAAATATCTTAAATATGACATTTTAATAAAACTAGTTAGAGCCAGTTTGAGAAAATTAAATTGTTCGAAAAATGTTCCATGTAAAGGGCAATGGAGATATGTTGATGTTAATCTTATTGTTATTTTTCTTGTAGGTGCAAGGGAAATTGGTAGGCTTTAAGCAATAGTCAAATGTTTTAAGAGCTGGTTGCTATGTGTAGCATTACATTCTCTTTGTATGCCCAGAATAAGTATTGGACAATTAAAACAAATAACAAGGATTATCTCGGAAATGGTTCACTGGACAAAAGAAAAATGTATATGACATAAATTTTGTGTTTTATGAGATCTACATTTTTTGTGTAGAAAATGTTTTATTTTTGCGTTATGCTGTTCACAGACATACACACACACCTTTTTGTAAAAATGATTTTCTTGGATTCAGGAGGCCTCAAAACATGTATTTCCGGTGAAATCTCGGTATCTAATTTTTGGGTGGAATACAATACTTCCCCTACTTACTATACGTAGTAGGGAAAGTAAAAATTATATTTATTTTCTAAAAAAGTAGCAACCAATTTTTATTAATTTTTTACATACATACTTAGGATATTTGCATCACAAATACGCTCTTTTCATTTCGAATCACTTTAGCATAATTTGGTAAACCGCACGATATAGGCAAAATCTCACTACACAAAAAATGTAAATCTCCATGAAGCACAAGATTTATGTCCAATTACAAACATTTGCGTCGTTAATAACTTCCGAGGTATTCTTTGTATGTGGCTGAGTTTTAAATAATTAATACCTTTTTCAAGTGCAGTCGCTAGGTGTTTTCTCCCCATGGTCGTGCAAAGAAAATGCAATTTCAAGGTTATCATATAGACCCGTTTTTAAAAGGTCTGACTGTGGCTTAAGTCTACTATATTCCCATTGTACCACGGGTAATAAAATAACTGCAACACATGGTTGACATGACGCAGGTGGAGCAGTAAGCTTTTTTAAGAATAGTTTGTAGAAGACTGGGTAGGGAAGGTAATGTGAATGTAACATCAGATTAATATTTTTTTTAAAAAAAAGTTCTATCTGCATATGTCTCTCTGCCTATTTATATGTCTATGAAGAGCACTACTCGATAAATACCACACTTAAATCTTGCAAATATACGAACGAAGGTTTTCAAGAAAATCCTCCATGCCAAACTACCATTTACATGGAACACTTGCATTATGTTTGATTTTCTGAAAAACGGCTTTAACGGTTTTGTTTAAAAACTACACGTTTAACAAATTTCTATGGCAAACAAATGTTTTCAGCCTTGGACTTATTGTGTTATCTCTATCGTTTTAAAGCCAATTCATTAAGCCTGCACCCTTTACCAAGGAATGCAGTCTCATACAGATTAGTTTGAAATTCTAAAAACATTTTCCCAAAGGCGATATATCTCCTGTGAGCCAGAATAAGATATGCTAGGCTGTTGCAGTGTCTTTCTTGCACAGTCTGCAATCAAAGTTACACTAAAACACTCCCGCAGTGTTTTAAGATGCTCCTGTGAAAAATGCAATAATAATTGTTCTCAGATGAAGTCTGTTATATTTAAGTAAGCTTTCAGCTCTTTTCTTAAATGGTTTTCTAATAAATAGTTTACTATGTTTGTTTCCGGGAGTTTTAAGCGAGATTTTATGATGTTCTACTTTGGACCAGTTCTTAATATTTTCTCTTACTAAACATCGAGATGTTCCTAGAGTCGGCTCTGGACCAATAAATTGTGAACCTGCTCCTTGACTTGCAAGTTCATCAGATTCCTCATTTCCCTTGAGGAACGTTTATTTTATGGTGGTGTTGTATTGTATTTCGATTGTTGGGAAGCCGAACTTAAAGTAGCTGCAACCGCACGTAAGTTAAAACGTTTCCGGTAGCCTTCGCCCCAAATTTACTTTCCAGTGGCCTTTGCCCCAAGTTTAAAAATATTAACTTTGTAATTTCACTGTTTCTTTAAATATTATATTTATGTTTGCCTCGGCTGCGTCAGTATTAATTTATAGAGACATGAATTTCTTAACAAGGTGTGTTGCGGCGAAATATGCAGGCTTACACAGATTATAATTGTTTTACTTCGCTCCTTTTATTAATTCTTTAAACGATTAAATAACACTTCACTTATATAGAGAACTGTGAGATTATTTATTAATTGCTTGCACTTTTTAAACACGTAAACTATTTTCATCTCAACTGGATACGTATTTTACTTCCCTAGGACGCGTCTCGCGTCCGGTTAGGAACGCTGTCTGCTAGCACCTGACTTCGGAATTTGTAAATTTTGCTCCATTTCAGTTTCTGATTGGCTAATCCTACTCCAATAGAATACTTTTATTTAACGCAAGCATTTTTCTGGTTGTTTGATTGGATATTTTATAAACTGTCTAAAAATTACATTATTTTTTCCCAGAATTATCAGTAACATTATTAATCTTTCTAATTCATTATTGCCTCAATGTTACATCATTATTAGCAACTTTTGACCTATTATTCTCACAGCTCCTACATTATTAAATTACGTAATACATTCAGTAACATTATTGAACATGTATATAATAATATAAACATATACAATAACTGTAATATACACTCTTTATGTATTGTTACATACACATATTGCTTTAAGGCGGGCTGTTATTGATATTTTATATATCATATAATTAGGCTTAAATCATTTTAAATGTTAAAAATACTGCCTCACCCTGTATACCACTGTGACCAGGTACCCAGATGAGTTGAACTTAATTCTGTTCTGCCAAGCTTGTGAACATGTTTAGGCAGTTTAAAACCAGTTCCTGGCTTTACCTTATGATTATTTAGAACTTTAAGTGCAGCCTGGCTGTCTGGGAAGATAAGGGTCCATTTACCAGTGTAAACTCTTTTTTTGTTTTCATGTAAGCTTTTGTAGATATAGTTTGTAAAGGTGTGGGTAGAGAAAGTCATGTGAATGAGACGCATCACATTTTATACCTATACAGTAATATAAAAGGGATTATGTGAAGTTACATGGGGTAGAGAAATTGGTGTATGTGTGTTTGTGTATGACACATCAGTTTTTTTAACAGTTCCATTCCCTTTGACAAAGAAATGCTTGGAGTATAAAAGCGTTACTTATTCTAAGTAGAAGATTAATCAACAGAATTGCTTCGCTGAATAAACGCAATTTCATTCTCTCGTGTTTCAAATACACACAAACCTCATCCCACGGTTGTGGCAATGCATATGCTTTCAAAACGAACATTGGGCATGCATTAAGCTGTCTTATATTTAGCGAATTGATTCAAATAACTCGAGCGTGAAGAGCAAAACAGAAGCTTCTGTTACGTATCCCATTCGTCTCGCCTAATGATCACACACAATGGAACATAATCTCTGCATATCTGTCGTCAATTCCAAGAGGAACAGAAAAAGAACATTTACACACAGTCGATTCATGGAGGTTTTGTCGCTCGTGTAATTGTAAATTCTGTTTAAAACCGAGAATGCTTCTAATGAAATGGGACAAACGAAAACCACGAGAACAAACAAAAAAAAAAGCTAACAGCACTCAAGTTTTTTTTTAACAACAGGGCCTTCTGTTCCAGGCTTTTGTTCTAACTGCACGCACCACTAAATAACACTGCTGTAACTGAAGATGCGATACATACGTCTAACTAAAGCAATCTAAACCAGCATTATCATCGGTATCAAAACTACTTAAAATTCCCTGAGTCTCGTGTTTGGAATAATCATTAAATCAAAAACTTTTGTTCCATACTCTCTGGAATTTCATGCTTTTCCGTCTCCAAACCAGTACGTCAAACTGAACTTTCTGTTCAGTTATATCCCGTACTGCAACAGTAGCTAAAACTGTTGGCCCTGCAATGTAACATATGGCTGCGTCCTTGTCCAGAATAATATGCAGTATAATATTTAACAAGGGCTGGCCCCGTAGCTCAGTATTATTGTTTGCTGTGCGGGGGGTCAACGGTTCGACTACCGGCTGGTGGGGGCGAATTTTTCTCTTGCCAAATTATTCTCTATATTCCCGAGAGTCTGGAAGTATGAGTGAAAGTGTGAATGTGTGTGTGATTAATGCTTAAAAAGCAAAAGTGTAGAAAATCCAAAAACAAGGGAATACTGTGACTTGTATGTGTGTGTGTGTGTATTGTCACGCCAGACACATTATTGCGTCATTGGCGACAGTATTGTTGGGGTAACTCTTTCATCTTCTGTTTTGAAGTTCATCTGGGGTGGCGAGGGTTAGAGTGGAGCAAGTAAGCACGATTTCATTGTGTTGTGTGTTGAGCGTGACTTCTGATCGAGTATCTGGTGTGGAAGGTCTGTGTGAATGTAATCGCGTGTGTGTAGAATCTCTCTTCAATTTCTTCCTTTTTATTCTTTCTGTGAGATGTAGGGGCACCGTGTTATACTGAATAAACTACTGGTAATGTGATTAATGTGAAATTCTGTGTATTTTGTAACAACTATCCCACGCCTGCTCTGAAATGCGTGTTGTTAAAGTTTCTAGTCCTCTCGTTTCCTCCCAATGTATATGCTGGGGTAACTAAAATATAACATCTAACTGCTAACCTTTTGGCCTCACCCCAGCACATAACAATACGAGTTTACGCCATTACCAATAGCCAATATGTTACAAAGGAAAGGACGCCGATAAGACTAATGTAGTTAAAGTCGGGAAAAATACATAACCAATACAGAAATTATTTCTACATGGTGTGGCACGAAATATTGTACGTAACTACAGGAAATTGGTTTTTCCCCTTTTTACTTTCTCTACCACGTACATAGTAGGTAGTGAAGGTATTGCACTCCACCCCAAAATTTTATACGACATTTCAGCAGCAATACATGTTTTAAGGGCCCCTGAATAAGAAAACTCTGATGTGTTCCACTCACATGACTTTTTCTACTCTTGTACAACCTATTTTTACAAACGCTTATTCTCCATATGCTTCAGGTTAATCCAGATATCGAGATGTTAATCTTATTGCTAATATTCTTGTAGATGCAAGGGGCTTTAAGCGTTTAAGAGCTGGTTGCTATGTGGAGTATTCCATTCTCTTTGCAATACCAGGACAAAAAAAATGAATAACGAATTTGAGAAAAAGTATAAGTATTGGAAAGTTTAAGGGAATAAAACGCAATATCTCGAAAATGGTACACTCAAAAAAAATGTATACGACATAAATTGTGTATTTTAACGAGATCTATATTTTTTGTGTAGTAAAATTTTATCTATCTCTTATGGTTTACCAGTTATGCAAAAGCAGTTTACAATGAAAAACACTTTTGGAGACATTCCCAGAAAATTTGAGATAAACATTTCATTTGTCATGAAAATATTTTAAACATATATTTTAATCAAAATTGTTAGAGCCATTTTTGAGAAAATTAAAACTTTCGAAACATGTTCCATGTGAAGGGTAGTCTGGGGTGGGGGGATTTTCTAGAAAACCTTCGTGTCTCATCTCTGGAAGATACGGAACCTAAATAGCAAGTTTGGTGTTTATCCGACTGTTCGTTTCTGAGTTATGCTGTTCACAGACACACACACAGACACACACACGAACATGTTTCCAAAAACGCTTTTTTTGGATTCAGGGAGTCTCAAAACATGTATTTACGGTGACACTTCGGTATCGAATTTTTGGGTGGAATACAATACTTCCCGTACTTACTATACGTAGTAGAGAAAGTAAAAATGAATAACGAGTTTTTGAAAAAGTATAAGTATTGGAAAATTTAAGGGAATAACAAGCAATATCTCGAAAATGGTTCATCCAACAAAAAATGTATATGACATAAATTGTTTATGTTACCGCGCTCTACATTTTATGCAATAAAATTTTGTCTAACTCTTATGGTTTACCAGTTATGCAAAAGTCGTTTACAATGAAGAATACTTTTGGAGAGATTGCCAGAAAATTCGAGATATACATTTCCTTTGTCACGAAAATATCTTAAACATATGATATTTTAATCAAAATCGTTAGAGCCATTTTTGAGAAAATAAATATTTTCGAAAAATATTTCATGTAAAGGGTAATTTGGGCTGGGGGATTTTCTTGAAAATCTTCGTGTTGTACCTCTGGAAGATACTCAATCTAAATACCAAGTTTGGTGATTATCCGACTGTTCGTTTCTGAGTTATGCTGTACACAGACACACACACACACAAACACACACACACACACACACTAGGACAGACACACACACAGACATGTTTCCAAAAATGCTTTTTTTGGATTCAGGGGGTCTCAAAACATATATTTGCGGTGAAATCTCGGTATCGAATTTTGGGTGGAATACAATACTTCCCCTACTTACTATACGTAGTAGAGAAAGTAAAAAAGCATTTTTAGAATAAGGTTCGATGGGACGGATGGTGTGAGGATGTAACAGGCCATAGGGCTAATCCCTGGAATAGAGGAGAAAAAGAAGCAGTAGTAGTGTTTGTGTATGTCTGCACACCATAACTCAAAAACGAAAAGTCGGATAAATACCAAACCTGGTATTTAAGTTCAGTATCTTCCAAGAACGAAGATTTTATAGAAAATCTCCCACCCGAAACTACACTTTACCTGGAATATTTGTCGTAAATGTTATCTACTAAAAACGGCTCTAACGATTTTGATTAATATATCTTATATTTAAGGTATTTGCATGACGAATAAACATAACATATTGAATTTTTTGTAAATAGCCTGCAAGCTTCTCCTCATTTTGAATTACTCCTGTATAATAATTTGGCAAACCCTCTATCGTTTATTAGTGAGTATACAATCTATTCGCACTATAGCTTATTTTTGTATCTGCTATGTTATAATCCAAATAAACCTTTGCAGAAATGGCTACATTACACTTTTCGTTATAGACACAAAGAGAACAGCGATAGTCAAATGTTTAAGAACTGGACGGCATATGCTGGCCGTAAAATTCCATACTGTTTTCATGCAATCACGAGAAACAACTGAATGTTTTAAGAGAATGGCCAAGTAATGAACAATTCGAACGATTAATAACGGATATGTCGGAAATTGCTGATTCTACAAAAAATTATATGAAATAAATTGTGTTTTAAAGAGATCTACATTTCTGTGTAGTGCGTGTTCCTCTATCGCTTAACGTTTACTAGTCATACAAAATTCCTTCCGGATGAAGAGGACTTCAAAGGCTATTCCTAGAAAATTCAAGATATACATTTTGTTTGTCGTGTACATGCCATTAATATATGGGGATAAATAAAAACTGATTTTTTTTCCTGAGTGTGTGACTGTTGTAAATTTCTTAGTGTATCTGTGACCTTAGGTGTGTATTAATACAATTAAATATGACATGTTCTGGTGAGTTTAATAGGGCATTATAACTGTCAACCTCGTTCTGTTTTTTATAAAACATTTTAATTATGAAGTTATACCTTGAAATAATAAGCAGGATTAATACCTAAAATATTTACACATATCCTAAATCCTTTCGGAAAATTTATAAGCAAATTCCAAAGTACATATTGCAATAGTATCTCCGTCGGTTTTATT
Source organism: Deroplatys truncata (assembly GCA_030765065.1). Classification (NCBI taxonomy): domain Eukaryota; kingdom Metazoa; phylum Arthropoda; class Insecta; order Mantodea; family Mantidae; genus Deroplatys; species Deroplatys truncata. The sequence goes on from CM060976.1 coordinate 236,244,643, forward strand.
CTAGACCCACGCTGGGCGGCCAATTTGCGGCGGTATTTCTTTCAGGCGCCAATTTGCGGCGGTACGTGAGGATTTGGCGGTACAGGTTTTGCATAGATCTTGGATCTCGGGTTAGTGGTGAATACGACTGTTTTGTTTTCCTGGTCGTTTATTTGCCGTCACCGTTTTTAACATTTGATTCCTGCTATTACTTCGACACACACGCGCGTATTTCCTATTTGTTACGCTTCATATCATCGCGCCTACCGCCGACACATTTTCTAAGAACCATCTCCAAAAACTACCACGACCAAGTGTGTGTTTTCTATCTCCCTATTCCACCTGATTTCTAGCTTCTTTCATTGGATGCCTAAAGCTATCTGGCTTTTGGCGAACATTGACCCTTTTCTACACATCTGCGTTCCAGGTAACCTAACGGAACACTTAACAATAGAGGGAAAAACCACCCCTTCCAGGCCGCTGATGGCACTGTCTAACCCGACTCATTTACTAACATTCGATTCCCAGCTTTTTCAATACTATTCCTACTATTATTAATATTTATATTCCCTATGATTGTAATTTTATTTAGCTACCCAAAACGTACTGCTTCAAAATAAATTAAAGGTCATAGTCCTAAATAAATGTTTCGCTTTTACTGCTATGGTGAAGAGCCATGGAGAGTCAGTAAACATACCCTGAAGACAAAACTCTGATGCTCACCGGAACAGAAGATCATATTTAAAATGAAGATATACTTTATACGTTACGAATAAGCAGGATTGAATATTATTTGCCCGAAACTCTGTAGTATATCTGGGTATACAAGTACTGAGAGAACATTTTTATCCTGTCTATGCTATTAGTCGTGCCTTTGAATGTTGAATACTGGACAAAATTGGTTTTGTAAACCCTTCACAGACTGTTTGTGTCAACCAAAGGAACACATTTTCTGCTGAATAGTCCACGTATTATCTATTAATTTGTCTATCCCCATGACAACCATTGCAAGATCTGCTCTACCAGATCTACACTTAAATATATTTTAAATTGAAATAATTTATTTTTAGCCTTTATGCCTAAAAGTAGGACTTTTAGCACACGAAATAAAAGCTTTACATTACCGCACTAGTGCAATAAAATTTTTATACCACTTCATTGTGACCAACATTAGTTTCAAGTTCAGTCACATGGCAGTTACCCTTTGTATTTGCACATGTTTAATAGTTCCACTTTGTTTGATTAGGTTTTACTTGTCATTGTGTCTTTTCATATGATTAATTTCTCATGGCGCTCGCATGATTATTAAAACTACAAAAAAGTGCGTAAAAACTGTTCAACCTTCGGTTTCGGCAATCCTGCAGTGAAACATTTATAACACAAAACATCCTAACTGTAGTTTCACTGTATGTGTTTGAAACCATTATACTTGTTTAAAATAGAAAGCAATTTAACATACTCAATAAAGACTGTCATTCATACGATACGAGAAGAGCAAACGATTACCATAGGGTGAGCAAGAATAAAAGTCAAACAAATAATGACCCATATAAAATGGGAGCTATAGATACTACATAATAAATTATCATCTGCAATTAAGAATACCAGGGATTCAAAATCTAAAACTGTCCTAAAATAATTCCTGATAGAGAAATGTTTGTATAATATTACTGAATTATAATGGATATGTGTATTTATGTAAATATTATTACGTAAATTGTATTGTATGGCTGTAATTGACAGTGTCAGATGCTCCTGTACGAGTCTATTGACTGCAATAAAGTTATTATTACTAGCTGTTCACAATATAAATCGCCATACTTCAATTTATCGCAATTGGTTGTGGAGTTAACCTATACCTTGCACTGGCAACCCTGTGCTTGATTTAATCTAAAACGTTATTTTTTATCTAGTATAACCTACATAAATATTAAATGGCAGCAATTAGGGTTTCAGAAGAAACTGTAATGGAAGAGCCAGGTGAAATTACAGAAGCAGCAGAAACAATAACACTAGGACTACTTACTCAAAAAATCTAATGTGTTACACTCACTGACTTTCTCTACACTTGTACAACTATTTTTACAAACGCTTATTGTCCATATGCTTCATGTTAATCGAGATATCGAGATGTTAATCTTATTGCTAATTTTCTTGTAGAAGCAAGGGAAATTGCTAGGCTTTAAGCTATAGTCAAATATTTTAAGGGCTGGTTGGGTATGTGGAGTATTCCGTTCTCTTTGCATTACCAGGACAAACAAAAATGAATAACGAATTTGAGAAAAAGTCCAACTATTGGAAAATTTAATGGAATAACAAACAATATCTCGAAAATGGTTCACCCAACAAAAAAAATGTATATAACATAAATGGTGTATTTTAGCGCGATCTACATTTTTTGTGTAGTAAAATTTTGTCTATCTTTTATGGTTTATCAGTTATGCAAAAGTCGTTCACATGAAGAATACTTTTGGAGACATTCCCAGAAAATTCAGATATACATTTTATGTGATATTTTTATCAAAATCGTTAGTCATTTTTGAGAAAATTAAAATTTTTGAAAAATGTTCCATATAAAGTGTAATCTGGGGTAGGGGTATTTTGTTGAAAACCTTCGTGTCGCATCTCTGGAAGGTACTGAACCAAAATACCAAGTTTGGAGTTTATCCGACTGTTCGTTTCTGTGTTATGCTGTTCACAGACACACGGACATGTCTCCAAAAATGCTTTTTTTTGGATTCAGGGGGTCTCAGAACATGTATTTCCGGTGAAATCTTGGTATAGCATTTTTGGGTGGAATACAATACTTACCCTACTTACTATACGTTGTAGAGAAAGTAAAAATCGAGAAAGCAATATTATATAGCATTTATTGGCTGCTGTAAGGCAAAACATGATGAAAATAATTTCACTGAAAATGAGACTTGATCTCGTACTAAAGTGATTTCTCTTAGTTTCAGAAATGAATATAAAATTATTTTATTGATATTTTACAAAATCGACCGCTGTCTAAAAATAGTATAAGCTGCACGTGTTAAAATTAATGTTAGTTTGCTCGGCATACAGTCCTCGTTTCATAAACATTCCTACTTGCAAAATAAAACTGTACTTTTAGCACTTGTATTATAATTTACTATTATTGGCGTTTTAATTGAAAATGCAGAGTAAAACCCTGAGCTAAGATATTGACACTTCCCCATGACTCCAAAAGCATTTCTGATTCCAGATGACAATTTCATACCCAAAGTTGCTGATGGGTGAAATAGGAAATGGTACATATGTACGGATCAAGCATCGCTTCTATGGAAATGTGATGTCTGACCGGAATGATGGGCTCATATCCGAGGTAGGAAGTCAGTGTTCCATCAGATGAAGGACAGAACTCTGCTAATGGAAGATGCATGTTTGCTGGGGATAATGGAGAGTGAAGCGCTTCTGGTCTGCCGCCCCCAAGTACGCGATGACCTGTTGAGATGCTCTCTCTGGCATCAAACCTCATCTTTCTGCTTCATGCATTAGATTATGGAGCAGCAATTCATACTTGCACGTTATAGAGGATAACCGTGGCAAAGGGGAGCGTGTTATTGTGTAGTCCGGGCGACGATAGGAAAACGATTAGAGGCATTTGACATGTTAATAATCGTATATAAAAGAATGGAGCGCATAAACCGCACATACCCATGTTGAATTTGATTAGGCGTATAAATTGGCTGGTACATTGGAACAGATGTGATGAAACTCATCAGCAGATTTAGAAACTTCAAGCATTTGCATGTCTTTTTCAAAACATGTTATTGATATTGTTACATGCTGGGTAGAGGCCTAAAAATTCAAATGAAGAATTAAATTAATTTCTAGTACCCAGCACGTCCATTGAGGGGACGTATACTCACTTGGCTGTACAGGACCTAAACGTAGTGTAGAGGTTAAGAGGAAGGCGTGGGTTCTTCACGGCACAAAATCCATACCACAAATCTACTTACACATTCCTAGATTTATTTCCCAACAGTTTGGGGTTCCTACATTATTAAATATGAAAGGCGAGGGGAGATGTTCACCGATCGAAAGGTCGGCTTGCACGCGCGATCCGCTACTCATGGAATACTGAGTAAGACAGACACTATCCCCACCACTCGTGGCTCGCAAAACTGACTGAGAGACGAAAACAACAATATGTCTGGTAATGACAATGAAACCCCGAAATTATTAATACTCGACTTCGTGTTGATAAATTAATGTTACGAATTAAGAAAGTTCTAGTTTCCTGGGAAAAAATTATATTTATGCTCTTCTAATTCAATTCATAATATTTTAGTAAATATTTATTTTGCATATTTTTAATTTGATGTGGTTTTAGCATGGGCTGATTGGCGACGTTTAGGTTGAATTGGAACTTGGGGTGGAGTGGAATGATGAAATGTAGGTGTAGCCGCTGTATCTGTTTGGATGTTCTCGAAGATCTTGTAGACGCGGATGCTGCAAACCTTGAAACGCTCGATTTGGATTTACCGCGCCTCTCACGCAGTTGGTAGAACAAATTTATGCCTGTCGTGGTAGAAGTGATTTTCTTGACGGATATATCCTTTTTCAGTAATCGTTGAAATGTACGGTGTGTTACGAGTAGTTAATTTGTTATGGTTTCTTTTCGTCCGTTGTATTTTAATATTTTAAAAATACTACTATCTCTATTTGTAGCAATGATTATTATCATCTCAGGCCTTTTCCGTGTTTGGAAAGCAAGATATTATTTCAATAACAATCCAATCCAATAAATTAAATTTTAGCATAATGTGTGTTTTATTTTACCTCTGAATGTGCTTGTTTTAATGACGTGTCGCGGTAACTTCGTGTTATCTTATTGCTAAGCGCCTGTTATTGTTTTATTATTTTGAATTTTGGGTTCATTGTGCTTCGGCTAGCTATTATTATTATTATTCAATCGAGCAAATCTCTTAAACAGGGTGTGTAAACGGAAAGGAGTTGTTTCTAAAAGATAACACTGATAAAAGAATTTGTTTTTACACCTTTATTGCCGTCACACTTCGTTAATTTCACAGATTTACTTTTGATACACGCCTGACTGAACCTGTTATATTTTCGAATGTAACTATAATCACTTATTTGCCGCAAATAATTAATTCGCGTATTTCACATCTTTTAACCAACTTTACGACGCGAGAGATTTGGTAGAACTGCGCGACGTGTAACCCTTGAATGATTCTGTTGAACTAGGCGACGTGTAACGCGTGAATGATTCTGATGAACTGGGCGACGTATAATCTTTGTATGATTCTGCTGGACTGAATGTTACCCGTCTCTTGACTTCATAATTTATAATCCCTCACCCTGATATGCCTAAACATTATGACAGAGCTGCTATTGGTTAATAAAACACGCCAACATTAGCGTCTATTTTTTTATCCAATCAAAATTACGAACACATATACTCTAAGGAAGAAATTCGCTGCATTTCTAAAGAAAATCGTGCTACTCTGACGTCATTCGTTTGTCTCTTCTAATTGATAAACAACTCACCCCCTCGCTCATTGTTATCCGCTCCTATTGTCAGTTTCAGTGAGGCCGTGTAAACTTATTTCCTAACAATGCTTATAATTAACAAACATCTCAAATCATTGTCATACAATAATGTTAAGTTACACTACAATCACTCTGGCATTTACCTTGTTGTGATATAAAATACTGCCACATACGAACAATATGTATTGTATATTTACCCTTGTTGGATGTTAAAATATTTGTGGTTACACGTTAAACCACCTTCTTGTTAATTTTAACACGTTGTTCAGAAGCTTCTTCTCTGGACGCTGCCCTCTGCTGCTGGAGATGTAAGGTATATTGCAGTTTCCTCTCATAAAGGTTTTCTGTAGTCATTAACAATATGTCGACTAGCTGTATTGCGGTGAAGCATATCTCTTAATCAGGTAGTGTGGGATAAGAAGTGGTGGGTAACTATACAAATAAGTATATCGGGGGCAGTGTTAAGGAAAATACTTTATAATGTGAGGCAGTATTTTTAACACTTAAATAATTTCAGTCTAATTATACAATATCTAAATTCAATAACAACCGCCTTGAAGCAATGTGTATGTAACAGTCATTGCAAATGTTTATATTATTGTAAACATGTTGAATAATGTTATGTGAATGCATTACGTAATTTAATAATGTAGGAGCTCTGAGAATAATAAGTTTAAAGTTGGTAATAATGAGGTAACCTTGAGGCTTGAAAGTTTAAATGTACTAGTCATTATTAGAGCAGCAATAATATAAATTTTGAGACAGTTTAAAACAAATCTGATGTGTTACACTCACATGACTTTCTCTACTCTTGTACAAACTAGTTTTACAAACGCCTATTCTCCATATGCTTCATGTTAATAGAGATGTCAATCTTATTGATAATTTTCTTGTAGATGCAAGGGGAATATGGTAGGTTTTAAGCGTAAGTCAAATATTTTAACGCTAGTTGCTATGTGGAGTATTCCATTCTCTTTGCATGTCCAGGACATAAAAAATGCATAACGAATTTGAGAAAAACTATAAGTATTGGAAAATTTAAGGGAATAACAAACAATATCTCGAAAACGGTTCACTCAACAAAAAAATGTATGTGACATAAATTATGTATTTTAACGCGATCTACATTTTTGTGTAGTAAAATTTTGTCTATCTCTTATGGTTTACCAGTTATGCAAAAGTCGTTTACAATGAAGAATACTCTTGGAGACATTTCCAGAAAATTCGAATTATACGTTTCATTTGTCATGACAATATCTTAAACATATGATATTTTAATCAAAATCGTTAGAGACATTTTTGATAAAATTAAAATTTTCGAAATATCTTCCATGTAAAGGGTAGTCTGGGGTGGGGGGATTTCTTGAAAACCTTCGTGTCGCATCTCTGGAAGATACTGAACCTAAATAGCAAGTTTGGTGTTTATCCGACTGTTCGTTTCTGAGTTATGCTGTTCACAGACACACAGACACACACACACACACACACAGGCACACACACACGGACATGTTTCCAAAAATGCTTTTTTTGGATTCAGGGGTCTCAAAACATGTATTTCCGGTGAAATCTCGGTATCGAATTTTTGGGTGAAATACAATACTTTCCCTACTTACTATACGTAGTAGAGAAAGTAATAGCCAATCAACAGCCAGAAAAAGCTTTAGTTAAATGAAGGTATTCTACTGGAGTAGGATTAGCCAATTAGAGACTTAAAATACACAGATTTTAAGTTTAGACGGTTGAAATCTGTTCAGTTGCCTGCAGACCATGATAGTAACCGGATGCGTGATGCGTCCTCTAGAGAAATATAATACGTATTTGTGTGAGACGAAAAATAAGTATACGCTTTAAAAAAGTGCAAGTATTAAATAAAAGAATCTCATAGCTCTTGATACCAATGTAGTGCTATTTAATTTGTGTCAAGGATTAATAATGAGTGAAGTAAAACTTAAAATCTGTGTAGGCCTACATTCATGTTGCACCACGACCTGCCCAAGAGAAACGTGTCTGTAAAATAAATACTGACGCAACCAGGGCAAACATAAATATTTAAAGAAGCAGTTTAATAAAAAAGTTAATATTTTTTTAAACTTGGGGCAAAGCCACCTGAAAGTACATTTGGGGCGAAGGGTACCGGAAACATTTTAACATAAGTGAGATTGCAGCTACTTCAAGTTTCGACTCCCCAACAGTTAAACTATAATATAACTCCTACAATACAAACTACCTCAGATCGGTTTTTCATTCATAGCAGCAAACAACGTAAAGAGCATTTCTACTTCAAGGTGGCGTCCATACGTGGAGTTAAATAAAATAACTCTAACAGTGAATCTACTTCAAATGTCGTAGTTGCAATAAGAACACCACGAGGGCAGTCCCTGTAGTACCCTACCTGACATATATATTGCGTTGTTGCTTCAAACAAATGACTATGGTAGAAAGTACCACCCTTATAAAGCTTAAGTTTGAAGCTTGACGATGCTACAACGTTTAGTAATTGTTTGGCACCCATTAATAGTGAACGCTCTCAGAAAATTTGTAAACATGGATAAAGCTGAGCATCGTTATGTGATACAATAGTCCAACTAATATTAAAGCTGAGCTAGATTCTACTCTGGGGGAGTCTGCTCCTTCGTTTACAACAGTAAAATATTGGGTGGCAGAGTTTAAGCGAGGCCGTACGAGCTGTCAAGACGAACATCGCAGTGGTCGACCAAATGAGGTGAACACGCCAGAAACTGTGACGAAAATCCACAAAATCGTATAGGATGACCGATGCGCGAGCTAGCAAACATCGTAGTCATTTCAGAAAATTCTGTACATAGCATACTGACTGAAAATTTAGACATGAAGAAGCTACGTGCAAGATGGGTGCCGCGATACTCACAATGGAACAAAAGCAGCGTCGTGAGGATGTTTCAGTCGAGTGCTTGGCGAAGTTTTGCTGCAATAAAGTCGAGTTTTTATATCGATTCATAACAATGGATGAAACATGGGTCCATCACTTCACACTTGAGACAAAGGAACAGCAAAAACAGTGGATTGAAGGGGGTAAATCGACTCCAAAGAAGGTGAAATAGTTCCATTTGTAGGCAAGGTCATGGTGTGAGTTTTTTGGAATGGGTGTGGAGGAATTTTCATTGATTATCTTCAAAAACAGGAAAAGTAATCAATGACGAGTATTAAGTAAAACTTATTGCGGCATATGAAAATGATGAAATCAAACTAAAACGGCCGCAATTAGCGAAAAAGAACGTTCTGTTTCATCAAGACAATACACCAGTTCACAATCCATTATCACATGGCCAAAATGAATGAGTTAAAGTTCGAACTGCTTCCTCATGCACCCTATTCGCCAGATTTGCCCCCCCCCCACTGATAATTTTCTATTTCCAAAGTTCAAGAAACGGCTTGGTGGTAAAAGATTTGCCAAAAATGAAGAGGTGGAGTTTGCAGTTGATGGTTATTTTGCAGAACTCGACGGTTCTCACTATAAACAGGGTATCGAAGCGATTGAACATCGCTGGGAAAAGTATATCGAGCTGAAAGGAGACTCTGTAGAGAAATAAAGATTATTTTTTCCCAAAGTTTTTATGTTTTCTTTGTTAGGTCGCGTACTTCTGGACAGCCCTCGTGTATACAAATGAAATATTTTTTACATATTTGATCTGAATGCTTGTTGACTTCCTTTGTATTACAATAATACATTCCAAACTACTTCTCGTCTACAAAAGTTAGTAATTCGGCAACAAATTGGTGCAAGTTTCTATAATATTTATTTTAGTGCGAATTCAGTATTTTCACTTTCTCTACTACGTATAGTAAATAGGGAATGTATTGCATTCCATCCAAAAATTCGATACCGAGATTTCACCGGAAATACATGTTTTCAGAACCCCTGAATCCAAGAAAACGCATTTTTGGAAACATGTCCGTGTGTGTGTCTGTGAACAGCATAACTCAGAAACGAACAGTCACATAAACACCAAACTTGGTATTTAGGTTTAGTATCTTCCAGAGATGCGACACGAATGTTTTCAAGAAAATCCCCCACCACAGACTACCCTTTACATGGAAGAGTTTTCGAAAATTTTAATTTTCTCAAAAATGGTTCTTACGATTTTGATTCAAATATTATATGCTTAAGATATTTTCATGACAAACAAAATGTATATCTTGAATTTTCTGAGAATGTCTCCAAAAGTATTCTTCATTGTGAACGACTTTTTCATAACTGGTAAACCATAAGAGATAGACAAAATTTTACTACACAAAAAATGTAGATCGCGTTAAAATACACAATTTATGTCGTATAGTACATTTTTTGTTGCGTGAAGCATTTTCGAGATTTTGCTTGTTATTCCCTTAAATTTTTCAATACTTTTTCTCAAATGGAAATTCGTTATTAATTTTTTTATGTCCTGGACATACAAAGAGAATGGAATGCGCCACATAGCAACCAGCTCTTAAAATATTTGACTGTCGCTTAAAGCCTACCAATTCCTTTTGCATATACAAGAAAATTAGCAATAAGATTAACTATCGATATCTCGATTAGCATGGAGCATGTTAAGAATAAGCGTTGTAAAGATACTTTGTACAAGAGTAGAGAAATTCATGTGAGTGTAACATATCAGATTTTTTTGTTCATTCTCTTTAAGGTATTTTTAACGTTATTCAACTTTTCTTTTTCTTTCTCAGTAGTCATAAATACAATTTTAATTATTTATATACACTATATAAATGTTTTAGTAAAATTTTGTGACATAAACTGTGTTTAAAATAATAATAATAATAATAATAATAATAATAATAATAATAATAATAATAATAAATAGTTATGACACCGAATCCATTCATAAACACATAATGTATGAAATTCTTATCCAATCCAGTGGATTTCAGTTATGTCATAGCTTAGCAAGTTTATAAATAACTTCCAATCACTTTATTAACATCTGATTCACATTAAAGTTGAAAATTTATGTTTACAAAGGAGGTGGTTTACTAAATTGGTCAATAAAAGCAAATAGTAATAACAGAAATGCCACTTATCCTCCAAGTGTCACTCAGACTACGTGAAGAGTGATGCCATGCTGCTTAGAGGCATGTGATTACAACCGCACGTATAGTACTCACTTCCCGGTAGCCTTCGCCCAAAATGTATTTTCCGGTGGCCTTTGCCCCCCCCCCCAAAAATTAAGAAATATTAACTTTGTAATTTGACTGCTTCTTTGAGTATTATATATTTATGTTTTCCTCGGCTGCGTCAGTATTATTGTTAGAGACACGTTTCTCTTTGCAGGGTTGTGGTGCGACTGAAGAATGTAGGCTTACACAGATTATAATTTTACTTCACTCCTTTTATTAATGCTTGACACGATTTGAATAACACTTCACAAATATAGGGGGAGAGAGAGCTGTAAGATTTTTTATTAATTACTTGCAATTTTTAACACGCAAAGCTATTTTCGTCTCACACAAAATACGTATTAATTTCTCGTGGACGTGTCTACAACCAACTTGTCCAGTTATGAGCACTGGCTTAATTTGTAAATTTTGCTTTATTTCTGTTTCTGATTGGCTAATCCTACTCCAATAGAATACCTTCATTTAACTAAAGCTTTTTCTGGTTGTTGATTGGCTATTTTATAAACTGTCACAAAAATTACATTATTGTTGCTCCAATAATGACTAGTAGTATTATTAAGCTTTCTCCCTCATTATTGCCTCAAGGTTACCTCATTGTTAGCAAGTTTTAATCTGTTATTCTCTCAGCTCCTACATTATTAAATTACGTAATACATTCGCATAGCATTATAACATGTTTACAATAATATAAACATATACAGTGACTGTAATATATATATATATATATATATATATATATATATATATATACTTTTTATATATTGTTACTTACACATATTGCTTTAAGGCGGGCTGTTATTATATTTTATATTATATAATTTGACTGAAATCATTTAAGTGTTAAAAATACTGCCTCAGTTTTAAAGTGATCTTATTAATATATGTGCAATGTTTTATACTGTAAGCTACGTTAAAAATATTGGGAGCGCAAAAATGTTTCGGATGGTTAAATGTATTCTACCGCGAAACGCAAGGAAATTATTGCAAAATGTATGACAAGTGGAAGTGTCCAACTCTATTGTTCGAGTATATGGGAAATACAGTTGCAGGGGTTTCATAAGAGCTTTGTAAAACATTACTGGTCTACGGAAAATAAATATACCAATTTTGCGTATTTGTTTAAAAATGTCTGTTCCTTGTTAAAATAATGCAATGCACACCTTGCAAATTCTATTAGGATTTGAGTTTCTCTGCATCTCAATAGATAAAACAATTGATGCAGAAGGATAATTAATTTTAAATCTAATAGTGAGTACTCCAAATCAACAAGAGACAGGTGCATCATAGCTCTTAAATGGCTGTAAGCGGTCGCAGTCTATCAGTTACACAAATTGTGTTTAACTCTGTTGGATTAATTTGGCCTGTGATACAAAATATGATAATGCACTTTTAATTTTAATCGCTGCGGCAAGCTGTATGATCAACGCAGGAAAAACATTAAGAAGCTTTTTTTACTTTCTCTGCTACGTATAGTAAGTAGGGGAAGAATTGTATTCCAACCAAAAATTCAATACCGATATTTCACCGGAAATACATGTTTAGAGGCCCCATGAATGCAAAAAAGCATTTTTGGAAACATGTCCGTGTGTGTATCTGTGAACAGCATAACTCAGAAACGAACAGTCGGATAAACACCAAACTTGGTATTTAGTTAGTATCTTCCAGAGATGCGACACGAAGGTTTTCAAGAAAATCTCCACACCCCAGATTACCCTTTACATGGAACATTTTTCAAAAATTTTAATTTTCACTAAAATGCCTCTAACGATTTTGATTAAAATATCATATGTTTAGAAATTTTCATGGCAAATGAAATGTATATCTCGAATTTTCTGGGAATGTCTCCAAATGTATTCTTCATTGTGAACGACTTTTGCATAACTGGTAATCCATAAGAGATAGACAAAATTTTACTACACAAAAAATGTAGAGCGCGTTAAAATACACAATTTATGTCATATACATTTTTTTTGAGTGAACCATTTTCGAGATATTGCTTGTTATTCCCTTAAATTTTCCAATACTTATATTTTTTCTCAAATTCGTTATTCATTTTTTTGTTCTGGTAGTGCATAGAGAATGAAATGCTCCACATAGCAACCAGCTCTTAAAATATTTGACTATCGCTTAAAGCCTACCAATTCCCCTTGTATCTACAAGAAAATTAGCAATAAGATTAACATCTCGATAAACATGAATACGGAGTATAAGCGTTTGTAAAAATGGTTTTTACAAGAGTAGAGAAAGTCATGTGAGTGTAACACATCAGATTTTTTAAAGTAAATATGTTAATCTACAGTATCAGAAACTTCTTTCTTAAATTTGCATCTGGATTCAGCTGATCAAAAAGATCGTACTAGCACTTAGCCTTTGGGTGAGTTGGATAACAGCTGCATTTAGCCAGAAGAGTTATTAATTAATGCTGTTTCAATTGAAACAACAAAGAATGTTATCTCAAGTGAATAAAATGAAGAAAACCTTTCCCTTTTACTAACACAATTTTTACTTTTTCTACTACATATAGTAAGTAGGGAAAGTATTGTATTCCAACCAAAAACTCCATAGAGTGATTTCACCGGAAATACATGTTTTGAGGCACCCTGAATCCAAAAAAGCAATTTTAGAAAAGGGTCCATCTATGTGTGTCTTTGAACAGCATAACTAAAAAATGAAAAGTCGTACAAACTTGGTATTTAGGTTCAATGTCTTTTAAAGATGAGACGCAATTTTCAGGAAAATCTCCCCACCCCAGACTACCCATTACATGAAACATTTTTCGAAAATTTTGATTTTCTAAAAAAATGGCTCTAGTGATTTTGATTAAATATTTAAGATATGACAAATAAACTGTATATATATCTTGAGTTTTCTGGGAATGTCTACAAACGTCTTCTTAATTCTGAATTGTTTTTGCATAAATGCTGAACCGTAAGATATAGACAAAATTTTACAAGACAAAACACAATTTATGTCCTATACATTGTTTTTGTCGAGTGAACCATTTCTAAGATATTTCTTATTATTTGTTTGAATTTTCCAATACTTCCACTTTTTCCTAAACGAGAATTCGTTATTCCTTTTTTATGTCCTGGATATACAAAGAGAATGGAATACTCCACGTAGCAACCAGCTCTTAAAATATTTGACTATCTCTTAAAGCCTACCATATTCCCCTTGTACCTTCCTAGCAATAAGATAATCTCTGTAAATGTTTATCTCGATTAACATGAAGTAGATGGAGACTAACAGTTTGTAAAAATAGTTTGTACAAGAACAGAGAAAGTCATACGGGCAACACGTCAGATTCTTTCAATTTGCCTTGAGACATAAAAGCACTGGAAGTAACAGATCTTTCCTTAAACCAATCTTCGTTAAATGTTTTTATGGTATAATTTCTGGTTTGGTGAACAATCCGAATGATGTAGGGCAGAATATGAATTCGAAATAAACAACGTTTTTTTAATAACTTCTCCCTATAAATTAATCTCTGAATGCGAGAGATAATATTGGAAAATATTTGGGTATACGTGAAGGCATGCTTCTTTCTGTAGAACAATTATTATCAACTTTTAAGCACATACCAATTTCTGTGACGTTGACACGAGATTTTCAAGATACTAGAGTATCTTGTGTGATAACACCTAAGATTTATCGTGGAAAGTCCCCGTCATACAGTTGTAATAAACTGTAATTCAACCGTTATTTTGGACGTAGAGTCACGTCCATCTACTTCTCAGAAATGTAAGTTGGCATGGGTGAGACATTTTAGTGAATATTTTTTGTGAGTATTTCGCACATTTTAAGGGATATTTGCATGCATATTACCAGAGTTTTTAGAGCATAAACTTCCTAACCCTGCTCATGACTATTCCCAAGAGTCCTTGCTGCCGCTAAAACATTAAAAACACTCACCTTGTAGCATCTCGCCGTGATGTATAGGCAACTTGTCTGACATTACTTTCCGCCATGGTTGTATACAATGTAAGGCAATTAAAATGTAAACTTCGTGCTCTGTACCGTAGTGGGTTGGAGTGTAGTTAATATACCAGGTGGCCCAGACAAGCTGTCCTTAGTTAAAGTTAGTTTATACCGGATAGCGCGGATGCTAAAAGATTTGCCTAAGCAGGACTGCAAAGGGGACTCCATACCAACAGAGAGGGGGCCTCTAAATGAAAGACCAATGCTTGAAAATGAGCACTTTAACTGTTATTACTGGTCCTTCCAGAGGTCCATCGGTAGAGAAACTGCCTGCTATATGAGTTGTTCCGGCTTCAATCCCCTGCTGGGCTCCAGAAAGTTATTTTTAAATAAAAACATTTCACGGTATGCCCAGAGTCTGGTATTTGAATGCGGGTGTTATCCGCTTTTTAATAAGCAATTCGTTTATTAAAAGAATTCAGGATTACCGCTTGATGCAAACCTAAGCACACGTGTTAACTTATTTAGTTCCACGACAGTTAATGTACAATAATTACAACTGTGTGGTACCAACTGGTGTCCCATAGTTAACAAGATTAAATAATGTTCTTATTTTTATTATATTTATCTGCCCTTAAAGGTATGTTAGAATTAAATTATTTTCTATTAATGCATTATTCATAATAGACATCTGCACGCCTTGGTGGACAAATTTATGTAAAAGCTTCTGAGGCCCACGTTCTGCCTGGAATGATACATCATTTCAGAATATCATCTCTGTACGCATAACAGAAAATAAAAATAAAAAATGTGCAGAGGACAGATTCCAGGTCTGAAATTTTTCAGAACACAGTCTTCGAGCCTCAGCTGCATTTTGGTGCGTCTCTGAACAGATTGTAACCATATCTATTGAGGCAATTTTTTTTAACACTTAAATGATCTCAGTCTAATTATATAATATATAATTCAACAACAGCCCGTCTTAAAGCAATATAAAAAGTGTATATTACAGTCTTGTAAATGTTTATATTATTGTATCCATGTTTAATAATGCTATGTGAATGTATTACGTAATTTAATAATGTAGGAGCTGTGAGAATAATAGGTTAAAAGTTGCTAACAATGAGGTAACTTTGAGGCAATAATGAGTCAGAATGTTTAATAATACTACTAGTCATTATTGGAGCAACAATAATGTAAATTTTGAGACAGTTTATAAAATAGCCAATTAACAACCAGAAGAAGCTTTAGTTAAACAAAAGTATTCTATTGGATTAGGAATAGCCAATCAGAGACTTAAAATATAGAAATTTACAAATGTGGCGATAGAAATCAAGTCAGTTGCTAGCAGACAGTGTTACTAATCAGACGCGAGATGTGTTCTCGAGAAGTTTAATACGTATTTTGTGTGAGACAAAAATAGTTTACGTGTTAAAAAGTGCAAGTAATTAATAAATGAATCTCACAGCTCTCTATATCAGTGAAGTGTTATTTAAATCGTGTCAAGTATTAATAAATGGAGTAAAGAAAAACTTAAAATCTGTGTAAGCCTACATTCTTAAGTCGCACCACAACCCTGCAAAGAGAAACTTGTTTCTAACAATAATACTGATGCAGCCGAGGCAAACATAAATACATAATATGTAAGGAAACGGTCAAAATTACAAAACTTATATTTTTAAACCTAAGAAACGAAGGCTATCGGGTACCATACTTGCGGTTGCAACTACTTCAAGTTCGGCTCCCCAAGAGTGGAACTACAATACAACTCCTACAACAAAATAACTACTTCACTGTGTGTTCATTATTGGCGAATGTTACCTTTTTGTCTGAACGACTGGCTCGAACTGAAAGCAGGTGACCACGCGACGCTTATTAGTACAAAACTATAGCTTGTTGAGATTCTTTTGAGTCAGTGGAAGGCAGCGATAAGGAATTCGCGCCTTAGGTACGGTAATTAGCACAAAAGCCGCCTAACGAAGCCGAACTGGCGCGTGCAACCGGTTTTTCCCTCCCACTCTCCACGGTCTCAAAAGACTTTCAACGAAGTATACCAATTAAACACATGCAGACAACACTACTACCTCAGTTATCTTTCTCTTTGTGCCTGCACTGCCCCTTTGAATATCAGCATTGGGGCAACTTCTTTTGCATTTATGTATGCGGGAAACATAACATTGCAAAGAACGACTTGTTTGAGCCACCTGCTATATCTATAACGGAAATTGTAATATAGTTATTTCTGCAAAAGTTTATTTGAAATTAAAATGTAGTAGATACAAAAATAGTAATAAGCTTTAGTAGGAATAGTTTGTATACGCACTAATAAACGATGGAGGGTAGAGAATGTCACGTTAAAGCATTGTGTCAGATTTTTAAAAATGTTTCCGCTATTTAGTTGTTTCTATGTACTATGGAATTTTAATGCCAGCGTATAGCACTTGGCGTTTTTATACGTGACTGTCGATTAAGTGCCTTCTATCTTCTTGTAGCTAAAATGAAATTAGGTTTGAATGTTTCTGTAATTAACATTATGTAGATAGAAAGGTAAGTTTTCTAACAATAATTCCTGGAAGTTGTATAAAAGCAGGTGGGGAAAGCCATCTGAATGTAACGCATCAACTTTTCTCAAGCGGCTTGCCAATAGTGCATGCTAATCATTGTGGCATCTCGCCATCATGTATAGGCAACTTCTCTGACTTCCTCTCCGTGATGGTTGTATACAACGAAAGGCAGTTAAAATTATCAAATTAACGTCGAGGAACTCTTATAGCTGTAATTATAATGGATGTTATATTAAATTAAAAAAAAACATAGAAATTATTACAATCTCTCAGAAAAGCTAATTCCTAAGTTAATTAAAAAGTTAATTAAAGCTAAAAGTTATTTAATCAGTGAAGCCCAACGTGTTTTCTTAAGAGCTAAGGTTCAAAGTCCATAGTTCACCCCAACTGCTATATTCGAACGTAGTGACAAACTAAACCAATCAAGTTTCATCCGTGGCAGCAACAGTGGAAATTAGTGGGAAGAGAACCTCCCTTCATCCCCTCTCTCTGAAAGGTTAGGCATCCCTGTTCTAAATACTACTTTCCATTTTCTCTTTTTTTCTTTTTTTCTGGGGGGAGGCTCTCCTACATGTATTTATGAGGGGGTAGAATAAGTCGTACTAGTGTTGCACATTAAGATGTCTGAATTTAAATCCTATTTTTCCCAAAATAAACACACGTACTCTGCAGCATCTTCCCGTGATGTTTAGGCAAATTGTCTGACACCTCTCTCCGGCGGGGATGTATACAGTGTAAGGCAATTAAAATTATCCACTTAATTGTCAACAGGTTTTCAGCAGATTGAAGGGTATATATGGACTTAAATACCTAGTATTTAAATAGTATGGAGGTCCAGACTTAATACCAGAAATGCAAATTGGGTGGCTAGAAAAGATATATAGCACAGTGGTGGAAGCAAGGATGTTATACACAGCAGAAATATGGGTACTGGAAAAAAGGTATGAGAAAATGTTATACATAGGAATATTTCCAAAATAAGCCTGGGATTACCAAGAAGTTCACCGAATGTAGTATGAAGAGTATGGTGCTGTTTGCACCACGTATGGACGTCAATTTGAAGTAGGTAGTTGCTGCTACGTATTGAAAGTCAATTTGTAGGTGCTGTATTATATTTCAACTGTTGGAGAGCCGAACATGAAGTTGGTTTCAACCGCACGTATAGTACCCGGTAGCTTTCGTCCAAAAATTTAAAAAATATTAACTTTGTGATTTGACTGTTTCTTTAAATATTTAATATTTTATGTTTGCCTCGGCTACGTTCAGTATTCGTTAGAGACACGTTTCTCTTAGCAGGGTTTTGGTGCGACAAGAATGTAGGCTTACACAGATTACAATGTTTACTTCACTCCTTTTATTAATACTGGATACGATTTAAATAGCACTTCACTGATATAGAGAGCTGTGAGATTCTTTAATTAAATAATTACACTTTTTACCACGTAAACTTATTTTTCGTCTCACATAATAGATATTATATTTCTCTCGAGGGACGCATCTGGCATCCGGTTACTATCACTGTCTGTAGGCAATTGACTTGATTTCAACCGTCTAAACTTGTAAATTTCTGTATTTCTAGTATCTGATTGGCTATTCCTAATCCAATAGAATTCCTTCATTTAACTAAAGCTTTTTCTGGTTGTTGATTGGCTATTTTATAAACTGTCACTAAAATTACATTATTGTTACTCCAATAATCAGAAGCAGTATTACTAAAACTCTCAAACGTATTATCGCCTCAAGGTTACATCATTGTTACCTCATTGTTAGCAACGTTTAACTTATTTTTCTCACAGCTCCTACATTATTAAATTACGTAATATTCACATAGCATTATTACACATGGATACAATAATATAAGCATATGCAATGACTGTTACATACATTTTACAAATTATTGCATACACATATTGCTTTAAGGCTGGCTGTTATTGAATTTACATATTATATAATTCGACTGAAATCTTTTAAGTGTTAAAAATACTGCCTGAAGTAGCACAAGCAGAACTAGGGAGAATGAGAGCTAAAGCCAAAATGATAGAAAGGGCAAACAAACACTGGTTCAGAATAAGGTTACTGGAGGAAAATGAGATACTAAAGCAATGCTTGGCTGTACAGGAGAAAATGGGGAAAAAAGAATCTTGGATGCACAAGGAACAGACAACATTGGAAGAAATAGGAATGGGGGGGAATGGGCAGAAAGAAACAACAAAAGTAAGGGAAGAATCCCTAAGGGAAAAAAAATTAGAATAGGAATGGGGGAGACTAAAAAGCAAGAAATTACAATGACAAGAAAAGGTCATTAATAGATTATAAATATTTTAAAATGTAATGGGGAAAAGAAAGATACATCGAAGTAAGCCACAAAGATGCCAAAGTGGGGTGTGCATGTGCAAAGACAGTTATAATGAATTTAAGTGGTCTAACAGGGAGAAGAAGGGGGAGACATGGGGAAAAAAAGAAACTTACATTCACAAGATACAAACAACATTGGAACAAATAGGAATTGGGGAAATATGGGCAGAAAGAAACAACAAAAGTAAGGGTTTCTGGAAAGAAATTAGGACAAGAGTGGAGGATATTGGAAAGCAGGAAATTATAAGTAGTTTCAAGGATAAAAGGTCATTAATAGATTATAAATACTTTAAAATGTAATGGGGAAAATAAAGATACATCGAAGTATGCCAGAATGGGGTATGCATGAGCGAGGACAGATGTAATGAATTTAAGTGGTCTAACAGGGAAAAGAAGGGAGAGATGTACTAAATGTAATAACGGATTACTGAAAATTGGCATTATATTCTGGAATGAGAGGATACAGATAAAGGAAGAAAGAATTTAATACTAGAGAAATGTAAAATTTTACAAATAGAACTAAACGTTAGGAAGATTTTTAATAGAAGGTCCAAAGAATATATGCAGAATGCAGGAAAATATTTAGGAAAAATTAGGTTTAAGTGCTTAAAAGAGACATGAAGCAAATTGGAAAAAATATGGAAAAAGTGTAACAAGGCAAACAAGTTAATAGCGGAACAAAATACTTCCCCATTATGTATACAACAGAATGTTAAATATAAGGGAAAGAGATATTTAAGCAACTCCATTGTATTGTATAAATTTCATGTAAGTACAAAGTAGAGAATGAATCATTCATTCATAATTAAGAAAATTGAGTTTTCGGGTAGGCACAATTTAATTCCAATCATAGCTGTAATTTAGTTTAAATTAAAATAAAGTTAGAAGAAAAGTACTGGAATTACTTTTAAGCAAATTTTCGTCTTCTTGCTGAGAAAATAGGCGGACCCGCTTTAATTAGTATTAATAAATACATAACATAAATACACATATAAACAATTAGTACATAGAGAATAGTAATTTTATTAATAGGAAATGAATTTTTAGTATTAATACATGATATTATTGCAGTAATTTAAATATGTGTATAATCATTCTTATTTATAGCTTTGAATAATATTTTATGTAAGAATTGGAAGTGGAAAGGAGAGAAAAGTTATTTTGGTAGAGGGTAAGTAATTAGTAACTCAGGCTGGGGTAAACTAGCGGAATCAAGGTTAACGCATTTTAATAGGTAAATTCCAGATACGAGGGCTGTCCCAGAAGTACCCGACCTAACAAAGAAAACCCAAAAATGTTGGGAAAAAATCTTTATTTCTCTACATAGTCTCCTTTCAGCTCGATACACTTTTCCCAGCGATGTTCAATAGCTTCGATATCCTGTTTATAGTGCGAACCGTCGAGTTCTGCAAAATAGCCATCAACTGCAGACTCCACCTCTTCATTGTTGGCAAATCTTTTACCAACAAGACATTTCTTCAACTTTGAAAACGTAAAATAATCAGAGGGATCTAAGTCTGGCGAACAGGGTGTATGAGGAAGCAATTCGAACTTTACTCATTGATTTTGGCCATGGCGATAATGGATGTGTGAACTGATGCATTCTCTTGATGAAACACAACTTTGTTTTGCTAAATGCAGCCTTTTTTATTTCATCATTCAAACGCTGCAATAAGTTTGTATAATACTGACCATTCATTGCTTTTATTTTTGAAGAGATAATCAATGAAAATTATCCCACGCGAATCACGAAATAAGCTTTGGGATTCTGGGAATTTCCCAACTATCGCAAGAAGCTGCTACAAGACGAGGAAAGGGGAGAAACAATAAAGCATTAAGAGAGAAAGTTTTAAACTGGGAGGCGGAGTATAATTGAAATAAAAAGACATATGTCAATCTTTTATTCAAAATTCAAACTCCAGGAACTCGGCGCCTCTTAGGCATTCGCTTGTCTCGTCACCAGGCTCGTTAGTATTCAGTGTTAATATTCATCATCTAAAATAGTTTGGGGATGCAAAGAGATTAAAGTGTTCTTGGATCGTCTGACAAAAGCCATTAATTACCTGAATGTAACTTGAGCAATAGGAAATTGTTTATTTGTGCAACGCGGTAATAGTTTGGTTTGGCGTAACGTAATTTAATGCTTTGTTTCAGTGGACTCGGACAAATAAGTAAATACTGTAACCATAAAGGGCAATGAAAGTGTTATTATTTCAAAATCATTGTATTATTCAAGCCCAGAGACGAGTTAGACCAAGACAAAACACAATGAGATAGGTATTGTCTTTACGTTGTTTGCACCATGTTTTGGACGTCAATTTGAAGAAGTTAGTTTGCTTCTGAAGGAGTTGTATTATAGTTCTTATGTTAGGGAGCCGAACTTGTAGTAGCTGCAACCGCACGTATAGTACACAGTTTCCCCCAAATGTATTTTCAGGTGGCCTTTGCCCCAAGTTTAAAAAAAATATATTAACTTTGTAATTTAACTGTTTCTTTAAATATTATATTTATGTTTGCCTCGGCTGCGTCAGTATTTGTTACAGACACGTTTCTCTTGGCGGGGTTGTGGTGCGACAAGAATGTAGGCTTACACAGATTATAATTTTACTTCACTACATTTATTAATACTTGATACGATTTAAATAACACTTCACTGATATAGAGAGATGTGAGATTCTTTTATGAATTACTTGCACTTTTTAACACGTAAACTATTTTTCGTCTCACACGAATACGTATTAAATCTCTCAAGGATGTGTCTCGCATCCGGTTAGGAACACTGTTTGTAGGCAACTGACAAGATTTCTAGCGCCTAAAACTTGTAAATTTCTGTATTTCAAGTTTCTGATTGGCTATTCCTAATCCAATATAATAACTAAACCTTTTTCTGGTTGTTGATTGGCTATTTTTAAACTGTCTCAAAATTTACATTATTGTTGCTCCAAGAATGACTAGTAGTATTGTTAAACTTTCAAATTCATTGTTTCCTCAAGGTTACCTCATTGTTAGCAACTTTTGACCAACTTCTCACAGCTCATATATTATTAAACTACGTAATATATTCACATAACATTATTACACATGGATACAATAATATAAACACATATAATGACTGTAATATATACGTTATATATACATATTGCTTTAAAGTGGGCTCTTATTGAATTTATATTGTATATAATTAGACTGAAATCATTTAAGTGTTAAAAATACTGCCTCAACAACACTAAACAACATCCACCACCCTTGCGCTACAAAAACCGAAGGCTACAAATTACACAGAACAGTTCGTAACAGTCGTTAGGATGCTGGTCAAAAAAATCTTATGTTAAATTCACATGGTTTTCTCTAACAATTCTTCAACAAACTTTTATTACAAAAGCTTATTATTATTATACCCCTATATTATATTAATTGAGATAAACATTTGTAGAAAAGATTGCATTACATACTTGCTTAGATGTACAAAGGGAATAGGAGAATACAGTACGCTTAAGCGATAGCCAATTTTTTAAAGAACTGATCACTATGTGTTGGATTGCAACCGAGCGGAAGGGCTCAAGCGGTTACGTCTGTAGCACGCATTTCGGAGGTCCTGGGATCGACCCATAGGATTTTTAGGAGTCTTTACTGGGTCGTCAGGCGAATGCTGGAGTGGTTTCCTTCATTCCCCGAATTTCCTGTACTTACATTCTTCATTTCATTCATGTTTCATCCCCTTGGTCTCTTTCACGGTCGGAAGTGGCGGCGATGGTGTTTCGTGTAGCGTGGTGGGGAAAAAGTGTCCCTCAGCTTTCGGCTGGCTGCCAGGTTATCCGAACCCTTTTGATGGGCATTGGAACCCCTCTGTGTGGGATGGAGTACCTGGTGTGCCTGTCCGTATACCGGAATGCATCTATCTGGAAACCTAGGGATCCTGTCTTTGCTGTGCCGTCGCTCTTTGTTCCGGCCGCCCGGTGTCTCATATCG
Source organism: Deroplatys truncata (assembly GCA_030765065.1). Classification (NCBI taxonomy): domain Eukaryota; kingdom Metazoa; phylum Arthropoda; class Insecta; order Mantodea; family Mantidae; genus Deroplatys; species Deroplatys truncata. Next base: position 236,268,117 of record CM060976.1, read on the forward strand.
CCTCATCCTTCCCTCGTGGTTGTAAAGCTAAACTGAGTTCTATTAATGGACGTCATTTATCTGCTGTGGTCCTTAGCGTCGCATTCTATATTGGGCGTGAGAGACCGGTAATTTTGCTCAGAGACGTCTTTATCAGGCTTCAGGTTCTTTTACGTGCCGTACATCTACGGTACGGGAACCACAGGCTTTACTTTCCTTCCGAAGGAAGCCATGCTAAGGAATTTTACGCCCGAAAAAATCCATCGGCCTCCACCGGGTTTCAACCAGCGACCTCGGGAATTAGAGGCTAGCAGGGTAATCACTACACCACGGAGGACGACTGTGGGACGTAGGTCCAATATAAACTCTGGATCGGTGCCGAGTCCCCTCCGTAGTCAATCTAATGTATTGGCTTTGAAATTCTAATCTTTGCATGATCAGAAGGAAAACAAGACAATAACTACTTCCTATTTGAGAAAAGTATTATAAGTTGAAAATATAAACGAATAACAAGATATATTTTGAAAAAGGTTAACTAAAAAAATCTTATGTGTTACATGCACATGACTTTCTCTACTCTTGTACAAACTATTTTTACAAACTCTTATTCTCCACATGCTTAATGTTAGATGATAATCTTATTGCTAATTTTCTTGTATATGCAAGGGGAATACGGTAGGTTTTAAGCGATAGTCAAATATTTTAAGAGCTGGTTGCTATGTGGCGCTTTCCATTCTCTTTGTATGTCCAGGACGTAAAAAAAATGAATAACGAATTTGAGAAAAAGTATAAGTATTGGAAAATTTAAGGCAATAGCAAACAATGTTTCGGAAATGGTTCACTCAACAAAAGAACGTATAAGACATAAATTGTGTATTTTAACGGATCTACATTTTTGGTGTAGTAAAATTTTGTCTATCTGTTATGGTTTACCAGTTATGCAAAATTCGCTCACAATGAAGAATATTTTTGGAAACATTTTCAGAAAACTCGAGATATACATTTCATTTATCATAAAAATATCTTAAACATATGATATTTTAATCAAAATCGATAGAGGCATTTTTGAGAAAATTAAAATTTTAGAAAAATGTTCCATGGAAAGGGTAATCTTGGGTAGGGGTATTTTCTTGAAAACCTTCGTGTCGCATCTCTAGAAGATACTGAACCTAAATACCAAGTTTGGTGTTTATCCGATTGTTACTTTCTGAGTTATGCAGTTCACAGACACACACACACACACACGGACATATTTCCAAAAATGCTTTTTTGGATTCTGGGGTTCTCAAAACATGTATTTCCGGTGAAATCTCGGTATCGAATTTTTGGGTGGAGTACAATACTTCCCCTGCTTAGTATACGTAGTAGAGAAAGTAAAACATTGTATGAATGGTATGTTATAAGAGATCTACTTTTTGTATAGCAAGATTTTTGTGTCTCTTACGGTTTACCAGCTTGCAAGAGTAATTCAGAATGAAGAGAATTTTATAGGCTATTCTTATTAAATCATTATGTACATTTTATTTATCACGTAAATATCTTAAATATATGTTATTTTATTCAAAATCCTTAGAGGCATTCTCAAGAAAATAAAAATTTCCGAAAATATTTCCCTTGTAAACTTAAATGATTTCATCAAATTATTTAGTATATAAATTCAATAACTGTCCGCCTTAAAGTAATATGTGTAGGGACAACATATAAAAGCTGTATATTACAGTCATTGTACATGTTTATATTATTTATACATGTGTAATAATGTTATGTGAATGTATTACGTAATTTAATAATGTAGGAGCCGTGCTATTGGTAATTCTTGGAGCAACAATAATGTAATTTTTGTGACAGCTTATAAAATTGCCAATCAGCAACCAACAAAGCTTTAGTTAAATGAAGGTGTTCTATTGGACTAGGATTAGCCAATCAGAAACTAAAATGGAGCAAAATTTACATTTTCAGAAGTCAGTTGCTTGTAAAACGTATTCAGTGTGAGAAAAAAATAGTTTACGTGTTAAAAAGTGCAAGTAAATAATAAAAATCTCACAGCTCTCTCTATATCAGTGAAGTGTTATTTAAATCGTGTCAAGCATTAATAAAAGGAGTGAAGTAAAATTATAATCTGTGTAAGCCTACATTCTTCAGTCGCACCACTCCCTGCTAAGGTATTCATGTCTCTGAAAAAAGTATACCATCTTTTTCAATTTAACCGACATTTCGTTTGAGTTATGCTGTTCACAGACAGACTGACACACACGCGCCTGCGCGGACCTTTTTCTAAAAATTCCTTTTTGGATTCAAGAATTCTCAAACCATGCATTTCTAGTGAAATCTGGGTATCAAATTTTTGGGTGGAATGCAATAATTCCTCTACTTACTATAGGCAAGTAATAGAGAGAGTAGAAAGATAACACTCAGGATCTTAACCTGCAATCTTACATATTAATGACATGCAACACGAGAAATCTTGAAGAAAATCCCTTCACCGCAAAATTCCCTTTACATGGAACATTTTTCCAAAATTTTGATTTTCTACAGAATGGCTCTAACGATTTTGATTAAAATGCCACACCTTAAAGATATTTACATGAGAAATAAAATTTATATATTGAATTTTCTGAAAGAGCCTGTAAAGTAGGATTTTATGTAATCTTACATAACTGGTAAACGTTTAGCGATAGACGAAAACGTACTACACAAAAAATGTAGATACCTTTAAAACACACAGTTTATTACAAATAACTTTTTTGTGGCATCAGCCATTTCCGAGATATCAGTTATTAATGGTTCGATTTGGTCAATAATTTTGTCAGAACAGCGGGTTGGCTCAGGTGGTATTTCTGTGGCCCGCATTCGGAGGTCGTTGGTTCGATCGATTGTGGTGTCCAACCTTCCTGACGCATGGGTTTTTTTTGGAGGTTTTCCCAGGTTGCAGGTGAATGCTGGGAAGAATCATTAAGTTCCCGAATTTCCTGTCCTTCCATTTCACCTCTATTCTCATTGCACTTCACCTTTCCTCCGCTTGATCTCTTTCAGGGTTGAACGTGTCGGCGGGAGGTTTAGGGTGTTCATGACAGCGGAAAAGTATCTTGTGGAAACCTTCGTCCCCAGAATGGGGTTCGGGCACTGATATGTAAGCCCACAATTAGTCTCGCGGGGGCGCTACATCCGGGGCAAAGGTGCAAAAGAACTCTATAGGTCGATGAATTCTTATGCTTTGTCATTCCTTCTGCAAACGTTTATTTGGATTAAAATGAAATAGATAGAAAAGTAAGTTTTCGTAAGAATAATTTGTGTACTCACTAATAAACGATAGAAGTAGAGAAAGTCATGTGAATGTAACCTATCAGGGTTTTAAGGTTACTCTGAAATGGTCAAAAATGACATTTTTTGTTTTAGGCACTAATAAAATCTCTATTATTTCCAGTTTCAAAAAATATACACTTTTTGGGGGTTAAGAGGTTTTTAATACATTTAAATACAATTTAAATGCTAGCCTCCATATCTTTAAAGCTGTCATGCAACGCCCTTTTTAGAACACTTTTGTATCTTTCAACAACGAACAACTATATCATGCCCAGCAAGGAGTTCAGCAATTAACAAAAGAGGCCAGGACCAAGAGAAGGCAATCAGAAAAGCTGAAGCTATCCAGGAATGAAGGTGCAGATGATTATGACCCTGGAATGTACTGAAGTGTGTCAGAATTTTAATGTTCAAACTTTAAACTCAGTTTTCTCAAAACAACATTTTTTGATACTTATGTACCATTTTTCTCAGAAAGTATCAGAGGTAGAAAGCTGAAATTTTCAGTACATGTACACAACACATAGTTAAACTTTGTAAACCACGACCTTAATTTTATAATGTATATTAGTGATAATAAGAAAGCAAAAACATTGAATATTTTCCACATTTTTACTTTGTATATACTTTTTTTTTTCAATTTCTAGTGAACTGATATACATACCTAAATAATTGAAGTTCAGAAGATAGCTGATTATACTAAGAACAAGCATAAAAAAGTGTGATTCTATACTGCAAGTAGTGTCAGAGAAAAAGGTACATGAATTCGCATGTTTTAAAAGTAAATTTTATTATATTTCTGCTCAATGAAATAATTTTTATAGACTCAACTACATAAGCTATCACTGCAAAACACCACTAGAAATAATTGTTATGATTTACAGAATAATTCATAAAAATATAAGGAAAAACCATTCAGAACTTTAAGAGCAGTGGTAATTTGAGTGTAATTTCCATGTGTTCAGATTACCTTGTCCCCTTAAAAATATATCTTAAAACTAGATTTTAGAGGTGGAAGAAATAACTTACTTTTTCAAGAGACGTGCCAGAGAAAAGCCGTGTATATCGCTCTACCTCAGCTGGAAGTGGCAAGGAGGTGGGGACAAGAACCGCATACAATATTCATCCTCGACTAACAGCCGAGAGAACTGATCGATCTTAGCTCTAACTCCGGCTAATGAAGGTTTGCTTAGTCAACATTAAGGCACTTGCAGAATGTTACTTTAGCAATTAGGTCAGGATGTCTGATACAAGTCCCGTCGTATTTCCTTCTCCTGTCTCAACATTTCTTAATGGAATTGTAACTTAGCTTCAAAGTGGAGGCAAAAACTGTAACACAGTTAGTAAGAAATTTCATATTATGGGTTCTCAAAATCCTTAGCTTCAATAACGTGACGGTTATACTTTTAAAAAAATGTGATAAGAATAATTTTTGAAAAGTTCGAGATATTCAAGACCAAATTTATTTAAGTAAATCCATAAAATTGGCTTCGGAACTCTTACGAGCCATTTTCCGGATGCTTATGTAAGCAGGTGGTATGATTTTCAGGGAATTATCACTTCATGTTCGACACGTAGGTGGATTATGCAAATCATACTTACTCCCGCATACGTCAGTGCTATTTAAAGCACTAGTCAGCATATTCCTCGGGTGTTTAAACTTAGACATTTTTGACGAATCGCACTCAGTCGTTCTCTTGCCTAGCAGAACTCTGTGGCGGTAACTTTTTAAATTCATTTTGGTGCTAACTTACAAGTTCGACGTAGGCACTAGGCATGGCGAAGATGGAACGCCGGACCTCTTTTTTCTAACAGGTAACAACCCAAGCTGTCTAACTCTCTCTCTTTCTCTTGCAATGTAGTTTACATTACTTATTAGAAAGATTAAAGTCTCTCTTGGAATCAGGATTACATGTCTATAACCCTCTCGACGATATCCCTGAGTTATGTCCCCGTCATCGACCTCTGGCAAAGACGTTGATTTGGACAAAGTGACCATAACTTCACAATATTATCAAACTAGCTGGCTACCCGATGTTGCACAGGTAGCTTTTAAAACTCGTATGGGAATCAATTTATTTACCTCTTCCCGTTCTTTATGAAACTATTGTACAATAATTTAGGATATTTTTATGGTAAATATTTCCTTTAAAACTTTAATTTTGCACAACTCAAGCCAAATTGCAATTTGGTTATTCCTAATAACGGATAAAAAAATCGCCTGATGTTCACCATGTGAAACATCGGCGGAACCACTGACCTCCGCAGCCTTCCCCCGACAGTCTTCCAAGATTGGAGATTCTGTACAGCCAACGGGCACCCTTTGGTTGTGAAACAGTCATTGTTCGGAATGGTCGAATAACTTGTTAAATAATCACAGTAAGTGTCATTTTAAACCTTCGTATCCTCCCTCAATAGTTACTCAAGAACATAAAAAATTTTATGTCAATATCACAACAATAAACATAAAACATTGTGCTGCCATAAAATTCATGGAGAGAGTAACAAGTGTTAAATAACAATGGGGATATTACACTTTTCTTAGAAAGCAAAAAACGGAAAATCTTTTACATTAATTAGTAAAATATTGAACAAGTTTAAGAACACAGTTTCAAAACTGTATTTAACCTTGGAAAATTTATTTTTATGCACATAAATATTGGAGCAATTTCGAGTGGAGCAGCTATGCACACTTGTACATAATGGATAATTTCTAATATTTATTTTCACGTGGGATAACTATACCAAAATAAACATTGATGTCAAAGTTAAAATGTTCCATTTCACATATATAACAAAATACAGGTGAAGCTGGTGAACATGTAGACGCCGCACTCCCAGGCCACCATCGAGAAATACAATCTTCTCATTTATTAATTTAAGAAATCGGTTCATTGTTTTATAATATTAGTAATTTTCGCCTTTTATACAATTATTTAGCATGCTCTGCTAACGACTTGATTACACTATAAGTACAAAGGAAATAAAGCATAACTTTCTTACATGAGGGTTACTAAAATATTTTGGCATTAGCGTCGCATACGTACCGCGACACCATACACAAATACGATACTCTTTTATTTTTTGTGCCTTAATTATTCAATCGAGACCGTCTGCATATATATTGCATGGAATAAAATATCCGCGGCATTTGTCTTATTTTAAAAGCATATTCTGTAGAGTAACAGCAACTACCTTCTACTCCATGCATGTTGAAATATTTGAGAGAGAAGCGTTGTGATGCCAACACCTCTGAAGATGTGCCCCACAAACAGGAACGAAACGTCAGTTAAAGCCATTTTAACCTATAGTCCAAGGCAAAACAGACCGAGAATTTTACCAGATAAAGCTATAGCAAGTTTTATTCAAATTTTGCGGTTTACTATTGATACACAAATACGCAAAGTTCATTCAGAATAAAGGGAATTTCTCAGGATTTTTGCTCATATTTTAATTTTATTTGTTATCAACAGTTTATGGTGTTTTAATCAAACTCATTAATACTATATTTCAGAAAATAAAAATAACGAATATTTCCATATAAAGACTAATTTAGTCTAGGGATATTCTCTTGAAACCTTCGTGACTCACCTATCAAATTGGTTATTTATACTACATCTCGTTTTTGAATCAGGCTGCACACACAAGACTCTTCTAAAATATTATTCTTGGATTGAGGGGCCTCGATGGTGTCTATCCGGTGAAACTTTGGTATAGAAATTTGGGTTGAATACAATGCCTTCTCTAATTTCTTCAGGGGAATATGGTAGGCTTTAAGCGATAGTCAAATGTTGGAAGAGCTGGTTGCTATTTGGAGTATTCCATTCTCTTTGTATTACCAGGCCAATAAAATGAATAACGAATTTGAGAAAAAATATAAGTATTGGAAAATTTAAGCGAATAACAATCAATATCTTGAAAATGATTCATTTAACAAAAAAAAGTATATGATATAAACTGTGTATTTTAACGCTATCTACGCTTGTGTACTAACATTTTATCTATCTCTTATGGTTTACCAGTTATGCAAACGTCGTTCACAATGAAGAACACTTTTGGAGACATTCCCAGGTATTTTAATCAAAATCATTAGAGTCATTTTTGACAAAATTAAAATTTTCGAAAAATGTTCCATGTAAAGGGTAATCTGGGGTGGGGGGATTTTCTTGAAAACCTTCTGTCGCATCTCTGGAAGATACTGAACCTAAATACGAAGTTTGGTGTTTACCTGACTGTTCGTTTCTGAGTTATGCTGTTCACAGACAGACACACACACAAACAGACAGGAACACACACGGGCATGTTTACAAAAATGCCTGTTTTGGATTCAGGGGGCCTCAAAACATATATTTGCGGTGAAATACTATAGAATTTTTGGTGGAATACAATACTTCTCCTACTTACTATACGTAGTAGAGAGAGTAAAAAGTGTGATGTGTTACTTTTACATGACTTTCTTTATCCTCTATATCTTATTAGTGTGTACACAAATATTCTTACGGAAGTCATTTTTTTCTAACTACTGCATTTAGAACCAGATAAACCTTTGCAGAAATAGCTACATTACAAATGTTTAAGAACTGGACGTTATGTGCTAAACTTAAAATTCCATACTGTTGCATGCAATCACGAGAAACAATGAATGTTGACTTTAAAAGAATAACAAAGATATTGAACAATTTGAAATATTAATAACGAATATCTCGGAAATGGCTTGTGCCACAGAAAAGCTATTTGAGATATAATTTTATGTTTTAAAGATATCTACTTTTGGTGCAATGCGTTTCGTCTATCACTTAACGTTTACCAGGTATACAAGATAATACAAAGTTCCTTTCGAATGAAGAGTACTTCAAAGGCTATTCCCAGAAAATTCAAGATATATCTTTTATTTGTCATGTAAAGATCTTTAATAAACGGCATTTTAATCAAAATCATTAGTCATTTTTGAGAAAATCAAAACATTAAAATCATTTCCCATGTAATGTGTAGTTTGGGTCGAGGGCATTTTCTTGAAAATCTTCCTGTTGCATTCTTCGAAGATGCTGAACTTAAATACCACGTTTGGTATTTATCCAACTTTTATTTTGTAAGATATGGTGTTTATATACAGACACCCACGTACGGATCTTTTACTAATAAAAACTTTCTTTGGATTCAGGGGTCCTCAAAACACATATTTCCGGTGAAATCTCGATATGGAATTCTTGAGTGGAGTGCATTACCTTCGCTATGTGCAGTGTACGTACTAGAGAAAGTAAAAAGACATCCCTATAGGAAAAAGGAGCCCATTTCTACCAGATAATAATTTCTCCACCGCGTGTATACGATAAAATTAACCGTCTATGCATAATTTTAATTAATACCGGTCGCATCTGCATACTATAAAAGTGTTATCAATGCAATTTTTAGTGTCGGTAATTTCTGTAATAGTTTATTTGTTATTTCGTTTCAATACATGCTTTTCCAGGGAGCCGCAGGCTGTCGATGATGGAAAGCAAAGAGATATTAATTTTTGCCTCGGGTTTATTTCTCTTTAGGTTTTATACTAACGATACCAGCGTTTACAGTAATAAACCAATACAGCAGGTCATGAAACACAGTCCAAGGGATGGAAGGGGAGTTGTTTTTACTTTCGTGTTTACCAATAGCAGTGTTAGCTGGTTTGAACATACGTGCTACCTATTATTATTATTATTATTATTATTATTATTATTGCAACACAATAGTATGAAAATGAATACAGAATTTCATACACAATTTAGTTAAATTGAAAACTGTTTACATAGTCAAAAACTTAGAAAAAACTTTTGGGAGGGGTAACCCACCTTGTCATGTATTACCCCTCTCTACGAGGGGCACTATGTAAAGTAATTTCTGATTGAAAACCGCTTTATTGTTTTTCAAAATATTCTCCTTTATGATCAATACACTTTTGCATCCGTTTGAAACCATTTGTCAAAGTATTTATTCCAGTCTTCTTGAGACACCTTCAAAACATGGTTTTTGAGGGCATCAACGGCTTCTTCTGCCAACGAAAATCGTTGTCCACGCACTTTATTCTTGATGTTCGTGAACAAAAAGAAGCCAATGGGTGCCAAATCAGGACTGTATGGTAAATGACCCATCAATTCGATTTTTTGAGCCTTGAAATACTCTGTTGTTAGACGAGATGTGTGTGCGCTTGCATTGTCTTGATGAAGAACGATCCTACGGTTCTTGTTGGTTTTCCTTACTTCCCCGAAGACTTCCGGCAAACAAATGGTCGTGTACCATTCAGCATTGACCGTTTTACGTTCCTCTAAAGGCACTGTTACCACATGGCCAGTTTTGCTGAAAAAGCAGGCGACCATTTGCTTCGAAGTGCTTCGAGTGCGAACAACTTTTGTTGGATTTGCTTCATCTTGAAACACCCATACAGTCGACTGCTGTTTACGTTCCGGCTCATACGCCTAGATCCATGATGCGTCATTTGTTACAATCTTATATACGTCTTTTGAGGTACCGCCATTGTATTTCTTGAGCATTTTTGTACACCAATCGACACGAGCATCTTTTTAGATTGCGTCAAATTATGTGGGGTCCAACGAGAGCAAACCTTTTTCACGGCTAAATAATCATGTAATATTTTATATATGCTGTTGGAACTAATGCTTAGAGTTGCATCAATCTCACAATATGTCGAATGACGATCTTTTATTATTAGCTTTTGCACAGCATCAATGTTTTCTGGCACAACAACTGATTTTGGACGACCTTCACGAACTTCATCATTGAGCGAACGGCGGCTACGATTAAATTCGTTATACCAGCGTTTCACAGTGGCAAAGGATGGAGCTTCGTCGCCAAATGTGGAAGTTAGTTGATCGATGCACTCTTGTCTTGATAATCCACGTCGAAAGTCGTAATAAATCATTGCACGAACATTTTCACGTGTTAATTCCATGTTTTTTTTGACACACAATTTTCAAGTTAGTGTAAACAAAACAAAATGTTTGAAGCAGATTATGGTAAAAAATGTCAAACTTTCCATTTGAAACGTAAGATGGCATCTACAACATTCAGGGTTTCTAAGGCTCAAAATATAAATTATGCCCCTCGTAACTGCCTTGGTCGGGCAGTCTCTGAGCCTCTGCTTAAGCATCACACGCCATAATTTCGACTAGCCCGAGTTTTATTCTATTCTCGCAAAATCGTTTATCACACCGCTGTTGTGACTATTCAACTGTAGAGGCAGGACTAAAGACACAAGAGCATTGCAACAAAAATGCTGTGTTTGTAGATTGCTGTAACAGGCCACGCATAGAGCAAGATGCAGCGGTGTGAAAGCAAGTGTTTGCATATAACTAGCGATAGCATTTCACATGCATGCGGTATTATCGTGGAAGAACTTCCAATAGTTAATTCATACTTTCTAGGGCCTTTCATAGCCTTCACCACTCTATCTATCTCTTCAAGAAAAAATATCCTCGCTGATTGATTTTCATAACACAATTTTTTTCAATTGAAGTTTTACTAAGAAAACAGCAGTTTTAAGTCTTTTTATACGGAGACCAATCACGTGTCATCATCTGAAACTGTGCTGTTTAAAAAATCTCGTACAGAATTAGAATAAGAATTTTAATTTTTGAGATATCATGATGTATACACGATCATATTAAGTTTTTCTACACTATAAAATTGCTGTGTTCACCAACAGTGACGTGACACTTGTTTCCCGCATATCACTCCACTTTCTCTTTAAGACACCTCATTGTATAGTTAAAGCTAGACTCAAAAGAGAGTATTGCGCCATTTTAAAAATAAATCAGGTGAGATACCGACAAAATGTTATCTAGAAATCTTATATGCTCATTCACATGACTTTCTACACCCATTCTTCTACAGAAATATGCATACAAAGTCTCTGTCTTCTACTAGGCGTGTTATGTTTTCCTGTTGTTAGAGCGTTTCGAAATGTTAAAACAATCGAACGACTCACCATTCTGTAAAGTTAGATCAGCGATTGGTTTTTTGAATGTGGGAAATGTTACGCCAGCAAACATTCATCGCTAGTTGTGTCAGGTTTATGGGAAAACAATAATGAGTGGCCACATACAGCCAAACAAACTCAAGATCTAATCCCATCATTTTATTGGAAACAATTTGACCACACTCCCTACAGTCCGGATTTGGCACCAAGCGATTTTCATCCGTTTCATCTGAAGGAATCCTTGGTAAAAAAAATTTCAACGACGATGATGTTGAAGCGCAGACTTGGCTTACATCAAGGCGGCATCATTCTTTGACAAAGGCATACACAAACCGGCTTCCGTTTTGACGAGTGCCTGTATTTTGGCGGTGAATATATGGAGAAGTAGTGTAAGTATATATAGTATTTGGAAAATAATGTTGTGTTGTTTTAAAAAAATCATTAGTACTTACTTCAAAAACGCGCTTCGTGTTCCCGGAAAGGTTTATCTAAATTAAATTGAAGTAGATACGAAAGTAAAGTTTCGTAAGAATAATTTGTATACCTAAAGAATTTTGCTCAACCTATAGCGAGAATGTTTTTGGTTTGCAACACTGATGGAGCTCAGTAAAGAACCTTCTGCAACCGTTATTCATAACCTCAAAATGCCTTTCTAATCTACAGTTTTTCTGCACATTGCATTACCGCACCCTGTATATTGGATGGAGCAGATCGCGTAACTGTTATACGCGAGGTTCTTTCGTCTCGTTTGCGACATTTCTCAATGTGAAATCCCACTGGTCTATAAAAGGTGTCACAATGTAGAACGAACTGCATTACGCTACATTAATGCGATTTTGCAATCCGGTTTGCGCATACGAGCAGCGTTCCCAGGAAAACACCTGGCATACCGACAGGGCTGCAGTCGTCACAGCCCCGGATATTCGGGCAAGGGGGAGGGGATTTACTCCACTTGGTATTCAAGACTTGGATTCCCTCTTGTGCAATAAACGCTTTGTGTTTCCGATTTCGACTTAACAGCAAGGAACGCCGTCTCAGTTCCAATACATTGAGTTGATTGGGTAATTGATATCGCATGGGAGCTGTCTGTGCTTCGTCATCAAATCCGAGTACCTTCATGATAATTCGTTGCGGCATTGAAACGCGTTCTGTGTGCGGGTTTAATGGGTATACTTGGGGGCACAACCATCTTGTGTGTTACATGCACATGACTGTCTCTACGCTATATCGCTTGTTACTGGGTATACAAATTATTATTATTACGTCTATTTTCCTGTCTGCTTCATTATAATCGAGACAAAGCTTTGCAGAAACAGTTACATTACACATTTTGTTATAGATACCAAGAGAACAGCGATATTCAGATATTTTAGAACTGGACGCTATACGCAGGTCTTCAAATTTTATACTGTTTCCATTAAAAACTGAAAACTGTTTCACTATTTGAAGATTCTGAAGATGACACCTTAGTTTCCTTTGATGTATCCTCACTATTTACTAATGTACCTACTGGAAAACTACCTGAGTTAATAAGAAATTGGCTTTATACTTATGATACTGAAGAAGAAATAGTTATAGAAATTAACAATTTAACAGATATCTGCATAAATCAAAACTGTTTTACTTTTTACATAAAAATGTATCAACAGACACTTGGATTGGCTATGGGGAGTCCTCTGTTACCTATATTAGCAGATTTATATATGAGTTCCTTGGGGACAAAAGTTACTAGTACTTACTCACACTTGTTTAAGTTTTGGACCAGATAAGTGGACGACATAGTAACTATTGTTCCTAAGTCACAAATTGACACAGCTTTGGATCTCTTGAACAATCAAGATACCTCTATTAAGTTTACTATGGAAACAGAAGAAAACAGTTCTCTACCTTTCTTGGATATTAAAATTTTAAGAATTAATAATCAGTTAGAATATCGTGTATATCGAAAATCTACTCATGTTGACAATTACATTAAGAATAATTTTTGTAATCCTGTACAACATCAATATGCTGTTTTTCACAGCTTGATTCATAGACTTGTCAACTTACCATTATCTAAATCAGAATATTGGAAAGAATTTCAACATATTCAACAGACAGCTTTAAAGAATGGCTTTGATCCTAAAACAATTAATAATGTGGTTAAACGTTACAAATATAAAAAACAATTACAAGAGATCAGCACTCTCAACAACATCAAAGAACAGCCACCAGTGTTTAAAAAATGGACTTATCACCCTAAATTATTCAAGAAAATTGAAAATACGAGGTACGCCCAGAAAGTAAGTTCCGTTTGGTAATAAAATTAAATTGTGTACAGATACAAGAAACATTATTTATTGCACAATATTCTAAAACTCTTAAACTACTTTTCCACATAACTGCCGAAATTTTTCAGGCATTTGTCATAGCGCGGCACAAGTTTTTGTATACCTTCTTCATAGAAGATTGCCGCCTGTGTCTTCAACCAGTTGGAAACATTTTCTTTCAGCTCTTCGTCATTGTTGAATTGTTGACCGCCAAGGAAAGACTTGAGATGTAAGAACAGATGAAAGTCGCTAGGAGCGAGGTCAGGGCTGTACGGAGTATGGTCAAACACGTCCCAGCCAAATCCCTGTATGAGGTTTTGCGTCATATTTGCAGTGTGTGGTCGTGCGTTGTCGTGAAGAAAAACAACACCTTTTGACAGCAATCCTCGGCGCTTATTCTGTATTGCGCGGCGCTTTTTCCTAAGTGTCTCGCAATAAACATCTGCTTTGATTGTTTGACCACGCGGTAAGAAATCAATGAGTAAGATGCCCTTCCAGTCCCAGAACACCGTGTACATCATTTTTCGAGGTGCCAAGATTTGTTTCGGCTTAACCTTTGCTGGGGATGTAGCGTGCCTCCATTCCATTGAATGCCGCTTAGTTTCAGGGGTGTCGTAAGAAACCCAAGTTTCATCTCCTGTGACTATCTGTGTCAGAAATTCTTCGCCGCCTTCATCATAACGGGTCAAAAACTGAAGTGCACTACCCATCCGGTTTGTTTTGTGTTGCTCAGAACCTTTGGTACCCAACGAGAGCAAAGTTTAAGAAATTTCAGTTTTTCGGTAACAATTTCATGAATTAGTGATCGTGAGATTTAGGGAAATTCCATAGCGAAAGCACTAATTGTAAACTTGCGGTTTTCCTGGATCTTGTCATCAATCGCGTGAACCAGTTCTTCTGTAACCAAAGATGGACGCCCCCTTCGTTCTTCATCGTGCACTTCACTACGTCCTTCATTGAACTGTCGGACCCATCTTCTCACCATTGAATCACTCATCGCATTTTGTCCGTAAACTTCGCAAATTTGCCGATAAATTTCAATTGGTTTCTCTTTCCTAGCATGCAGAAAACGAATCACAGATCTGATTTCACAAGCGGTGGGATTTTCAATCAACACCGACATTGTAAACAAGCACAACAAAGCGTATGTGGCTGACAGCGATCTCAAAATGGCGCACGTTTCTTCTTCTTGATACAGAGCGTCTACTGCGCATGTGCGGAACTGCGATCGCAGCGCTGCAGCGGAGAGAAATTGAAACGGAACTTACTTTCTGGACGTACCTCGTATTTTAAGACCTATGGAATAAAGTTAGCTCCACAAAACGATTCAGTATCAATAATTTGTTAAATAAGCCAGATGACAATGTCAAAGATAAGAAAAGCTTTTCTGGGATTTATACAATAAAGTGTGATCATTGTGACAAGTTCTACATTGGAAGAACAAAACGTAACCTCTTAATCTGTCTTAAAGAACATCAAAGAAATATTACATTAAAACAAACTGATAATCAGCTGTGTCCCACCATTTTTGGAACACACAACATGGTCAAGACATTGAATTATTAAAGCCCATACATGACTCATCAATGTTGGATGCTTGGGAAAAAAATATTCATCATTAAAAACAATTCACAAGCTTTAAGCTTTGAAATTTCGCCACTGGATGACGTCACCCGCCTTCTGGTTCAACCTCAGAAGAAAATAGACCAAGATGGAGACCATTCTGCTTCAAGTTCCACTACACAACAAGAGATGTCGGTACAGCAGCCCTTTGGTTCACCTTCAGCAGTTATGAAAACTACCACCTTAGGTCCTTCCAATCGTCCACATGGGTACCTATATTTTGTGCTTTCAGTGCAAGGTTCAGTCGTCTCCGCTGAAGATGAGGCCTTGATGCCTCGAAACGATCGTCCATTTTTTATCATCATTATGTAAGCGAAGGCTTTTCATATCTTTCCAATCATTAATTTTACCAATTGGCTCTTCACTGTTAATAGTGTCCTATTTTAACATTGATTTTAACATGATAATTAACAACAGTTATCTCAGAAAGGGCCGATGCGACCAAAAAGTTAACTGAAATAAACTGTGTCTTTTAGAGAAATCTATATTTTTGTGCAGTCCGTTTTCGTCTATTGCTTGACGTTAACCAGTTATACAAGAATATAAAGAATTTCTTCCAATGAAAAGGATTCACGGGCTATTCCCAGAAAATTAAGATATACATTTTGTTTGTCATGTAAATATCTTTAACATATGGTAGTTTAGTAAAATCCTTAGACCCATTTTTTAGAATACAAAAAATTAAAAAATCTTACATGTAAAGGGTAGTTTGGGGTGGGGGATTTACTTCAAAATCTTCGTCTTGCATCTTTGGAAGATAACAAACTAAACGAAGTTTAGTATTTATCCGACTTTTCGTTTTTGAGCTATGGTGTTCACAAACACAGACAGACACCCTCGGACCCTTTTTTTAAAGCTGCTGTTTTTGATTCAGGAGGCATCGAAACATGTATTTCCAGTGAAATTTCGTATCGAATTTAAATGGAATGCAATACCTTCTGTACCTACTAGGTACGAGATACAGAAAATAAAAAATGGTCCGTACAGGAACGAGGGGATTTAAACTGGTACTGACACGTATAGCCCGCTCCCTTGGGTTTCTGTCTCCATTCTTTCATGTTTCTAGCCACTTGATTGAAAGTTGTTTACACTTGCCAAAAGATGGGTGAAGCAAGAACTGGCAATGAGCTATGTTGTTGCTAGTCTAGTGCTGTAAAGTTAATAATAATAATAAATATAATAATAATGAAAATAGTAAAAACTAAAAGCCATAGTTAATTGCACTTATTCTTAATTAGCGTATTAAATAATAAAATAATAGAACGGGTTTCACTTTAGGAATGTGATATAATTTATTAAGTGAATAAATACATAGAATATAAAAATCTAAATTTTAGTATATATACCGGGTGAGACTCCTCAACCTGCGGATTGAGAAGTTATGCAATCCCGATGTTGTACAGGCTATGCCGTAAACACTGTCCACTGCATCGTTCCAAATGACTGCTGCTTTGCATCGCTGTGCGTGCAGTGACTTGCACTCGTAGCACAACAGTGTTTGAGTCGGTCTTCACTAGTGTTGTCCTAAGTTAAAGCACTGCCACTTGAAGGAGCTTTTTATGTTTAGTAAATTTAACGAGAACTGGTAATTTGGCATGGAAGTGTCCTTTCATTTAATTACTTTAATTATGTGAATCTCATTAACACACAAATTGTTGCTTGTTAGAAAATGCATTAATGAACATCATAAATAAATGCAGGAAATGAATAAAAAAATCTGATGTGTTACACTCACATAACTTTCTCTACTCTTGTACAAACTATTTTTACAAACGCTTATTCCCCATATGCTTCATGTCAATCGACATGTTAATGTTTTTGTTAATATTCTTGTAGATGCAAGGGGAATATGGTAGGCTTTAAGCGATAGTCAAATATTTAAAGAGCTGGTTGCTATGTGGCGCATTCCATTCTCTTTGCATGTCTAGGACATAAACCAAATGAATAACGAACTTCCATTTGAGAAAAAGTATTGGAAAATTTATGGGAATAATAAGCAATATCTCGAAAATGGTTCACTCAACCAAAAAAAGTATATAACATAAATTGTGTACTTTAACGCGATCTATATTTTCTGTGCAGTAAAATTTTATGTCTTATGGTTTACCAGTTATACAAAAGTAATTCACAATGAAGAATACTTTTAGAGACATTCCCAGAAAATTCAAGATATACATTTTATTTGTCATGAAAATATCTTAAACATATGATATTTTAATCAAAATCGTTTGAGCCATTTTTGAGAAAATTAAATTTTTCGAAAAATGTTCCATGTAAAGGGTAATCTGGGGTGGGGGTTTTCTTGAAAACCTTCGTGTCGTATCTCTGGAAGATGCTTAACCTAAATACCAAGTTTGGTGTTTATCCGACTGTTCGTTTCTGAGTTATGCTGTTCACAGACACACACACACAGAAATGTTTCTACAAATGCTTTTTTTCTGGATTCAGGTGGTCTAAAAACATATATTTCCGGTTTAATCTCGGCATCAAATTTTTGGATGGAATACAATACTTCCCCTACTTACTATACGTAGTAGAGAAAGTAATAAAAACTAGTGCAGTGGTTTTAAACTTCAAAGAAAATGGAAGAATGATGAGTTTATGGATAGAATACTCCCGAGGGATTACAAATGAAATTATTCCTTATCACTACCCTAGAATTAGCATGCCTAATTAATAATCTAATCTATATCTTTTTTTTGAAGCGTTACAACACCCGTTTCTATTATTTTTATGTCTAAACCTATAATTGATTGTTGGTAGTTGAGCTGCTGCAAAATAATACTCCAGCCTGTTCAGAGTATTAGAAATATCCGACGTGATACATTCACATGACATTTTCTACCCTGTATGTTTATTATTGTGTATACAAAGTACTCTTAGTAAAGCTTATTTTTCTATCTACTACGTTTTAATCCAAATAAACCTTTGCAGAAATAGCTACATTACACTTTTCGTTATAGATACAAAGAGATTAGCAACAGTCAAATGTGTAAGAACTGGATGCTATATGCTGACCTTAAAATACCATACTGTTTCCATGACATTGCGACAAACAATTGAATGTTTAAAGGACTTTAAGAAAATGACCAAGAAAGGAACAAATCTTAAATACGGATATCTTAGAAACGGCTTATGCCACAAAGAAATTTATTTGAAATAAATTATGTGTTTGAAAGAGATCTACATTTTTTATGAAGTACGTTTTTGTCTCTCGTGTAACGTTTACCAGTTATACAAGATTATACAAAATTCCTTCCTAATAAAGGGAACTTCAGGGGCTATTCCTCGAAAATTAAATATATACATTTTATTTGTCATGCATATATCGTTCAAATGTGGTATTTTAATCAAAATCGTTAGTCCTATTTTTTAGAAAATAAAAAATTTCGAAAAATGTTCAATGTAAAGGATAGTTTGAAGTAGGTTTATTTATTTTTAGGAGGAGTTGTATTTTATTTCGGCTGTTGGGGAGCCGAACTCGAAGTAGTTGCAACCGCACGTATGGTAAAAAGTTTCTGGTAGCCTTCGCCTCAAGTGTAAAATATATTAACTTTGTAATTTGACTATTTATTTAAATATTATGTATTTATGTTTGCCTCGTTTTCGACAGAATTATTGTTAAGAGACATGGATTTCTTTGCAGGGAGTAGAGCGGCTAAGAATGTAGGCTTACACAGATTATAATTTGTACTTTACCCCATTTATTAATTCTTTAAACGATTAAAATAACACTTCACTGATATAGAGAGCTGTAAGATTCTTTTATTAAATACTTGCACTTTTTAAACACGTAAACTATTTTCGTCTGTCACTGAATACGTGTTAAACTTCTCGAGGACGCGTCTCGCGTTCGGTTAGGAACGCTGTCTACAAGCAACTGACTTCTGAATTTGTACAATTTGCCGTATTTCAGTATGTGCTTGGCTAATCCTACTCCAATAGAATACTTTCGTTTAACTTAAGCCTTTTTCTGGTTGTTGATTGGCTATTTTGTAAACTGTCTCAAAAATTACATCATTGTTGCTCCAAGAATTACCAGTAGTATTATTAAACTTTCTAATTAATTATTGCCTCAAGGTTGCCTCATTGTTAGCTCATTGAGCAACCTTTAACTTATTATTCTCACAGCTCCTACATTATTAAATTACGTAATACATTCATATAGCATTATTGAACATGTACATAATAGTATAATCATTAATACAATGACTGTAATATACACTTTTTATATGTTGTTACATACACATATTGCTTTAAGGCGGGCTGTTATTATATTTTATATATTATATAATTAGATCGAAATCATTTAAGTGCTAAAAATACTGCCTCAAGTTTGAGTTGAGTGGGTTTTGTTGAAAACTTCGTGTCGCATCTTTGGAGTATATTGAACGTAAATACCAAGTTTGGTATTTATTCACATTTTTGCACACACGCATAAGCTTTATTTGGAATCAAGGCCTCGAAACATGTATTTCCGGTGAAATCTAGGTATCTAATTTTTGGTGGAATAATACTTCCACAAAAGGAGGAGGTGATAAAGACATTTCGATAAACACTGAGTGGAATCAATGGCCGTGATTGGTTCAAAAACAACATTCCTTTAAACGTGATTGGGCATTATCTCCCATTTGCGGCATATGTGAAATAGTCAAGGAAAAGCCTCCGATATGACCGTATAAATGAAACAATTAAGAAAAATGAGAATATGCAAACAAAAGAGGCACTCATCGCGTTGCTTCGTAATGTTAAAGCCAGTTTCAGCCAGCAACTTCGGTAATCAGTGTTAATATGAGAAGCGATTATAACAGGGGCAGAACGTGTCAAATGGCTACTCTCAGCAGCGCAATGTTTGTTTTAAGCACCTCCTGCGTATAAGAAGCTATTAGAACGACTCCAGAAACTACAATGACCTAATGTCGTCGTTATGACGTTATTGCAGCTGGATGGTTACTGCCCCAGAAATGACTCTAAGAAACTTACCAGAATACGTAAGTAAGCAACAAAGGAAATTGCTTGCCTTTTACTCACATGTGTTTTATTATTTCAGTAAAGACTTCGGAGGACAGAAAACCTCATTTGCCAGTAAGTACCCTGCTGTTGTAATAATTACGATACCTATCTAGATAATTACAAAATAAGAACATCAGACTTAGAAAAAGGTTCAACTGTATAAATTAAATTGAGTTTTAATTATGTACGCTCTTTAACCTCTGTGGTCCTTAGTGTCCCAGTCTATATTGGGCGTAAAAGACCGTAAATTTTGCTCAGAGGCCTCTTTATGAGGCTTGAGGTTCTTTTACGTGCCGAAAATCTATGGAACCACCGGCTTTACTTCGCTTCTGAAGGAAGCCATGTTAAGGATTTAAGGCACGAAAAAATCCATCGCATCCGCCGCGTTTGAACCCGTGACCTCGGGAAGAGGCTAGAATGCTGAGTCCAACTGTATGCTTCGGTTAAAAATCAAAGCTCATTACTTTCCAAGGATGCGACACAAAGATTTCCAATCCCCAACCCAGTCGGCCCTCGTAGCCGTGGTCGCTGGAGTGCGTAGCTTCGGCGCTCCGCCAAGCTCAGGATCGCGAGTTCGAGTCCTGCCATGGGCATGGGTATTTGTGTGTGAATTGTGGTAATAAGCGGTACAGTGAAAGCACGGTAACCATAAACTGGGTAAACAAGAGAACTCTTAAGTAAAATAAAGAAAAAGAACAAAACAAAGCAAAACCTTAACGTGACTATCGTAGTGACGAAGTCGGGTTGTAATTGCCCTTAACACTGAAACCTAAGGACTTGTTTTTCTCTTTTTTGTTTTATTTATGGACGCTCTTTAACTGCTGTGGTCCTTAGCGTCCCATTGTGCATTGCGTGTGAAAGATCGGTAATTTTGCTCATAGGCCTCTTTATCGGGCTTGAGGATCTTTTACGAGCCGTAAATCTACGACACGGGATCACCAGCTTTACTTCCCTTCGGAAGGAAGCCATGCTAAGGATTTTTACGCCCGAAGGCCCGGATTCGAACTTCGGCGACTATTCACTCTGGCTAATGGCTTTTTCGTGGATTCTCCGGGTCGACAGGCGAATGCTGGAGTGATTCATCTTTTACCATGACTCTCCTTCCTCTCATTTCTGTACCCATTATTTTCCTTGTTTGAAGTTTGTAGCATCAGGCGACGATGTTCGGCGGGTTCTGTAGAGGTTTCCTCTCTGTCGCCGCTGCGGGGAATGCTCCATTAGGACCAGCAGCTTCGGATGCGCTCCATCTGGAAATATTAGGGACCCCGTCTGCTTACACCAGTCGTTATCCGGATCTGGTTGCCCTTCGGGTCTCTCCTCTCATTCCTCCCTCCCAGGTGTCACTGGTTGAAGCATAAGGGGCCGACGCCTACGTGCGGTGCTCTGCCCCGGTTTAGGGGTTAACTAAGTTTTCTTTTGAAAAATCATCATTTTGGTTTATCGGAATTAAATGCGCATATCTTTTCCTACTTAATGCTTAGTTTCATCCTCTTTATTACATATCCTGCATACCGGTCCTCTCTGAAGGTTCTAATTATATGTAGGTGTACGGTCAAGAGCCTGGTTATCAAGTTTATTTCAGATCTACTGAGATTAAGAACATTTTCAGTGACCGAAGAGGATATACTATCCATCATTCTCGTACTGTACTTCCATACCTCTGTTTAAATACATCACAATTCCATTTTAATTGGAAAATATTACAATATTTTAGATTCTGTGAAAAATGGCTCTTACGGTTTTGATTAAAGTACCATGTGTTTAAGATATTTACGTGACAAATAAAATGAATATCTTGACTGGCAGAATCTCCTCATTCTGACTGATTTTCGTGTTAAAATGTAAGAGATACATAAAGCTTATATAAAAAATGCAGTGTTGACAATTTTGAGCCTTCAGGAGGAGAAAAACGAAAAAGTGGGGAAATGTCAAGTTTTATCAATTTTTATTTAAAAAAATAAGTTTAAGATTATTACTGAAATTAGCATGTAGAAACTTTAAATTACAATGTACAAAATTAATGTAGGCTGTAGTCCGTATTTCAGTCGGTAGAGCACCTGCCTATTGTGCGAGGGGTCCCGGGTTCGATTCCCGGCTGGGGATGGGAATTTTTCTCTAGCCAAGATTATTCCTTATCCTGAATGTGTATAATCTAATGATTAATATACCAAATGGGCAAGAAACCCAACGACACGAGTTAACACCACTGTCAATAGGCAATAACCTCCAAAGGAAAGGCCGCCGATAAGACTAATGTAGTTATAGGTGGGGTATAAATGGCATTGAAATGAAATTAACGTAGTCATATTGAGTATTTTCAATTACATAATAATGAGTGATAAAAGGTACTCTATCTCTTTAAAAAGGGGGGGGGATACTGCAGAATGAAATCCAACTGAGAAAAGTTTTATTTTTTTGGGATAAATGGTTGAAAGTAGACATTTCTTCGAAATAGTTACAACCGTTAAGACAGTGCAAAAGCAAAGTGATCTTTTGAAACACGAAATGGAATTTTTTAGTGGACTGTAATATCTCCTCTACCTATATGAGTGGGTGCTAGAGAAAGTGAGAATAAAATTATTGTCCGCTACTATGCTCAACTGAGCGGGATGTGCAAGTCTGTGGCTCGCATTCGGAATGCTGGGAAGGATAATTACACCCCCCGAATTTCCTGTCCCTCCATTTCATCTCCATTCTCATTTCACTTCACTTCACTTTTCAACTGCTTGGTTTCTATTAGGGTTGCAAGTGTCGGCGGGAGGTCTCGGCGTGTGCATGACAAGGGAAAAGGATGCTCTGGGGAAACCGTTCTTCGGACTGCGAGTGGTCTCCGGAAGATCCCGGATCCCCTCCGGATCCCCTCCCCTCCCGGCCCTCCTACCCTGTGGGGAAGGTGGGCCGGCTGCCTCTGCCTGTAGTGCCTCCTGGTCTGGCCGTCCTAGGTCACCTCTCACCTCATCCCTCCCTGTCGGGGGGCGCAGGCACAAAAGATCTGCGTAAATCGAGGTGCGAAGTTCCCCTCCGCCTCTAGTCCTATCCTATTCTTTACCTATACGCAATAACATTGTGCATCTCTTACGAAGTTATAATTTTTTAACCCAAGGCTTTTAAAACTGAAATGCTCATTAAATTCGAGTAAACATGGTGTGTCATAATTCATTATAAACTATGCAACCTATAAAAAGAACTTTATACTTCATTACGATAATTAATACATATAATTGATGTTATGCTCAATTAATGTAATATAACGGGCATTACCTTAATTTTAAAAATTGGCTAAATAATTGCACTCTTCTAAAACAGTGTAACTCTATACCTTTTGATTGTTATAGGCCATGCCATTAGTAAGTTATTTAGAGCTGCACTTTTTCTTCCATAAGTATAATAAAATAAAATTAAAATTAACTCATTTTTTAAAAATTGCCCGGACAAGTCAAATTTAATAACTTCAAACGAAAATATTACACAAAACAAACAACATTTTTAGCCTTTATTGCATTGGTGTGACACCATTGACAACAATTTTAAATGGAAACATATTACTTTTTAATTGTCTCTGAAGCAACATAACAATACTAGACACGGACAAGCTAATAAAAATAACTCATTAATGTAATAATATATCTAATTCACAGCTTCTCAGAATCAACACATTAATAATTTCTTTCTTTAATATTTTGTTTGAAGTTTTACGTGTTATGTATTTTCTTTGATAGTATTGTACGTATAATAATTAAGACGACGTTAAAACACATATGTTCATAATGTACCGTAGTAGAGAACAAGTATGTAAAGATATATCCTATAAAATATAATATAAGAGGGAAAGACCATTGTTAGCTATATAACCAGTAATATAAAATTACGAGAAATGCAGTAGTATCTACGTAGGCATGTAACGAACCTTGTATTCATAATTAAGACGATGGAAGTCTATAATACATATATATATATATATATATATATATATATATATATATATATATGTGTGTGTGTGTGTGTGTAAAAAACTGTTAATGGATGTTAATGGATAATAGCATCAATCAGGTACATTGATACATGCCTAGAATTCCAAACGTTAAGTAAACGGTTGGAAGGAACGCTAACAGAAGCTTGTCAGTGTTCAAGCAGGAAGGCCGTGTATAAGCTCGTCTCTAAGTAGCCGCTAAAACTACGCATTCAAAGCCTACCAGTTATACATATTTTAACATGACAAAGGTAATAGTGAATTCTGAATATTTACATGTGGTTTATCTAAAATACAAGTGAAATAATTAACACAATACGTGTGTGAAACATATTTTAACATTTTCCATACCTAACCCACAAGTGCTCTCCGACTCAAATACAGCAGCCGTGGCACGATTATAAAATAATAATTACAACATACTAACACACACAAGAATACAAATACACGATCGTCAGATTCCAGTATACTAGAACGTCGAGATACATCACAAGAGTACGGGCATCAAGACGACCTACAGGTACGTAACACAGCATCCATCTTCATTAACGTAGTGGGGTCCTACCAACGATAGAGGATAGAGAAGGTTATGTGAATGTAGCAAATTTTTTGTTGAATTTTCCTTTTAAAGTATCTATTAAAGTTAACTTCTCCGGGATTTGTTTACGTTCTCTACTACGTATAGTAAGTAGGGGAAGTATTGCATTCCACCCAAAAATTCGATACCGAGATTTCGCCGGAAATACATGTTTTGAGACCTCCTGAATAAAAAAAAAAGCATTTTTGGAAACATGTCCGTGTGTGTGTCTGTGTGTGTGTGTGTGTGTGTGTGTGTGTCTGTGTGTGTGTGTCTGTGTGTCTGTGAACAGCATAACTCAAAAGCGAACAGTCGAATAAGCACCAAACTTGGTATTTAGGTTCAGTATCTTCCAGAGATGCGACACGAAGGTTTTCAAGAAAATCCCCCACCCCAGACTACCCTTTACATGGAAGATTTTTCGAATATTTTAATTTTCTCAAAAACGGCTTTAACGATTTTGATGAAAATACCATATGTTTAAGATAATCTCATGAGAAATGAAATGTATATCTCGAATTTTCTGGGAATGTCTCAAAAGTATTCTTCATTGTGAACGACTTTTGCATAACTGGTAAACCATAAGAGATAGACAAAAGTTTACTACACAAATATGTAGATCGCGTTAAAATACACAACTTATGTCATATACATTTCTTTTGTTGAGTGAACCGTTTTCGAGATATTGCTTGTTATTTCCTTAAATTTTCCAATACTTGTACTTTTTCTCAAATGCGTTATTCATTTTTTTTATGTCCTGGACATGCAAAGAGAATGGAATGCGCCACATAGCAACCAGCGTTAAAATATTTGACTATCGCTTAAAAGCTACCATATTCCCCTTGCATCTACAAGAAAATTATCAATAAGATTGACATCTCGATATCTCCATTAACATGAAGCATATGGAGAATAGTCGTTTGTAAAAGTAGATTGTACAAGAGTAGAGAAAGTCATGTGAGTGTAACACATCAGATTTTTTAAAAATGAATTAATGTTAGTTTTACTTGAGTTATTCCTTATTTACAAAAGACCATTTACATAGAAGTCCAAATTATCATTCTTGTGAAGGAACATATAAGGAGTATACATATACAAATACATGGACGCATATGGACATGTAAATAAACCAATGTATATGTGTGTGTATTTATGTAAGTGTGTGCATGGTCCTGTTAAGATCTTTCATAAGAAGATTGTAATGTTATTTCGGGCCTCCCATATTCGGTGTAAGGCGCCGACCGACCATTCGGAGAGGTATACCTCCCGCATATTTGTTCTTGAACACCGAAACACTTAAATCAAGGCTTGGATGCGAGACCCTTACCTGCATTCAGTAGCACTGAAATCTTATTGTGATGACGTCACCCGCTCAAGTATGACTGGAATGCCTTTCACGTGTATTCGTACAGAACTATCAGATTAAACATCATAATTCCAGTAACGATTTCAGTTCCACAGAACACGTTACACTGAATAAAAGATTAGTATAGCATTTTATCACATTTTAATTCTTCTATGTCGGACATATCTTCGTCTTATGCGGAATCAACATCAATGATGTCCTTGACACTGCTCTCCATCCCATTGCCTTCAATTATAAATCTTTCAATTCTGTGTTCCATTAGTAGTCAAACTTTTCTGCCATATTTCGTCAATTTCTGTTGTTCTTGTCGAGACGTTGTGGTTCTTTTCTATGAGTCCCAAAATATGCTCCTACCTCTCCATGTTTTTACTTTACTTTCAAAATTCTGCGAACAGAAATGTGCGAGGAGCTAATGGCATGCAGGAGCTATTTCTTGCAGTTTTTGAAATTTTTTAAAAACACAGGAAATTAGTGCTGCTTGGCCTCTTCTTTCATCTATGTATTTATAAACATTAGCAATCACCTAACGAGTTTAACTACAAAGTTAATTGAACTAATATTGGTTGAAACTATAAAGCCCAGGACTTAAAGTACATACAACATTGTAAGTCGCCATTGGGGTACGTCATCTCAATACAATTTGAGATCTCCTTGTGGTTTACCGGGAAACATGCGAATCAGTTGGGGAATTTAGTGTCGTACTGGAATTTTGCCATGGTAATTCAGAGTTTAGAGCAACCGGACGGAGACCGGGAAATCCGTGGTTTAAATCCCGGCTATGACATTGAATTCTTCAGTTGTTAGTCTACATTTTCAACCATAAAGTGTTTTTCGTTTAACTTTAAAATTAAACGAGTCATAACCACAAAATGAACGTATTTAAAAGCACACTAAATCCGTACGACAACACCGTACACACAACTGTACTCAGGGTCAGAGGATTCACACTGTGTATTCCACCATGCAACACGAGTCTTAAGTTCATTGAAATACAGGAGAGAGAAGAGTGGATTCCGACTTGCTAACTGTTCTCTGGATCAAGGTATTTGATATTTTAAAATCGCTTTTTAAGTGTTTACACTGTAAAGCGCTGATGTGGTAGAAAAAATCTGATGTGTTACACTCACACGACCTTCTCTACTCTTGTACAAAACTATTTTTACAAACGCTTATTCTCCATCTACTTCATGTTAATCGAGATAAACATTTGCAGACTCTATCTTATTGCTAATTTTCTTGTATATGTAAGGGGAATATATATTTACAAGGGCAATACAGAAATACAGTAGCCTTTAAGCACATACATATCTCTTAATAGCTGGTTGCTAGGTGCAGCACCATTCCTATTGCCACAGATTATAGCTCTTTGCATATCCAAGACAAAAAAATGAATAACGAATTCCCATTTTAGAAAATAAGTATTGAAAAATTTAAGGGAATAACAAGCAATGTCTCGAAAATGGTTCACTCAACAAAAAAAAAATGTATATGACATAAATTCTGTACTTTAACGCAATCTACATTTTTTGTGTAGTAACATTTTGTGTATCTCTTATGGTTTACCAGTTATGCAAAAGTCGTTCACAATGGAGAATACTTTTGGAGACATTCCCAGAAAATTCGAGATATACATTTTATTTGCCATGAAAATATCTTAAACATATGATATTTTAATAAAAATTTTGAGAAAATTAAACTTTTCGAAAAATCTTCCATGTAAAGAGTAATCTGGGGTGGGGGGATTTTCTTGAAAACCTTCGTGTCGCATCTCTGGAAGATACTGAACCTAAATACCAAGTTTGGCGTTTTTCCGAATGTTCGTTTCTGAGTTATGCTGTTCACAGACAGACACACACACACACACACAGACAGACACACAAACACACAGACACACACACGGACATGTTTCCAAAAATGCTTTTTTTGGATTCAAGGGATCTCAAAACATGTATTTCCGGTGAAATCTCGGTATCGAATTTTTGGGTGCAATACAATACTTCCCCTACTTACTGTACGTCGTAGAGAAGGTAAAAACGAATAACGAATTCCCATTTGAGAAAAAGTGTAAGTACTGGGAAAGTCAAACAAATAACAAGGAATAAAAAAAACGTAAATGACATAAATTGTGATTTATTGAGTTCTACATTTTTGTGTGAAACAACCTTGTCTATCGTTTACGGTTTAGCAGTTATGCCAAGGCAATTCAGAATGAAGACTACTTTTGGGGACATTCCCAGAAAATTCAAGATATACATTTTATTTGTCATAAAATACCTTAAATATATGATATTTTAATCAAAATCGTTAGAGCAATTTTTGAGAAAAATTTCAAAAAATGTTCCACGTATAGGGAAGTCTGGGATGGGGGAATTTTCTTAAAAATCTTCCCGCCGCATCCTTAAAAGATATCGAACCTAAATACCAAGTTTGTTATTTATTCAACTTTTCATTTTTGAGTTATATTGTTCACAGATACAGACAGACACAGGCGGATCTTTTTCTAAAAGTACTTTTTTGGATTCAGGGGGGCTCAAAACATGTATTTCCAGTAAAATCTCGGTATCAAATTTTTGGGTGGAACGCTATATTTTCCCTACTACTATACGTAGTGGAGAAAGTAAAAATAAAATGATGATAATAATAATAATAGCAATAATAATAATAATATAAATTGGATCTGGCTGAGTAATATTTTAGAAAATTATAACAATATTAAAAATGAGAAGTATAAAAATTATTTCACCATACAAAAGATTTATAAACCGTTCAAAGAAGAAAAAAATTGCTTAATGTTTCCTTAAAATTTACTTAGGTTTTAAAATATAAATACTAACCATATAATGAAGGGACCAAGCGGAATGGCTCAGGAGGCAAAGTCTGTGGCCCGCACTCCGGGCCCACTTTGACTTAATGGGTTTTTCGTGGTTTCCTCGGCATCGACAGCCGAATACTGGGATGGTTTCTTCTCTGCCACAATTTACATTCCGTCATTTTCCATTCCTTCCATTTTCTTCTCATCTTTCAGGTGTGCTTTCAGATAGATAGCAAGGATACATGCTCACTGGAAGGAATCTTCCCCGTAAACACCAGAGAGCTATTCGACTGGTGGGTCGTTCATTGCCTTCTCTTGGCGGTGTCAGCAGTGGGACGAGTCTGCAGAGCTTGGAAACATGTCTCTGTGGCCTGTCTGCCTACGGTCTGTGATGAAGTTGGTAAACGCATTACGCTGAATGCGAGGTCATCTATACACACAGTTGACAGATGATACTAACATTTTAAAGCGATAAAATGATAATTTGTAAGTAAATATTTTCCCTTCTTTAAATTAATTTACAAAACCGTAAGGTATCGAAAGGAGACAGTATGAAATAAAATATTTATTATGACTACAAATGAATAAATATAAAAATCTAATATATGACATTCACATGACTTTTTCTACCCTCTACGCTTACGAAAGTTTGTTTTTTCCTATGCACTTCAGCTTAATCCATATAAACCTCTGCAGAAATAGCTACCTTACACATTTCATTAAGATACAAAGAGAACAGCGACAGTCAAATGTTTAAGAACTAGAAATTCCATACTGTTTCCATGCAATCGCCAGAAACAAGTATTGAACAAATCGTGGCATTCATAACAGGTTTCTCGGAAATGGCTGATGCCAAAAAAAAAGTATTTGAAATAAATTGTGTGTATTAAAGAGAACTACGTTTATTTAATTATTTTTGTATTTTCTGTGTAGTAAGTTTCGCCTATCGCCTAACGTTTACCATGCAAATTATACAAAATTCCAACCGAACAAAGAAGAATTCACAGATTATTCCCAGAGTATTGAAGCAGTATTTTTAACACTTAAATGATTTCAGTCTAATTATATAACATATAAATTCAATAACAGCCCGCCTTAAAGCAATATGTGTATGTGATAATTTGTAAAATGTATGCAACAGTCATTGCATATGCTTATATTATTGTAAACATGTTCAATAATGTTATGTCAATGCATTACGTAATTTGATAATGTAGGAGCTCTGAGAAAAAATAAGTTTAAAGTTGCTAACAATGAGGTAAACTTGAGACAATAATGAGTAAGAAAGTTTAAATGCTACTAGTCATTATTAGAGCAGCAATAATGTAAATTTTTGAGACAGTTTAAAACAAATAGCCATTCAACAACCAGAAAAAGCTTTAGTTAAACGAAGGTATTCTATTGGAGTAGGAATAGCCAATCAGAGACTTAAAATACAGAAATTTACAAGTTTAGACGGTTGAAATCAATTCAGTTGCTCATGCGTTGCTTGTGCGTCCTCGAGAGATTTAATACATATTCGTGTGAAACTAAAAATAGTTTACGTGTTAAAAAGTGTAATTATTTAATAAAAAGAATCTCACAGCTCTCTATATCAGTGAATTGTTATTTAAATCGTATCAAGTATTAATAAAAGGAGTGAGGTAAAAATTACAATCTGTGTAAGCCTACATTCCTCAAAACCCTGCCAAGAGAAACAAACGTGTCTATAACAAATACTGACGCAGCCGAGGCAAACAAAAATATATAATATCTAAAGAATCAGTCAAATTACAAAGCTAATATTTTTAAACTTGGGGCGAAGGCAACCGGAAACTGCTTACTATACATGCGGTTGCAACGAATTTCAAATTCGGCTCCCCAACAGTTGAAATATAATACAACTCCTATAACAAACCACTTCTTTAGTATTCAACATATACATTTTATTTGTAATGTAAATGTGTTTAATATATGCCATTTTTATGAAAGTTGTTACAATCGTTTTTTAGAAAATGATAAATTTCGAAAAATGCTCCATGTAAAGGGTTGTTTAGGGTGTGGGAATTTTCTTGAAAATATTTTTGTCGTATCTTCTGAAGTTAAGTTTAATATTTACACATACACCTGGAGCATCTTCTCCTTTTTTGCATTCAGGAGATCTCAAAACATGCACTTCCGGTGCATTCTCTGTATATAATTTTTGGGTTGAATGTAATAACTCCTCTACTGTGTACGTGGTAGAAAGGTCAAAAAGTTTACTGTGAAGAATCTGCAGAATATATGTGAAAATAAATTATAGTGGATAAAAAAAAACGTGTGAAATTACAACACATCAGCTTTTTGCCATTAGTATATTTTAAAATGTTAAGAATTAAGTCCACATTTACCACCTGGATTTGTGCGTTTACAATGTTTTGGAGTAGCATTAACTGTTCGATACCGTTTTATCTTAATGCCGTTAGTTCAAACATATGGAGAGTAAGCGCTCGGATCGCGTACCATACGTTACAGACCGCAAAGGTCAGATGATAAAGTTAAAATACGAGTGCATGCATATGTGACATTGCCGAAACCTTATCTAAAATATGTACAGTTGGCTGTGATTCAAGGCATGTTCGTGTTTTAATTTGCTTCTCGCTATCTATTACTTTTGTTGTAATGAAAACCCACGTAGTGGGGTGCTGCGATACGTACATTCTCAGCGACAATCGTGTATGGCATATAAGTGTGGTAAGAGAAGGACAAAGAGTCTGAAAATATGAGATAAAATGGAGTATTCTCTTCTTTCGAGATCCATATGTACAGCTTAGTGTATTTTCGACGAGAGTGAATAGTATTTATACGGAAATAAAATGAATTACTAACAGCTGTTAAACGTAGTAGTTCTAAAAGCAAAGTCACAACATTAACATTGGGGCAAACTGGCAATCCACGCCTGGGTGTTGACATTATAAAGTTTTGATGTGCTACATTCATATGACTCTATACCGCCTACAGGATGTTTTCGTGATGATGCAAACTTTGGGGAAGATTAAGAAGGACAAATGTATGAATTTGATATAAGGAGCCCCGGTCCGGAAACAACTCGTCGCAAGTTATAGGCGAAAGTTGTTTTGAGCCCCCTTCTTGTTCTTCCATTGAAGGTTTAGGCCTTTCGACCTGTTCCGAAGCTAACTAAATTCTGAGAGCAATCCGTTACCGTCATCAAATGAACAACATAGAGCATCCAAAATGGTGGGCGCCGGAGTTATAACGGGAATTATCAAAAATAGACTTAAACTATATCTGGCAAAGGGGTAATGAAAACACACACAGTGCCGTGAGAAAGGTCAAAAGAGACTGTGTGATATAAACAGGCAGAACATAGAGTCTGAATGTAGACAAAGATCAACATTGGAGCTACAAAAGGAAATAAAAACTAGATGGGGTAAGGAAACATATATTTTGGAATTAGGTATAAAACAGAAGACTGGAATAGCATGGCTTAGCTTGGGAGGGTGGAAAGCTCGCAAGATTGCTGATGATGATGGCAGGAGGATTTGCCCATTATGCGGGGAACAAAAAGACTGGACGCATATTTTGGCAGCTTGCGTGCAGACGGAGAGTATTAGGAAAAAACTATTACCGGAAGTATTTTTGGCTTCCAACAGACGGAGGACAGCATGCTGGGACTTGATTCTAAACAGCCAAAACTGGCCAAGCTTGGGCACATACTTAATGGAAGTACGTGTACTAAGAGATAAGGTGTTTATGTAAATTTTCTTTATATATATGTGGTGCTTGAGCACTTGTGTGTGTGTGTGTTTGCGTGTGTGATTCAGAGTGTTTTACAATTTTATATGTATGTATATAGTGCGGTGATTATAAAAATAGTTGTTTTCTGGTCGATTCTGCATTCTGTATACGGACCAGGTATTTTTCCAGAGAGCATGTACGGTGTTATGACCCATGTGACTGTGTTATGCAATTAATGTAATACTAAGTACTTAATAAACACCACCACCACCACTACCACCACCACTACTACTACCACTACCACTACCACTACCACGACTACTACTAAAAAAGCTAACTAAACTGGTCACTCCTCTCCTCCGTTGTCCTTCAACACTTCTTCCTGAAGGTCTATAAAATAAAGCTTGCCGTGGATACCTTGAAGAAAGCATTCCTAAAACATGCTCTTTTCAACATTTTTGATACCTCTGTATTTATGTTAATGTTTTCTTCCGTTAGCTGTTTCCTTATTACAGTATTCCTAATCCTATCTCTTCTAATAATTCCTAACAGTGATCGTTAAAATCTCATTTGGGCTGCTTCCAATCTTGTCTTTTGCCTAGCTCTTAGTATCCACGTTTTACAAGAGAACATCAGTGCTGGTTTAAATATAATATTGTGGAGTCTTTACCTTATATCCTTCCTCATGTTTTAGTAAAATGTTGTTTTATGCATTCGTTTAATCTATTATGTGTTTCTATATTGTCTTCCACATCTGCCCGAGTGTTTATAACGGATATTTTTGATCCCAGATATTAAAACGTTGAAATTGTTCTATAAGTTCTCCATCAATAACTACGTTAGTTCTTCTTTGTTCTTTCCCTATCATAGCCATGGATTTTGTTTTCTCACCCGAGATTTTCATATTATATTTTTACTTTCTCTACTACGTATAGTAAGTAGGGGAAGTATTGTATTCCACTCAAAACTTCGATACCCAGATTTCACCGAAAATACATATTTTGAGGCCTCCTGAATCCAAAAAAAGGATTTTTGGATACACGTCCGTGTTTGTGTCTGTGTATGTGTGTCTGTGAACAGCATAACTCAGAAACGAACAGTCGGATAAACACCAAACTTGGTATTTAGGTTCCGTATCTTCCAGAGATGCGACGCGAAGGCCCTAACGATTTTGATTAAAATATCATATATTTAAAATATTTTCATGACAAATGAAATGTATATCTCGAATTGTCTGGGAATGTCTCCAAAAGTATTCTTCATTGTGAACGACTTTTGCATAACTGGTAAACCATAAGGGATAGACAAACTGTTACATAAACACAAAATGTAGATCGCGTTAAAATACGTAATTTATGTAATATAGAGTTTTTTTGTTGGGTGAAACATTTTCGAGATATTGCTTGTTATTCCCTTAAAATTTCCAATACTTATGAAATTCAAATGAGAATTCGTTATTCATTTTTTTTTGTCCTGGCAATTCAAAGAGAATGGAGTACTCCACATAGCAACCAGCTCTTAATATATTTTACTATCGCTTAAAGCCTAGCAATTCCCCTTGCATCTATAAGAAAATTAGCAATAAGATTAACATGTCGATTAACATGAAGCATATGGAGAATAAGCGTTTGTAAAAATAGTTTGTACAAGAGTAGAGAAAGTCATGTGAGTGTAACACATCAGATTTTTTTTCTATTTCGTTCAATTCAGTTACTGATTTTTGCGGTTCCATTTCGTTTTCTGTTAATATTATCTGCTCATCTACAAAAAGTATTGTGTTTATATTTACATTATTTATGTTTATCCCTTTTGTTTAAATCTCGCTCTCCATTCTTCTATAACTTTATATATATATCGCAAAGAGAATAGCGACAGCCACATCCATGTATTAGTCTGTATTAACTTCTGTGCTTCTATTCTTGACAGTTACAATTGTTTTGGAATATAGAGTCTTTAATTGCATTAACTAAATTGCATGGTATTTTGTACTCTTCCACCATTATTTCCCATAGCTTACCCCGTTGCACTCTATCATACGCCTTAATAAAATCTAAAAACGAAAGAGAGCTTTCTAATTATCTTCACTTCTCTTCTCCAAAATTTGTTTAATAATAAAAATGGCATCCATACATGAGCTGCCTTTTCTGAAATCATTTTGGGGGGGGATATCCATGAACTTAATTATGCGAACTTACTAATATCTGCGTTTTACTTCGTTGTACTACTTACACAAGGCGTTATACTAAAACAGGTGTTAAAATGGCGACCTTCATCTCCAATGTAGGCATGTCAACGTCGGATGAAGTTCTGTCATACCTGGGCGAGCAACCTTGGAGTCGCTTTGACGATGTCACAGGCAGTGAAAATTCGTCCTAGTAGCTACTCTTCTTTTGGTTACTGGTGTCTCGTGTACAAGACCTTTCACATGACACCAGAAGAAAAAAATCTGATGTGTTACACTCACATGACTTTCTGTACTCTTGTACAAACTACTTTTACCCGCACTGTTTCTGGTTGAATGGCGGCCAATCATTGCACTGCCGGGCTTAGAATTTGACAATTAGAGCGGGTGTATTTTTGTGCAGCTTTCTTCAATTGCAGTTTTTTTTTCAATGCCGTTTACCAAGCTTTATGTAATCGAGTTAATTCTTCTTTTTTTATTGAAATTGTTACCATGTTTAAAGATTTCTATAGCCTTGCGATATAGCCTGGCATGATAATAAGCTATTTTGTAGAGTACTTCTGTCTCGTGAAATTTAATACTTGTAATAGTGTGTGTTCTGCTACTGTAGACTTCTCTGTTTGTCCTAGTCTTCAGTAGGCTTTATGCTCCTTTATTCTTGTATTGATACTACGTTTTGTAGTACCAACATAAACCTGTCCACAACTACAGGGTATGCGATATACTCTGTGTATGGATAAATATCTTGTTTATCTTTCCAAAGATAAAGCCGAAAAGCCCAGTTTGTTTTAAGAATTTTAATACTAATTTCTATGCCAATCAATGCGTTGTTGTTTTTGATCGGGAGTCAGTTTATGTGGAATTCATTAGAAGTAGTTGCCCCACGTATGGTAGCCAAATTTGAAGTAGTTCAGACCACACACGTAATGGATGCCAATTTGCGCGAGATATGTTTCTTGGAGTGTTCGCCCCACGTACGGTACTAAGTTTCCGGTAGCCTTCGCCCCACGTTTATTTTTGGGTAGTCTTCGCCCCACGTTTAAAAATCAACTTTGTATATTTATGTTTATTTAAATATTATATGTGTATATGCCTCGGCAGCGTTATTAGCATTTTAGAGCACGCATCCCTTAGCAGGGCTGGTACGGTTAAAGAATGAATGCTTACATAAATTATAATTGTATTGTACTTTGTTTACTAATCCTTCACCGATTAAATAACACTTCACTGATGTATCCTACTGTAGAGCTGTGAGATTATTGTTAATTGTACTTTTTAACACGTAAACTTTATATTATTCTCACCGCAATAAAATTCCATGTCTCACACTGAACACGTACCATACCGAATCTAAACCGGACTGCTTGGTTACACTTCCTTGTTGTGTCTCCCGCCTAAATGTTTACATTTACTCTATTTCAAGTCTCTGATTGGCTAAGCCTACTCCAATAGAATAACTTTATTCAACTTTTAGCCTTTCAAGTTGTTGATTGGCTATTTATGAACTGTTTTAAGTATTACATTATTATTGTTCCAAGAATTATTAGTAGCTCTTTTTAAACTATCTAATTTATTGTTGTCTCAAGGTTACCTCATTGTTACCAACTTTCGGCTTTTACTTTGTAATTCTGTTTGCTACGGAAAGCAGCTTGCTTCTATTCTCACAGCTCCTACATTGCTAAATTACATGTACATATTAATATAAACATAATACAATGCCTGTTGCATACACTTTATATATATTATATTATACACATATTGCTTTAAGGCGGGCTTATATTTTATATTATATAATTAGACTGATATCATTTAAGTGTTAAAAATACTGCCTCACATGAAAAAAAGTTTTCTCACGTTCAGCTGTTGATGTAATGTTTTGGATTTGACTCATACCAATGCCCAATGTCGCCCAAATAAATTCATAAGATATCCGTCATTTTCTTCAAGCATTGTTCGAACAGCGGTAATATTTTCATCAACAGCAACAGTTGTTGGCGCTATTTACGAAATTCATCACTAAGAAAAGCCAATATCTTTTGAATTCGCTGTACCAATTATAAATTGTTTTCTTCACCAAATACATTTCTAAGCCGATCTTTATATTGTTAGACGTTAATGACGATTTAAAATCGTAAAACAATTATAGGACGGAAACGTTCTCTAGCCAAAATCATTTTTGGGTCAACACGAAATCTTTAAATGATGATAATTAACAAATTATTATTGTAAATGAAACTACACGGCAATAAACTTGCAAAACATTAGAAAGAAGCAAATTTCTTTTGTTACTTTCTCTACTACGTATAGTAGTATAATTCGATACCGGGATTTCACCGGAAATACATGTTTTGAGACCCTCTGAATCCAAAAAAAAGCATTTTGGAAACATGTCCGTGTGTGTGTCTGTGAACAGCATAACTCAGAAACGAAAAGTCAGATAAACACCAAACTCGGTATTCAGGTTCAGCATCTTCCAGAGATGCGACACGAAGGTTTTCAAGAAAATCTCCTCACCCCAGATTACCCTTCACATAAAACATTTTTCGAAAATTTTAATTTTCTCAAAAATGGCTCTAACGATTTTGATTAAAATATCATATGTTTAAGATATTTTCATGACAAATGAAATGTATATCTCGAATTCTCTGGGAATGACTCCAAAAGTACTCTTCATTGTGAACGACTCTTGCATAACTGGTAAACCATAAGAGATAGACAAAATTTTATTACACAAAAATGTAGATCGCGTTAAAATACACAATTTATGTCATATACATTTTTTTATTGGGTGAACTATTTTCGAGATATTGCTTGTTATTCCCTTGAATTTTCCAATACTTGTACTTTTTCACAAATTCGTTATTCATTTTTTACTTTCTCTACTACGTATAGTAAGTAAGGGAAGTATTGCACTCCACCCAAAAATTCGATACCGAGATTTCACCGGAAATACATGTTTTGAGACCTCCTGAATCCAAAAAAAGCATTTTTGGAAACATGTCCGTGTGTGTGTGTCTGTGTGTCTGTGAACAGTATAACTCAAAAACGAACAGTCGGATAAACACCAAACTTGGTATTTAGGTTCAGTATCTTCCAGAGATGCGACACGAAGGTTTAAGAAAATCCCCCCACCCCAGACTATCCTTTACATGGAACATTTTTCGAAAATTTTAATTTTCTCAAAAATGGCTCTAACGATTTTGATGAAAATATCATATGTTTAAGATAATGTCATGAGAAATGAAATGTATATCTCGAATTTTCTGTGAATGTCTCCAAAAGTATTCTTCATTGTGAACGACTTTTGCATAACTGGTAAACCATAAGGGATAGACAAAATTTTACTACACAGAAAATGTAGATCGCGTTAAAATACACAACTTATGTCATATACATTTCTTTTGTTGAGTGAACCGTTTTCGAGATATTGCTTGTTATTTCCTTAAATTTTGCAATACTTATACTTTTTCTCAAATTCGTTATTCATTTTTTTTATGTCCTGGACATGCAAAGAGAATGGAATGCACCCCATAGCAACCAGCGTTAAAATATTTGACTATCGCTTAAAAGCTACCATATTCCCCTTGCATCTACAAGAAAATTACCAATAAGTCTCGATTAACATGAAGCATATGGAGAATAGGCGTTTCTAAAAATAGATTGTACAGGAGTAGAGAAAGTCATGTGAGTGTAACACATCAGATTTTTTGTCCTAGTAATGCAAAGAGAATGTAATACTCCACATAGCAACCAGCACTTAAAATATTTGACTATCGCTTAAAGTCTACCATATTCCCCTTGCATCTACAAGAAAATTAGCAATAAGATTAACATCTCGATTAACATGAAGCATATGGAGAATAAGCGTTTGTAAAAATAGTTTGTACAAGAGTACAGAAAGTCATGTGAATGTAACACATGAGATTTTTTTTAGATACATTACATTCTAATTATGTTCAATACCGCCCTCGTATGTGCTTACAACTGTATTTAAATAAAAACCAATATTGGGTTGAGTTCTAGATGCTCGGATACCATAAACAGCTGCCAATGGCTTTACTAAAACTTGTGTGGATGTTTATCACTTGAGATGCCTCCGGTGTGCCTA
Organism: Deroplatys truncata; assembly: GCA_030765065.1. Taxonomy (NCBI): domain Eukaryota; kingdom Metazoa; phylum Arthropoda; class Insecta; order Mantodea; family Mantidae; genus Deroplatys; species Deroplatys truncata. The sequence continues at coordinate 236,307,045 of CM060976.1, forward strand.
AAATATGATAATTTAATGTAACTATTACAACAAAAGTTTCTCTAACGGCTTCTCATTAAGTATGTCACGGTTCGTATACTCTGTGCAGTGTTCCATTTAGTTGTGCCGGTAGAAATATTAGAGTAGGCCATGTACGAAGACTTTAACTCGTCTCGCGCCATTACTTCGATTTATCTACTGCAATCGAAATATATCCGGTTACACCGGGGAGGAGTTAAATTAATATAACTTCTATAACAGTTTAAACTGTATTCTGGATATTCTGTCGCCTTCAGGAGCCTCAGCCTTGAACTGAGATTTGGTTTAATACGATGATATCGACTATCGGCTATCGAAAACCGATAACTCTGCTAGATAATATTCTACATACACGGCTGAAAGAATTCCGAGATTTATGAGGGGATGAAGTCTATTTTGAAATCTACTTTCCTACACGATATAAAAGTTTCTGGGGCGGACGTAGATAGATTAATGTTGACAGAGATTATCTACTGCTTTAAGGAGATGATAAAAAGTATCAGATGTGTTACATTCACATGACTTTCTCTACCCAACGTTTATTAGTGAGTATACAAAACATGCTTACGAAAACTTATTTTGCTATCTAATTCATTATAATCTAGATACGCCTTTGCAGAAACAACTACCTTTCGTGATAGATACAAAGGGAATAGAAACATCAAATCTTTTTGAACTGTACGCTATTCGCTGGTCTTGAAATTCAATACTGTTTCTATAAACATCGCGAGAAACAACAGAAAATCGACAGGACTTGAAAACAATGATAAAGTGTTGGACAATTTGAACCGTTAATAACAGATATTTCGGAAATGGCTTAGGCTACAAAAACGTTATGAGCAGAACTACACAGATTATTCCCAGAAAACTCAAATATACATTTTATTTGTCATATAACATACGGAATTGTTAGTTATTTTTAAGAAAGTTAAAAATAACGAAAAATGTTCTAGTAAGGAATAGATAAGGGTGTGGGGATTTTCTTGAAAATCTTCGTGTCGCATTTTGGAAGATACTGAACTTAAATTCTACATTTGGTATTTATACGAGTTTTCGTTTTTGAACTATGCTGGTCACGACACACAGGCAGACACATGCACAAACTTGCACGCAACCTTTTTCTAAGAACTATTTTTTATTCGGGCCTTCTCCACCTAGGACATATGCTTCTTAATAAAAACAACCGGTAAACAATGAAAGTGACACAAAGGTACTAAAAGGTAACGTTGAGAAAAGGCGTGCGAAGGAAATGCTGGCGGATCCATAAGGCTTAAAGACATTGCACAAGTAATATTTTTACTTTCTCTACTACGTATAGTAAGGATGGGAAGTATTGTATTCCACCCAAAAATTCGATACCGAGATTTCACCAGAAATACATGTTTTGAGACCCCCTGAATCCAAAAAAAGCATTTTTGGAAACATGTCCGCGCGCACGCGCGCGCGCGCGTGTGTGTGTCTGTGAATAGCATAACTCAGAAACGAACTGTCGGATAAACACCAAACTTGATATTTAGGTTCAGTATCTTCCAGAGATGCGACACGAAGGTTTTCAAGAAAATCCCCCTAACCCAGATTACCCTTTACATGAAACATTTTTCGAAAATTTTAATTTTCTCAAAAATGGCTCTAACAATTTTGATTAAAATATCATAGGTTTAAGATTTTTTTATGACAAATGAAATGTATATCTCGAATTTTCTGGGAATGTCTCCAAAAGTATTCTTCATTGTGAACGACTTTTGCATAACTGGTAAACCATAAGAGATAGACAAAGTTTTACTACACAAAATATGTAGATCGCGTTAAAATACCCAATTTATGTCATATATATTTTTTTGCTGAGTGAACCATTTTCGAGATTTGATTGTTATTCCTTTAAATGTTCCAATACTTATACTTTTTCTCAAATGCGTTATTATTTTTTTTTGTCCTGGTAATGCAAAGAGAATGGAATGCTCCACATAGCAACTAGCTCTTAAAATATTTGACTATCGCTTAAAGCCTACCAATTCCCTTTGCATCTACAAGAAAATTAGCAATAAGATTAACATCTCGATTAACATGAAGCATATGGAGAAAATAGGCGTTTGTAAAAATAGTTGGTACAAGAGTAGAGAAAGTCACGTGAGTGTAACACGTCATATTTTCTTCGTATTGTTCTGTTTCTGCAATATTTGAGAATCTTTCTGACATTTTTATTTGAAATGTTGTGTAAAGTATAGAGTAACCTTGAGAAATGTTTATGTTGGTAACACGTGACACCCTGTATATGGAAATAACAGACTTACTTCATGGGGAACTGCAAAACCATCATAGTACCTAAAAACAACTGCAAAAACAAGTGATACATTCATAATTAAACTTCTAGAAATCAGTTTCATAGTTGTGATCACGTTTTGCAGCTGCCCACGGCTACATTTACTTCCAAAAGGTAGCTGGTGTTCAGCGCTCGGTCCCGTTTTTTGTCCCCGTTTCTAAAACAACAAAATAATTTGCACTCTCCCTGCTTGGCACTATATTAGGCAGTAAATCGGATTTTAAAGCCTAGTATAAAGGAAAATAACAGGCTACACAGAGCTAATGAGATAAACATTTGCAGCCCGCGCATGGCACCCCCACCCCCTAATTAAAACAGCTGCCTGCACAAGTTGTAAGAAGGGATTAATCAGCCTACCACGTTTTCCTTTTGTCAAACGTTGGTTTCGGTGCATAATATTGTTTTGTTGTGCGTGAGAGGAGAGAGAGAGATTCAGTGTCCGTAATATCTAATAAATCTAATGAGTTACATTTACATAAGCTTTCCCACCCTGTATTATTTATTAGTGGGTATAGAAATTATTCTTACGAAAGTGTATTCTTTTAATATTTCATTTTAATCGAGATAAACCTTTGCAGAAATAACTGCATTACACATTTCGTTATAGTACAAAGCGAATAGCCAGAGTCAAATATTTAAGAACTGGACGCTATATTATGGCCTTAAAATTCCATACCCTTTCCATCACATCAAGAGAAACAACTAAATGTGGACAGGACTCTAAATAATGACAAAAAATTGAACAATTCCAGCCATTGGCAACGAATATTTATGAAACGGCTAATGTTACAAAAAGTTATTTTGAAATAAGTTTATTGCTTTAAAGAAGTTTGTATTTTTTGTCCCATGAAGAGTACTACACACGCTATTCACAGAAAACTTAATATGTATATACTTGTAAATATCATGTAAAAATCTTTAACATATGGTGTTTTAATCAAAATTGTCAATTCGAAAAGTGTACCATGTGAAGGGTAGTTAGGAGTGGGGAATATTCTTAAAAACCTTCGTGTCGTATCTTCACAAAATACTGAACTTGTATACCAAATATAATATTTATCCGACCCTTCGATTTTCTAAAAACGCTATATTTTGGATTCAGGAATCTCAAATTATGTATTTACAGTGAAATATCGGTAACCAATTTTTGAATGGAATGAAATATCTTCTCTACTTACTTTGAAAGTGGTAGAGAAAGTAAAAACGAATAACGATTTACTACTCCAAAACTTTGTGATTGGTTACAGTCACATAATTTTGTCTACCCATTATCCTTTATTTTTATATAACTCCAACAAACTATTCTTAGGTAAACATATTTGCTTTTATACTTCACGTTAATCGAGATAATCGACATTTACAGAAATAGTTTCATCATACATTTCGTTATAGGTACACTAAGTGATCAAACGTATCCGGACGCCGCCACAAACATACGTTTTTCATCATAGGTGCATTGTGCTTCCACCTACTGCCAGGTACTCATTATCCGCGACCTCAGTAGTCATTAGACATCGTGAGGCAACACAATGGGACGCTCCGTGGAACTCACGGACTTCGAACGTGGTCAGGTGATTAGGTGTCCTTGTGTCAGAAGTCTGTACGCGAGATTTTACACACCTAAACATCCCTAGGTCCACTGTTTCTGATGTGATAGTGAAGTGGAAACGTGAAGGGACATGTACAGCACAAAAGCGTACAGGCCGATCTCGTCTGTTGACTGGCAGAGAACGCCGACATTTAAAGAGGGTCGTAAAGAGTAATAGGCAGACATCTATCCAGACCATTACACAGGAATTCCAAACTGCATCAAGATCCACTCCAAGTACTATCACAGTTAGGCGTGAGGTGAGAAACCTTGGATTCCATGCTCGAGCGGCTGCTCATAAGCCACACATCACGCAGGAAAATGCCAAACGACGCCTCGCTTGGTGTAAGCAGCGTCAACATTACACGATTGAACAGTGGCAAAACGTTGTGTGGAGTGACGAATTACGGTACAGAATGTGGCATTCCGATGGCAGGGTGTGGGTATGGCGAATTCCCGGTGAACGTCATTTGCCAGCGGGTGTAGTGCCAGCAGTGAAATTCGGAGGTGGTGGTGTTATGGTGTGGTCGTATTTTTCCTGAAGGGGGCTTGTACCCCTTGTTGTTTTACGTGGCACGACCACATCGCAGACCTACATTGATATTTTAAGCACCTTCTTGCTTCCCACTGTTGAAGAGCAATTCGGGTATGGCGATTGCATCTTTCAACACGATCGAGCATCTGTTCATACTGCACGGGCTGTGCTGGAGTGGTCACATGACAATAACATCCCGGTAATGGACTGACCTGCACAGAGTCCTGACTTGAATCCTATAGAACACCTTTGGGATGTTTTGGAACGCCGACTTCGTGCCAGGCGTCACCGACCTACATTCGATACCTCTCCTCATTTCCGCACTCCGTGAAGAATGGGTTGCCATTCTCCAAGAAACCTTCCAGCACCTGATTGAAAGTATGCCTGCGAGAGTGAACGCTGTCATCAAGGCTAAGGGTGGGCCAACACCATATTGACTTCCAGCATTACCGATGGAGGGCGCCACGAACTTGTACATCATTTTCAGCCAGGTGTCCGGATACTTTTGATCACCTAGTGTACAAGGGAGGAAAAGGAACCCGAATAAGTAGTCAGATGTTTAGAACCGTGGGTTGCTGTATGCTGGTCTAGAAATTCCATATTCTTGCCATGGTATCGCGAAAAACAACTGAATAGCGTTAGCACTTGACAAAACGTTGAAAAATTCAAATCAGTAACACAGTATGTCTTGTAAACACTGGAGCACACTCCGATAAACATATCCTACACCAGCAATGCTAATACGGAGTTATGACCCATCATGACCACTCTATATCTCGAAATACCGATGTGACCGACCTTTGGAACTGAACTTCTGGCACAGATAAATTTCTTTTTCACGCCCATTTTCTGAATTTCTCGAATTTCTTTTCTAGGCTCGTGGTTTTTGACTGATTTTATTTGCTCACGTGATAAACTTTAACACACGTTTATTGCTTGTTATATTATATAAAGTCCTTGCTTCTTGTGTCTGCCATTACCACATTTATTCTGCCTGATTATATTTTCTGTGCACCTGGCTGATTTTTACACGTCTGGCTTTTCCCCTTCATTGTTTCGTGCGTGAGGACCGTCTAACTTTCTTAACCTTCACTCTTTCGCTACCTTGCTCCTGTAAATTATATCCTCACTGGACATTTGTGGTTACCAACTGAATGTTACTTCAGCTAAAAACATTTTCCTTTCCTTCTCCACACTACTTGCTGTTTATAGCATATACTATTGAGGCAGTATTTTTAACACTTAAATGATTTCAGTCTATTTATATAATATAAAATTCAATAACAGCCCACCTTAAAGCGATATATGTATAAATAACATATAAAATGTATGTAACAGCCATTATATTAATGTCTATATTATTGTATATATGTATAATAATGTTATGTGAATGTGTTACGTAATTTAATAATGTAGGAGCTGTGAGAAATAGGTCAAAGATTGCTATCAATGAGGTAAACTTGTAACAATAATGCATTAGAAACTTTAATAATGCTACTAGTAAGTCTTGGATACAATAATGTAATTTTTGAGACAGTTTATAAATAGCCAATCAAGAACCAGAATACCTGCAAGTTAAAACTATTCTTTTGGAGTAAAATTAGCCAATCAGAGACTTAAAATTCAGAAATTTACAAATTCAGGCGGTAGAAGTCAGTTGCTAGTAGACAGCGTTCCTAGCTGGACGAAAGACGCGTCCTCGAGAAGTTTAATACGTATTCAGTGTGGGACGAAAAATTCATTATAAAGTTTACGTATTAAAAAGTGCAGGTAATTAATAAATAATCTCAGAGATTTCTATATCGGTGAAGTATTATTTAATCGTGTGAAGGATTAATAAATGCTGTGAAGTAAAAGTTATAATTTGTGTAAGCCTACATTCTTTAGCCGCACCACTCCCTGTTAAGAAATACATGTTTCTACAAATTAATACTGACGCAGCCGAGGCAAACATAAATATATATAATATTTAAAGAAACATAAAAATAGAAAGTTGATTCCTAAACATTGGGCGAAGGCCACCGGAAACTTTGTACCTACGCGAGGCATAAAACCTTCTTCAATATTCTTCTCTTTACAGCCGCCATGTTAGTGTCAGAACGTTTCTATACTCATTACGCATTCAGCTGTGGTAGCACGTGGATTGTGCCTCCCTCACTTTCTCTCTGCGACGTCTTAAAATGCACGCTGCAATAGAAAATCCTGCCTCTTTTGAGGTGCGGTCTGTGATTAGGTTTTTGTTGGCAAAAAACCACAAACTAATTGAAATGTATCGCCAACTTTGTGATGTGTTGTTTTTTCACGACAACGCACATCTATCGCACCCGAGGGCTGTTGGATGGTTTTGGTAGGGAGGTTTCGTCATCTATCATACAGCCCGGATTTGGCGCAAAGCGACTACCATGTATTCCCAGCGATGGAGGAATGGCTAGCTACACAACGCTTTGATACTGACGCCGGTGTAAACCAGTGGTTGAAATCGCAGGCGGCAGATTTCTACAGAGTCGGCATTGAAAACCTTGTGCCGCGGTATATAAGTACCTTAATTTGAATGGTGATTACGTAGAAAAATAGCACAGGACTGTACCTTTCAAACATTTATAATGAACTTTGGTTTTTCATTTTGTTAATTTTTTATTTCAAAACGTCTTGTACTTTCAGTACCTCCCTCGTATATTCATTATTACATTTCTTATACGTATTTGTTCGGACGAATCTCAGTAGAAAACGTCGTACGATTGTGACACATCATGACTGTTGTCATGTCAATATCTCAAATATATAATATTTTAATCTAAATCGCTGGAACTGTTTTTGTAAATCAAAATAATTAATGCAATTTTTCCGTATAAAAGGTAGCTGGGATGGTGAAATTCTGTGAAAATATTTACGAAAGTTGGTAACCATCCAAGTTTTCGTTTTTGAGCTACACTCTTCACAGATTCAGGGTCACGCGTCCTCAAGAGGACCTGAAAACTAGATTTTTCTGGAAAACCTCGATATCAAATGTTTGAGTGGAATACAATCCTTACTCTACGTACCATAGGCACATGATAGAGAAAATAAAAACAGAAAGCGAAAGAGAGAGCGAGGAATAAAATAGAAAACTTGTTTAACCCATTTTACCCTCTATTTATAATCTTATTTCCATTCCCTACTATAAGAGCAGCAGAAGAATGGAGGGAAAATCTTGTGTTGCATTCACGCGACGTTCTTTACTCATTCTTCTACAAACATACTTACAAATACTTATTCTTCTATCTTCTTCCTGCTAATTGAGATTCATTTTCATTTGGCATTTTCAAATTCCGTTGTACGTATAAGAAGGATACAGCAGTTAAAGCGGTGGTCAGATTTTTAAAGAGCACCTCGCAATGTGATGGCTTTGATATACCATGTTCTTTGTATGACCATGAGAAAAAACTAATAGCGACCTAACACTTGAAAAAATGTATAAATATTTGAAAAATCAAACCAATAACAAAGAATATCTCGCAAATGGAAAACGCCATAAAAGTTTCATCGGTCATAAACTATGTACTTTAACGAGATCTACACAATTTAAGGCATATATTTGACATTCTACTAAAAATCGTTAAAACTGAGCCAGATTGGCTACCCCTTTATGGCAATCCCGCGCTATTCCACAGCTCCAAATTAAATCGCCACACGCTCTAATGTTAAATTTTGAGAAGTACTTACAAAGATGTTTCGAGTCGAATTTTGAAAAGGCCGAAATTTTAACGCGTGTACAGAATGTTGCTCCCCTAAACCTGACTTTAAGGCTTCTCTTCTTCACGGCGACAATCACAAGACTGGAGACTGTATTACTCGTCCTCTTGATGTCCGGGGTGACTCAAGCCTTCCCCTCACGTGATCCTGACGTCATGGAGTTACATTGCTACGCTTACACTTCTCTGCGCTGACATTGGTTGAGAGTTTTATAGAGGAACCCAGCCCATAAAACAGCTAGTTGTTGCCAATGATAGTTCCTTCAACGCAGACAGAAAGAAACCACTACATATAATGTTCAGCATGGCAGAGACGTTCCCAAAACCCATTCCAGCGTAATAATGTCTATGAAGGGGAAGTCAGTCTGGGTCTATCGATTTTTGAAAATATGAAAATATTCGATATATGTCCATATAAATGGTAGTTTGGGATGGGGAAAGACTAAACTTAAACATTAACACACACACACACACACACACACACACACACACACACACACACACCGTACTTTACTTTCTCCCGAGATTACACGGAAATACATGTTTTGAGACCCCTAAATCCAAAAAAATAGTATTTTTGGAAGCATGTCCGTGTGTATATCTGTGAACAGCATAACTCAGAAACGAACAGTCAGATAAACACCAAACTTGGTATTTAGGTTCAGTATCTTACAGAGATGCGACACGAAGGTTTTCAAGAAAATCTCCCCAACCCAGATTACCCTTTACATGGAACATTTATCGAAAATTTTAGTTTTCCCATAAATGGCTCTAACAATTTTGATTAAAATATCATATGTTTAAGATATTTTCATGACAAATGAAATGCATATCTCGAATTTTCTGGTAATATCTCCAAAAGTATTCTTTATTTTGAACGACTTTTGCATAATTGGTAAACCATAAGAGATAGAGAAAATTTTACTACACAAAAATGTAGATCGCGTTAAAATACAGAATTTATGTCATATACATTTTTTTGTTGAGTAAACCATTTACAAGTTATTGCTTGTTATTTCTAATACTTATACATTTTCTCAAATGGTAATTCGTTACACATTATTATTATTGTTATTAAACTCAGTATATTCTCAGCATCATATTTATAAGACCTAGTTACGTCAGCAACACAGGTGTTCACAACGTTTTTGCTCTTAACTGCAGTCTTCCATTACGCCAAACAGTAAAATCTTTTTAACGGCGTTTACCTCCGTGTGGGACACTCCAGTAACGAAGCAAAACGCGTTAAAGTATGCAATGAAAACTTCCGCCATCATTGTTGCTGGCCAGTGAGGAAACCGGCTATAATCCCAAGGTAAGCAGCAATTTGGATACCCATAAGCAACGATTAGCTCTCATCCGGGCGTTTCATGTCCCAGCTTTGCCTAAGCAAACACATGCGGGACCTTCCAGCACAGAATACCTTAACAAAATCTGATGTGTTGCACTCGCATGACTTTCTCTACTCTTGTACAAACTATTTTTACAAACGCTTATTCTCCATATGCTTCATGCTAATCGAGATATCGAGATGTTAATCTTATTGCTAATTTTCTTGTAGATGCAAGGGGAAAGTGGTAGACTTTAAGCTATAGTCAAATATTTTAAGAGCTGGTTGCTATGTGCAGTATTCCATTCTCTTTGCATTACCAGGATAAAAAAATCTGATGCGTTACTCTCACATGACTTCTTTACTCTTGTACAAACTATTTTTACAAACGCTTATTATCCATCTACTTCACGTTAATCGAGATAAACATTTTCAGACTATATCTTAATGCTAATTTTCTTGTAGATGTAAGGGGAATATATTTTTGCAAGGGCAATATAGAAATACAGTAGCCTTTAAGCATAGACATTACTCTTAATAATTGGTTGCTATGTGCAGCACCATTCTCTTTGCCATAGATTAATACTCCTTGCATATCCAAGACAAAGAAATGAATAACGAATTCCCATTTCAGAATATAGGTATTGAAAAATTTAATGGAATAACAAGCAATATCTCGAAAATGGTTCACTCAACAAAAAAATGTAATTGACATATATTGTGTATTTTAACGGGATCTATATTTTCTGTGTAGTAAAATTTTCTCTATCTCTTATGGTTTACCAGTTATGCAAAAGTCGTTCACAATGAAGAATACTTTTGGAGACATTCCCAGAAAATTCCAGATATACATTTTATATTTTATGAAAATACCTTAAGCATATAATATTTTAATCAAAATCGTTAGAGAAATTTTTGAGAAATTTAACATTTTCGAAAAATGTTCCAAGTGAAGGGTAATCTGGGGTGGGGGGATTTTCTTGAAAACCTTCGTGTCGCATCCTTGGAAGATACCGATCCTAAATACCAAGTTTGGTGTTTATCCGACTGTTCGTTTCTGAGTTATGCTGTTCACAGACACACACACACGCACAGACACACACACGTTTCCAAAACTGATTTTTTGGATTAAGGGGTCTCAAAACATGTATTTCCGGTGAAATCTCGGTATCGAATTTTTGGGTGGAATACAATACTTCCCCTACTCACTATACGTAGAAGAGAAAGTAAACATCTGATGTGTTACACTCACATGACTATCTCTACTGTTGTACAAGCTATGTTTACAAACGCTTGTTCTTCATCTGCGTGTTAAACGAGATATCGAGATGTTAATCTTATTACTAATTTTCTTGTAGATGCAAGGAAAATATGATATTTAAGCGATAGTCAAATATTTGAAGAGGTGGTTGCTATGTGGAGCATTCCACTGTCTTTGCATGTCTAGGACATAAAAAATTACGAATTCCAATTCAGAAAAAGTATTAATAATTAGAAAATTCAAACAAATAACAAGGAATATCTGAAACCTTTCACTCCACAAAAAATATACATGACATAAATTAACAGCTATAAATGCAGCATTACAGAACATTTTTATAGGACATACATAAAACAAACAATGGTCAGACCCAAAATCAGCCATATAAGGAATAGTAAATTACAATAATAAAACAACAAGAAATATTAAAGAAATAAACAGCCTAATTAAAGCAATTGAAACTAGAAATCATGTCATTTTACAATGGATCCCAGCTCATGTCGGACTTTTGGGCAATGAACATGCGGATTAATTAGCAAAGAAGGGTGCAATACAACAAATAAAACCTGTATGACAAATATAAATAAATAAACAATTAAATAACGATAAATGACATTTAAAAAGACGGCAGTCACTTGATGAAGCAGATAAATTAAAGGATAAAGATTATAAGAATATTAAAGATATAGTTGATATACAAAAATGCCAAGGAAGACTGCAGTGGCCTTATTTAGGATGGAAACTGGCCATGATTGCCTTGCAGAACACCTCTACAAGATACGATGCCTACCTCCACCCTAGTGCACTCTCTGTGAAGATGTCATTCTGAACAAACAGCATCTCGCCAAATGCAAAGGCGTTAAAAGTGATAACTTACAGACTTTATATTGGGAAGTCAGGGGGAAAATGATGCAGATCAATTAATCCACAGTGCCATTGGTGAACAATAACAACATAAGTTGTGGTTTTAACGAGATCTACATTTTCTGTGTAGTAAAATTTTGTTTATCTCTTACGGTTTTCCAGTTATGCGAATATCATCCAGAATTAAGAAATGTTTTGGGGAAATTCCCAAAAAATTCAGGATGTACATTTCATTTCCTACAAAAATATATTAAACATCTTATTTTTATCAAAATCGTTAGAGATATTTGTGAGAAAATCAAAATTTTTTAAAAATGTAACATGTAAAGGGTAGTCTGAAGTGGGGAGATTTTCTTGAAAATCTTTGTGTCACATCCTTGGAAGATAGTCATCTCAGATACCAAGTTTGATATTTATGTGACTTTTCGCTTTTGAGTTATGTTGTTCAAAGGTTGATGACAGATACATTACGAACATGTTTCCAAAAATGCTTTATTTGGATTTAGGACACCTCAAAACATGTATTTGCGGTGAAATCTTGATAACGAATTTTTGTGTGGAATGCAATATTTCCCTCTACGTAGTAGAGAAAGTAAAAAAGGGAATGTGTGTCACATTCACATTACTTTCCCTATCCATTCTCCTGCAATCCATTCTTACAAGTGCATATTCTATCTATTTCATATTAATACAGGTAACAGTGTGCAGAAATGCTTTCATTACAAATTAATTCGTTATAGAAAGGGTTACAGGAGGCTGAAGTACTCCCCGTGGACACTGGAGGGCTACTTGGTCGACGAGTCTTCATCTCCCTCTTTAGGCAGCTGCAACAGTGGGACGGGTCTGGAACTGTTGCGCACTTCCGCGAATCTCTGTCCTACAGCCTCCAGTGGTTTCTTCACTTCATCCCTTCCTGCTTGTGGGTGTTAGCCACAATAGATATATGTAGGTAACAGTGTACGAAGTGTCCCGCTCCGTTGTATAACCTATAGCTGTATAGCTTCTTCAAAGCATTCTTATGTAAGTTTATGTTTCTATCATCTTGTAAATAACTTCAAGATCAGCGCATATGCGTTCAGTTCTTATACATTTGACTGTTGCTGTTTCCTTTGTGTCCATAATGAAATGTATAATGTACGAGGCGCATACAGTAAGTAAGTTTCCCGATTTTGTTTTCTTTAAGGCAAATGTATATATCCGGGAAAATTGCACATGTATAACAGATCTATGACTTATCATATACCGGCCGGACAGGTCCCGCCTGGTGCCAGTAGCGCGGCAGCAGTGTCCCGAAATGGTGGCGGCTCTTATTCGTTATACGAGCACCTGCAAGGTTCAGTCAGTGATAAAGCTCCTTATAGCACAAAACATAGCGCCGATTGAAGGTCGACGTCAGCTGTTTCAGGTCTACGGTTCGAACATCGTGAGCAAACAGATGGTGCGTCACTGGTGTAGATAATTGATGAAGAGCGCAGTGGGCGACCGTCCCTCATCAATGATGACCTTGTTGAGCTGTTGGCAGCGCAACGTGGAGAACAGTCGCTTCACGATTACGGAGCTCAGCAGCCATTTTCCGCAGATATCGCGATCCTTGTTGCATGAAATTGGCACTAAGCATCTGATATTCAGGAAATTGTGTGCCAGGTGCGTGCCGAAAAACCTGACATCCGAGCACAAAACGAAATGATTAGGGGCAGCACAGACATCATGATGAGGCGACTAGTTCCTCGACAGGATCGTCACGGGCGACAAGACCCCGTAAACCAAGCAACAGTCAATGCATTGGTGTCACATTGGATCTCAGGTCTAGACGAAACTCAAGCAGACTGTATTGTTGCAGAAAGTGTTGTACACGGTGTTCTGCGACAGGAAGTGCATTCTGCCCATTGACTTGCTGCCCAGAGGTGAGACAGTGAACGCTGACCGTTACTGTGAAACATTGCGGACGTGCCATTCAAAACAAGAGGCGTGGAATGCTTACTGAAGGTGTTGTGCTGCTCCACGACAATGCTCGTCCACATATGGCTCGGCGCACAGCAACTGTTTTACAGAAGTGCGGCTGGGAGCTGCTGATCATCCACCATACAGTTCGGATCTTGCTCCGCGATTTCCATGTTTTCTTGCCGCTCAAGAAATTCCTGTCCTCCGATCAGCGTTTTAACAATCACGAAGAGCTGAAGACGACTGTCACACACTGGTTGCATTCACAGGCGGTAGACTTCTACAACACAGGAGTACCAAAATTGATCCCACGATATAACGGGTGTCTCAATTCTTTTGGAGAGTATGTCGAAAAATAGCTCAAACGTTGCTGTACCTGTTGCCAATATAGTTTTTCTTCTAATTATGTTTTCCTTGCTTTAAAACTTAGGGAAACTTAATTTCTGGATGCGCCTCATAGCTATTCCCAGAAAGGTTTATCTCGATGATAATGATAAGGTAAGTAGAAAAATAATCTTTCGTAAGGATAGTTTGCCAACCAATAAATTATAAAGAAAGTCATGTGAAGTAGCACATCAGATTTGTTAATCTTACTTTGCAGTGTTTTTCTTCTTTTTAACCCTGTTTGTTCAGACTTATAAATACCTGTTTGGCTTGAACAAAATGTTGAAGGTTTATTACCTTTGGTGTGGGCTAAGTTTTACTTACCCTGATTAAAACGTATTATCCCTAGCTAAGAAGACAAAAGGGAAGAAGGCTAACAGTATAACAGGAGCGATACTTGATATTTCGGTAACAATTAAAACGGCTGCTCATATAGAGATACCGACACTGGTAGCCGAGACCATTAGGGCATGGACTCATGAACGGGGGTCTACGTTTCAAACACCGCTAAGACCGTCCTCCCTGATTCCTTTCGCAATTATACTTTAATTTCAGCATCAACAGTGCCACCAGTAGTAATAGTCCCGGATGAGCCAATTGTTTTAACGATAATCCTGCCGCTAGGGGCGCTAGTGTCGCTAGTGTCGCTGCGTGCGACGGCGGCGGCGGTAAGTTTGAAAAGCGCCCTGAGCGGTAGGATTATCGTTAAATCGGTTGGCTCATCCGGGACGAGTTGAAAGAATTGAGGAAGTGACGTGTAGTGTTTTGATTGGTTCGTTAATTTGGGGTGGGAGATGGAGGAAGGGAGATGGAGGAGTATGGAGGTCGCGTGATGGAGAGGAGCTGGGTGGCGAGGTGTTGTGTGTGCGGAGGTCGGTACTGAAATGGGGGAAAAGATGGGGAGCGAGGGATAAAAAGTGTAAAGGAAAGTGACGTGTGAAGTTGTGATTGGTGGGAATAAGAAGTGATGTTATTGGTGGAAAGGAGCAAATGAAGGTTGTTGATTGGTAAGAATAAGAGAGATTATGATTGGTGGAAAGAAAAAGGAGTGGGGTATGTTGGAGGTGATGGGAAAGGTGAGTTTTGCTAGCAGCAAGATTTGCAAAAGCCTGTCTTGAACTGATCAGCAATTTTTGAACGTCGGATGGTAGTTTTCTTGAGTGGATAGAGAGATGGGGGGCGATATGAGATGCGGTGGCGAAAATGGGGACTAGACAAGGTTGTTGAGACAAGAGGTTTAAGGACGAGGAAATTTGGAGGTTAGTGGTGAACACGGCTGTCGCAAGAGGTGGGGGTAAGGAGACGCAGTGGTGAGAATGGGAACTAAAAGAAGATGGGGGTAGCAAGAGTTTTAGAAGAGTAGATTTTGAGGTTAAAATAGTGGGAACTAAAAATGGCGGAGGGTCTGCGACAAGGAGATGCGGTGAGAACTAAACAAGATGGCGGACGCAAGAGGTGGGTAAGGAGGTTTGAGGTTACAGTACCAAAACACGAAAGGATATATTCCTACGCCAAGCAGGTCCGAAAAATAATTATGCGTGTGTTACTTACCTGTTACCGGTGTGGATGCGTCACCAAAAGCGCGGCACGCGAGACGGAAAAATAAAAGCAAACTGTTTTTGAAAATGCTTAACCAGCTTTAAGATCAACCAACATCACTACGCACTGATATACCTAGGTTTTTAAAGCGGTACAGACACCCTTTGCAGAGGCGTAATTTAACTATACCAAAAACCTGGTACTGGACCATCGTGATGGTCGCTAGCGTACGTAGGAGCAGGGTTCTCAAGCCGGTCGAAAGCGGTCAAAAACGTGTACGACGTAGGTGTTCGCAGTAGCTGCTGTCGAGTCAACCGTCGAGGTGTGAATAAACGAGATCTGTTCTCGCCGGCAATTTGGTTCGGAGATGTGAGCAGCGGCGAGGTGTTGTGTGTGCGGAGGTCGGGACTGAAAGAGGGAAAAGATGGGGAGCGAGGGATAAAAAGTGTAACAGAAAGTGACGTGTGAAGTTGTGATTGGTGGGAATAAGAAGTGATTTTATTGGTGGAAAGGAGCAAATGAAAGTTGCTGATTGGTAAGAATAAGAGAGGTTATGATTGGTGGAAAGAAAAAGGAGTGGGGTATGTTGGAGGTGATGGGAAAGGTAAGTTTTGCTAGCAACAAGATTTGCAAAAGCCTGTCGTGAACTGATCAGCAATTTTTGAACGTTGGATGGTAGTTTTCTTGAGTGGATAGAGAGATGGGGCGATATGAGATGCGGTGGCGAAAATGGGAACTAAACAAGGTGGTTGAGACAAGAGGTTTAAGGACGAGGAAATTTGGAGGTTAGTGGTGAACATGGCGGTCGCAAGAGGTGGGGGTAAGGAGACGCGGTGGTGAGAATGGGAACTAAAAGAAGATGGCGGTAGCAAGAGGTTAGAAGAGTAGATTTTGAGGTTAAAATAGCGGGAACTAAAAATGGCGGAGGGTCTGCGACAAGGAGATGCGGTGAGAACTAAACAAGATGGCGGACGCAAGAGGAGGGTAAGGAGGTTTGAGGTTACAGTACCAAAACACGAAAGGATATATTCCTACGCCAAGCAGGTCCGAAAAATAATTATGCGTGTGTTACTTACCTGTTACCGGTGTGGATGCGTCACCAAAAGCGCGGCACGCGAGGCGGAAAAATAAAAGCAAACTGTTTTTGAAAATGCTTAACCAGCTTTAAGATCAACCAACATCACTACGCACTGATATACCTAGGTTTTTAAAGCGGTACAGACACCCTTTGCAGAGGCGTAATTTAACTATACCAAAACCTGGTACTGGACCATCGTGATGGTCGCTAGCGTACGTAGGAGCAGGGTTCTCAAGCCGGTCGAAAGCGGTCAAAAACGTGTACGACGTAGGTGTTGGCAGTAGCTGCTGCCGAGGCAACCGTCGAGGTGCGAATGAACGAGATCTGTTCTTGCAGGCAATCTGGTTGAGAGATGAGAGGCGCGGTGGTAAAAATGTGAACTAAATAAGATGGCGGAGGCACGAAGTTGAGGTTAAGGAGCGGCGAGGTGTTGACTGTGCGGCGGTTGGGGTCTGAAAGAGGGGGAAAGATGGCGAACGAGGGATAAAAAGTATAACAGAAAGTGACGTGTGAAGTTGTCATTGGTGGGAATAAGAAGTGATGTTATTGGTGGAAAGGAACAAATGAAAGTTGCTGATTGGCGAGAATAAGAGAGATTATGATTGGTGGAAAGAAAAAAAGGTGTGGGAGTGGGGTATGTTGGAGGTGATGGAAAAGGCAAGTTTTGCTACCAACAACATTTGCAAAAGCCTATCCAGAACTCATCAGCAATTTTAAATAACTAGTGTTTCGGGGGTTTTCTCTGGTTGGTAGACGAATGCAAGCTGTTTCTACCATACTTATATTATTCGTCTTTTTCCTTTTTTTTTTTTAAAATGACTAGTTTTTTTTTTTTTTTTTTTTTTTTTTTGGGGGAGTTTTCTGCGGATGGTAAACAAATGCAAGCTCTTTCTGCTTTTTCATAGGTTTTCCCTGGTTGGTAGGCGTTTTCTGTACTGGTTGACGAAGGCGTTTCTAATTTTGGAGGTTTTCTCAGGTTTTTAGCGGTTGTCCCTGCCCGGTAGGCAAATGATGAAGTTTTACCTTGCCGGCGCACGGATACTAGGCACGTACTGGCGCGCGCACACACACACACACACACACACACACACACACAGAGAGACAGACAGACACACAGATAGGCACACACACACGGACATGTTTCCAAAAATGCTTTTTTTTTTTTTTTTTTTTTTTTTTTTTTTTTTTTTGATTCAGGAGGTCTCAAAACGTGTATTTCCGGTGAAATCTCGGTATCGAATTTTTGGGCGAAATGCAATACTTCCCCTACTTACTATACGTAGTAGAGAAAGTAAAAAAGTATTGAAAAATTTAAGGAAATAACAAGCAATACCTCAAAAGTGTACTATCTTGTTTTCACGGGTTTTCCAGATCGGTAAGCGTTAGAATACTCTTAGAGCTTTTTTTCAGGTTTTTTAGCGGTTGTCCCTGGCCGGTAGGCAAATGATAAAGTTTTTCTATAACGTCGTCGTTTTGGCTTGTGGCGCACGGATCCTAGGCACGTACTCGCGCGCGCGCGCACACACACACACACACACACACACACACACACTAAAATAGTAGCGTATAAAAAAACTGATTTGTTACACTCACATAACTTTCTCTACTCTTGTACAATCTAATTGGTAGCTTTTAAGCGATAGTCAAATATTTTAACGCTGGTTGCTATGTGGCGAATTCCATTCTGTTTGCATGTTCAGGACATAAAAAAAATGAATAAACGAATTTGAGAAAAAGTATAAGTATTGGAAAATTTAAGGAAATAACAAGCAATATCTCGAAAACGGTTCACTCAACAAAAGAAACGTATATGACATAAGTTGTGTATTTTAACGCGATCTACATTTTTTGTGTAGTAAAATTTTGTCTATCTCTTATGGTTTACCAGTTATGCAAAAAAGTCGTTCACAATGAAGAATATTTTTGGAGACATTCCCAGAAAATTCGAGATATACATTTTATTTGACATGACAATATCTTAAACATATTATGTTTTAATCAAAATCGTTAGAGCCGTTTTTGAGAAAATTAAAATTTTCGAAAAATGTTCCATATAAAGGGTAGTCTGGGGTGGGGGGATTTTCTTGAAAACCTTCGTGTCGCATCTCTGGAAGATACTGAACCTAAATACCAAGTTTGGTGTTTATCCGACTGTTCGTTTTTGAGTTATGCTGTTCACAGACACACAGACACACAGACAGACACACACACGGACATGTTTCCAAAAATGCTTTTTTTTTTTTGGATTCAGAGATTCTCAAAACATGTATTTCCAGTGAAATCTCGGTAACGAATTTTTGGGTGGGAATGCAATACTTCCCCTACTTACTATACGTAGTAGAGAAAGTAAAAATGAATAACGCATTTGAGAAAAAGTATAAGTATTGGAAAATTTAAAGGAAATAACAAGCAATATCTCGAAATACGGTTCACTCAACAAAATAAATGTATATGGCATAAGTTGTGTATTTTAACGCGATCTACATTTTTTGTGTAGCAAACTTTTGTCTATCTCTTACGGTTTATCAGTTATGAAAAAGTCGTTCACAATGAAGAATTCTTTTGGAGACATTCCCAGAAAATTCGAGATATACATTTCATTTCTCTCGACATTATCTTAAATATATGATATTTTCATCAAAATCGTTAGAGCCATTTTTTAATACAAAGAGAACGGGATTTCACAAGTGAAACAGTACTGTGATAACGATACCACTGAAACAAAAAAAAAAATCTGATGTGTAACACTCACATGACTTTCTCAACTCTTGTACAAAGTATTTTTACAAACGCTTATTCCCCATCTAGTTCATGTTAATCGAGATAAACATTTGCAAAATCTATTTTATTGCTAATTTTCTTGTATAAAAAAAAAATCTGATGTGTAACACTCACATGACGTTCTCTACTCTTGTACAAAGTATTTTTACAAACGCTTATGCTCCATCTAGTTCATGTTAATCGAGATAAACATTTGCAAACTCTATTTTATTGCTAATTTTCTTGTAGATGTAGGGGAAAATATATTTACAAGGGGAATATAGAAAAACAGTAGCCTTTAAGCACATACATATCTCTTAATAGCTGGTTGCTATGTGCAACACCATTCTTTTTGCCACAGATTAATACTGTTTGCATATCAAAGACAAAAAAAAATGAATAACGAAGTCCCATTTGAGAAAATAAATATTGGAAAATTAACAAACAATATCTCGAAAACGGTTCACTCAACAACAAAAATGTATATTACATAAGATGTGTATTTTAACGCGATCTACATTTTTTGTGTAGTAAAATTTTGTCTATCTCTTACGGTTTTTCAGTTATGAAAAAGACGTTCACAATGAAGAATACTTTTGGAGACATTCCCAGAAAATTCGAGATATACATTTCATTTCTCACGACATTATATTAAACATACGATATTTTTCATCAAAATCGTTAGAGCCATTTTTTTTAATACAAAGAGAACGGGATTTCACAAGTGAAACAGTACTGTGATAACGATACCAACAAAACTAATTATTATTCACCCACTGAAACACATAAAAAAAATCTGATGTGTAACACTCACATGACTTTTCTCATCTGTTGTACAAAGTATTTTTACAAACGCTTATTCCCCATCTAGTTCATGTTAATCGAGATAAACATTTGCAAACTCTGTTTTATTGCTAATTTTGTTGTAGATGTAGGGAAAATATATTTACAAGGGGAATATAGAAAAACAGTAGCCTTTAAGCACATACATATCTCTTAATAGCTGGTTGCTATGTGCAACACCATTCTTTTTGCCACAGATTAATACTGTTTGCATATCAAAGACAAAAAAAAAATGAATAACGAAGTCCCATTTGAGAAAATAAATATTGGAAAATTAACAAGCAATATCTCGAAAACGGTTCACTCAACAACAAAAATGTATATTACATAAGATGTGTATTTTAACGCGATCTACATTTTTTGTGTAGTAAAATTTTGTCTATCTCTTACGGTTTTTCAGTTATGAAAAAGACGTTCACAATGAAGAATACTTTTGGAGACATTCCCAGAAAATTCGAGATATACATTTCATTTCTCACGACATTATATTAAACATACGATATTTTTCATCAAAATCGTTAGAGCCATTTTTTTTAATACAAAGAGAACGGGATTTCACAAGTGAAACAGTACTGTGATAACGATACCAACAAAACTAATTATTATTCACCCACTGAAACACATAAAAAAAATCTGATGTGTAACACTCACATGACTTTTCTCATCTCTTGTACAAAGTATTTTTACAAACGCTTATTCCCCATCTAGTTCATGTTAATCGAGATAAACATTTGCAAACTCTGTTTTATTGCTAATTTTGTTGTAGATGTAGGGAAAATATATTTACAAGGGGAATATAGAAAAACAGTAGCCTTTAAGCACATACATATCTCTTAATAGCTGGTTGCTATGTGCAGTACCATTCTTTTTGCCACAGATTAATACTCTTTGCATATCAAAGACAAAAAAAAAAAAAATGAATAACGAATTCCCATTTGAGAAAATAACTATTGGAAAATTTAAGTAAATAACAAGCAATATCTCGAAAACGGTTCACTCAACAATAAAGATGTATATGACATAAGTTGTGTATTTTAACGCGATCTACATACTTTCGTACTCACCTATAAGATATAGAGGGTAGAGGTCGTACGAACGTAGCACTTTGAGAATCTATATTCAACAGTTGGTGTTACTCCTTAGAAAGGAAGTATCTGCTGATTTTTATTTAATTCTTTACATTTTACATAGCACGTATGCACTGGCACAACACAAAAGCACTACACACAATACTCAGTTTTAATATTTGCACTAATAACATCAGGAATAACTGAAGTCTGCAAACAGTCATTTCCCATGTGCAGCCTTACGTACAGAAAACGTGTGTGGCTGATCTATGTGTAAAAAGAGCCTGAGAGCGGATGTACGTCAGCGGTAAAATCTTTTAAATGCATTTTTATTGGCGATGGTAGAAATCGTGCAGTGGTGGATCGTGAAAATTCATATAAATGGATGTATCACCTCATAATAAGCCTCTATATACCAAGAATATTGAGTTTTTAAAAAGTCAGCAACTGTACCTGTGTTTCTATACGTGAACGTCAGATGGCAGCTTCGATACGTGTCCACGGAGACCTTAGTGCTAGGCAACTGTACCTCTGTTTCTATACGTGAACGGCAGATTGCAGCTTCGATACGTGTCCACGGAGACCTTAGTGCTAGGCAACTGTACCTCTGTTTCTATACGTGAACGGCAGATTGCAGCTTCGATACGTGTCCACGGAGACCTTAGTGCTAGGCAACTGCACCTCTGTTTCTATACGTGAACGGCAGATTGCAGCTTCGATACGTGTCCACGGAGACCTTAGCGCTAGGCAACTGCACCTCTGTTTCTATACGTGAACGGCAGATTGCAGCTTCGATACGTGTCCACGGAGACCTTAGTGCTAGGCAACTGTACCTCTGTTTCTATACGTGAACGGCAGATTGCAGCTTCGATACGTGTCCACGGAGACCTTAGTGCTAGGCAACTGTACCTCTGTTTCTATACGTGAACGGCAGATTGCAGCTTCGATACGTGTCCACGGAGACCTTAGTGCTAGGCAACTGCACCTCTGTTTCTATACGTGAACGGCAGATTGCAGCTTCGATACGTATCCACGGAGACCTTAGTGCTAGGCAACTGCACCTCTGTTTCTATACGTGAACGGCAGATTGCAGCTTCAATACGTGTCCACGGAGACCTTAGTGCTAGGCAACTGTACCTCTGTTTCTATACGTGAACGGGAGATTGCAGCTTCGATACGTGTCCACGGAGACCTTAGTGCTAGGCAACTGCACCTCTGTTTCTATACGTGAACGTCAGATTGCAGCTTCGATACGTGTCCACGGAGACCTTAGTGCTAGGCAACTGCACCTCTGTTTCTATACGTGAACGGCAGATTGCAGTTTCGATACGTATCCACGGGGACCTTAGTGCTAGGGAACTGCACCTCTGTTTGTATACGTGAACGGCAGATTGCAGCTTCAATACGTGTACACGGAGACCTTAGTGCTAGGCAGCTGTACCTCTGTTTCTATACGTGAACGGCAGATTGCAGCTTCGATACGTGTCCACGGAGATCTTAGTGCTAGGCAGCTATACCTGTTTCTATACGTCAACGGCAGATTGCAGCTTCGATACGTGTTCACGGAGACCTTAGTGCTAGGCAACTGTACCTGTGTTTCTATACGTGTCCACGGAGACCTTAGTGCTAGACAACTGTACCTCTGTTTCTATACGTGAACGGCAGATTGCAGCTTCAATACGTGTCCACGGAGACCTTAGTGCTAGTGCTAGGCAACTATACCTCTGTTTCTATACGTGAACGGCAGATTGCAGGTTCGATACGTGTCCACGGAGATCTTAGTGCTAGGCAACTATACCTGTTTCTATACGTGAACGGCAGATTGCAGCTTCGATACGTGTCCACGGAGACCTTAGTGCTAGGCAACTGTACCTGTGTTTCTATACGTGAACGTCAGATGGCAGCTTCGATACGTGTCCACGGAGACCTTAGTGTTAGGCAACTGTACCTCTGTTTCTATACGTGAACGGCAGATTGCAGCTTCGATACGTGTCCACGGAGACCTTTCGCTTCAGGTGACAAAATAACACTAGGCACTTGTGTGCCGTGGTGTAAGCCGCAATCACGGTATTGGTAGCGTGGATCTCCTTGGGGCTCTCCTCGGAGTTACCTCAACACCACGTACATGACCTGGTTCGTCACGGGTACGCAGGTCTGCACTACCACTTCCTCGGCGTTGAGCAGGCCCAGGAGGCGATCGTACCGGTACACCAGCTAGCACGTGGACATGTTATCGCGCTGTGGTGTTGCGTGTGCGAGGTATGGAAACTCAAGGACGCAAAACATGCACGACCGAGGGTTAAAAAGCAGAACAAGTAGTGACGTGGAGCGTTGTGATTGGTGTAAATAAGACGATCTCTGATAGGTGGACAAATTGAAATAACGTGATGTGATAGGCGAAAATAAAATCAAAGGTGATTGGATGAAAAATGACGAGAAGGAATTAGCGGTGAATTTGTGAACTAAGATGGCGAAGATTTTTTTTTTTTTAAAAAAAAGGATAATATAAGTACGGCAACTGTAACGGTTTACGGCAAACGCGCGCCGCGCAATGCGTCACGCCGGGCATCTTGCTCAATATGATTTTTGTTTTATTGCCCGGGCGTGACGCATTGCGCGGCGCGCGTTTGCCGTAAACCGTTACAGTTGCCGTACTTATATTATCCTTTTTTTTAAAAAAAAAAAAAATCTTCGCCATCTTAGTTCACAAATTCACCGCTAATTCCTTCTCGTCATTTTTCATCCAATCACCTTTGATTTTATTTTCGCCTATCACATCACGTTATTTCAATTTGTCCACCTATCAGAGATCGTCTTATTTACACCAATCACAACGCTCCACGTCACTACTTGTTCTGCTTTTTAACCCTCGGTCGTGCATGTTTTGCGTCCTTGAGTTTCCATACCTCGCACACGCAACACCACAGCGCGATAACATGTCCACGTGCTAGCTGGTGTACCGGTACGATCGCCTCCTGGGCCTGCTCAACGCCGAGGAAGTGGTAGTGCAGACCTGCGTACCCGTGACGAACCAGGTCATGTACGTGGTGTTGAGGTAACTCCGAGGAGAGCCCCAAGGAGATCCACGCTACCAATACCGTGATTGCGGCTTACACCACGGCACACAAGTGCCTAGTGTTATTTTGTCACCTGAAGCGAAAGGTCTCCGTGGACACGTATCGAAGCTGCAATCTGCCGTTCACGTATAGAAACAGAGGTACAGTTGCCTAACACTAAGGTCTCCGTGGACACGTATCGAAGCTGCCATCTGACGTTCACGTATAGAAACACAGGTACAGTTGCCTAGCACTAAGGTCTCCGTGGACACGTATCGAAGCTGCAATCTGCCGTTCACGTATAGAAACAGGTATAGTTGCCTAGCACTAAGATCTCCGTGGACACGTATCGAACCTGCAATCTGCCGTTCACGTATAGAAACAGAGGTATAGTTGCCTAGCACTAGCACTAAGGTCTCCGTGGACACGTATTGAAGCTGCAATCTGCCGTTCACGTATAGAAACAGAGGTACAGTTGTCTAGCACTAAGGTCTCCGTGGACACGTATAGAAACACAGGTACAGTTGCCTAGCACTAAGGTCTCCGTGAACACGTATCGAAGCTGCAATCTGCCGTTGACGTATAGAAACAGGTATAGCTGCCTAGCACTAAGATCTCCGTGGACACGTATCGAAGCTGCAATCTGCCGTTCACGTATAGAAACAGAGGTACAGCTGCCTAGCACTAAGGTCTCCGTGTACACGTATTGAAGCTGCAATCTGCCGTTCACGTATACAAACAGAGGTGCAGTTCCCTAGCACTAAGGTCCCCGTGGATACGTATCGAAACTGCAATCTGCCGTTCACGTATAGAAACAGAGGTGCAGTTGCCTAGCACTAAGGTCTCCGTGGACACGTATCGAAGCTGCAATCTGACGTTCACGTATAGAAACAGAGGTGCAGTTGCCTAGCACTAAGGTCTCCGTGGACACGTATCGAAGCTGCAATCTCCCGTTCACGTATAGAAACAGAGGTACAGTTGCCTAGCACTAAGGTCTCCGTGGACACGTATTGAAGCTGCAATCTGCCGTTCACGTATAGAAACAGAGGTGCAGTTGCCTAGCACTAAGGTCTCCGTGGATACGTATCGAAGCTGCAATCTGCCGTTCACGTATAGAAACAGAGGTGCAGTTGCCTAGCACTAAGGTCTCCGTGGACACGTATCGAAGCTGCAATCTGCCGTTCACGTATAGAAACAGAGGTACAGTTGCCTAGCACTAAGGTCTCCGTGGACACGTATCGAAGCTGCAATCTGCCGTTCACGTATAGAAACAGAGGTACAGTTGCCTAGCACTAAGGTCTCCGTGGACACGTATCGAAGCTGCAATCTGCCGTTCACGTATAGAAACAGAGGTGCAGTTGCCTAGCGCTAAGGTCTCCGTGGACACGTATCGAAGCTGCAATCTGCCGTTCACGTATAGAAACAGAGGTGCAGTTGCCTAGCACTAAGGTCTCCGTGGACACGTATCGAAGCTGCAATCTGCCGTTCACGTATAGAAACAGAGGTACAGTTGCCTAGCACTAAGGTCTCCGTGGACACGTATCGAAGCTGCAATCTGCCGTTCACGTATAGAAACAGAGGTACAGTTGCCTAGCACTAAGGTCTCCGTGGACACGTATCGAAGCTGCCATCTGACGTTCACGTATAGAAACACAGGTACAGTTGCTGACTTTTTAAAAACTCAATATTCTTGGTATATAGAGGCTTATTATGAGGTGATACATCCATTTATATGAATTTTCACGATCCACCACTGCACGATTTCTACCATCGCCAATAAAAATGCATTTAAAAGATTTTACCGCTGACGTACATCCGCTCTCAGGCTCTTTTTACACATAGATCAGCCACACACGTTTTCTGTACGTAAGGCTGCACATGGGAAATGACTGTTTGCAGACTTCAGTTATTCCTGATGTTATTAGTGCAAATATTAAAACTGAGTATTGTGTGTAGTGCTTTTGTGTTGTGCCAGTGCATACGTGCTATGTAAAATGTAAAGAATTAAATAAAAATCAGCAGATACTTCCTTTCTAAGGAGTAACACCAACTGTTGAATATAGATTCTCAAAGTGCTACGTTCGTACGACCTCTACCCTCTATATCTTATAGGTGAGTACGAAAGTATGTAGATCGCGTTAAAATACACAACTTATGTCATATACATCTTTATTGTTGAGTGAACCGTTTTCGAGATATTGCTTGTTATTTACTTAAATTTTCCAATAGTTATTTTCTCAAATGGGAATTCGTTATTCATTTTTTTTTTTTTTGTCTTTGATATGCAAAGAGTATTAATCTGTGGCAAAAAGAATGGTACTGCACATAGCAACCAGCTATTAAGAGATATGTATGTGCTTAAAGGCTACTGTTTTTCTATATTCCCCTTGTAAATATATTTTCCCTACATCTACAACAAAATTAGCAATAAAACAGAGTTTGCAAATGTTTATCTCGATTAACATGAACTAGATGGGGAATAAGCGTTTGTAAAAATACTTTGTACAAGAGATGAGAAAAGTCATGTGAGTGTTACACATCAGATTTTTTTTATGTGTTTCAGTGGGTGAATAATAATTAGTTTTGTTGGTATCGTTATCACAGTACTGTTTCACTTGTGAAATCCCGTTCTCTTTGTATTAAAAAAAATGGCTCTAACGATTTTGATGAAAAATATCGTATGTTTAATATAATGTCGTGAGAAATGAAATGTATATCTCGAATTTTCTGGGAATGTCTCCAAAAGTATTCTTCATTGTGAACGTCTTTTTCATAACTGAAAAACCGTAAGAGATAGACAAAATTTTACTACACAAAAAATGTAGATCGCGTTAAAATACACATCTTATGTAATATACATTTTTGTTGTTGAGTGAACCGTTTTCGAGATATTGCTTGTTAATTTTCCAATATTTATTTTCTCAAATGGGACTTCGTTATTCATTTTTTTTTTGTCTTTGATATGCAAACAGTATTAATCTGTGGCAAAAAGAATGGTGTTGCACATAGCAACCAGCTATTAAGAGATATGTATGTGCTTAAAGGCTACTGTTTTTCTATATTCCCCTTGTAAATATATTTTCCCTACATCTACAACAAAATTAGCAATAAAACAGAGTTTGCAAATGTTTATCTCGATTAACATGAACTAGATGGGGAATAAGCGTTTGTAAAAATACTTTGTACAACAGATGAGAAAAGTCATGTGAGTGTTACACATCAGATTTTTTTTATGTGTTTCAGTGGGTGAATAATAATTAGTTTTGTTGGTATCGTTATCACAGTACTGTTTCACTTGTGAAATCCCGTTCTCTTTGTATTAAAAAAAATGGCTCTAACGATTTTGATGAAAAATATCGTATGTTTAATATAATGTCGTGAGAAATGAAATGTATATCTCGAATTTTCTGGGAATGTCTCCAAAAGTATTCTTCATTGTGAACGTCTTTTTCATAACTGAAAAACCGTAAGAGATAGACAAAATTTTACTACACAAAAAATGTAGATCGCGTTAAAATACACATCTTATGTAATATACATTTTTGTTGTTGAGTGAACCGTTTTCGAGATATTGTTTGTTAATTTTCCAATATTTATTTTCTCAAATGGGACTTCGTTATTCATTTTTTTTTGTCTTTGATATGCAAACAGTATTAATCTGTGGCAAAAAGAATGGTGTTGCACATAGCAACCAGCTATTAAGAGATATGTATGTGCTTAAAGGCTACTGTTTTTCTATATTCCCCTTGTAAATATATTTTCCCCTACATCTACAAGAAAATTAGCAATAAAATAGAGTTTGCAAATGTTTATCTCGATTAACATGAACTAGATGGAGCATAAGCGTTTGTAAAAATACTTTGTACAAGAGTAGAGAACGTCATGTGAGTGTTACACATCAGATTTTTTTTTTATACAAGAAAATTAGCAATAAAATAGATTTTGCAAATGTTTATCTCGATTAACATGAACTAGATGGGGAATAAGCGTTTGTAAAAATACTTTGTACAAGAGTTGAGAAAGTCATGTGAGTGTTACACATCAGATTTTTTTTTTTGTTTCAGTGGTATCGTTATCACAGTACTGTTTCACTTGTGAAATCCCGTTCTCTTTGTATTAAAAAATGGCTCTAACGATTTTGATGAAAATATCATATATTTAAGATAATGTCGAGAGAAATGAAATGTATATCTCGAATTTTCTGGGAATGTCTCCAAAAGAATTCTTCATTGTGAACGACTTTTTCATAACTGATAAACCGTAAGAGATAGACAAAAGTTTGCTACACAAAAAATGTAGATCGCGTTAAAATACACAACTTATGCCATATACATTTATTTTGTTGAGTGAACCGTATTTCGAGATATTGCTTGTTATTTCCTTTAAATTTTCCAATACTTATACTTTTTCTCAAATGCGTTATTCATTTTTACTTTCTCTACTACGTATAGTAAGTAGGGGAAGTATTGCATTCCACCCAAAAATTCGTTACCGAGATTTCACTGGAAATACATGTTTTGAGAATCTCTGAATCCAAAAAAAAAAAAGCATTTTTGGAAACATGTCCGTGTGTGTGTCTGTCTGTGTGTCTGTGTGTCTGTGAACAGCATAACTCAAAAACGAACAGTCGGATAAACACCAAACTTGGTATTTAGGTTCAGTATCTTCCAGAGATGCGACACGAAGGTTTTCAAGAAAATCCCCCCACCCCAGACTACCCTTTATATGGAACATTTTTCGAAAATTTTAATTTTCTCAAAAACGGCTCTAACGATTTTGATTAAAACATAATATGTTTAAGATATTGTCATGTCAAATAAAATGTATATCTCGAATTTTCTGGGAATGTCTCCAAAAATATTCTTCATTGTGAACGACTTTTTTGCATAACTGGTAAACCATAAGAGATAGACAAAATTTTACTACACAAAAAATGTAGATCGCGTTAAAATACACAACTTATGTCATATACGTTTCTTTTGTTGAGTGAACCGTTTTCGAGATATTGCTTGTTATTTCCTTAAATTTTCCAATACTTATACTTTTTCTCAAATTCGTTTATTCATTTTTTTTATGTCCTGAACATGCAAACAGAATGGAATTCGCCACATAGCAACCAGCGTTAAAATATTTGACTATCGCTTAAAAGCTACCAATTAGATTGTACAAGAGTAGAGAAAGTTATGTGAGTGTAACAAATCAGTTTTTTTATACGCTACTATTTTAGTGTGTGTGTGTGTGTGTGTGTGTGTGTGTGTGCGCGCGCGCGCGAGTACGTGCCTAGGATCCGTGCGCCACAAGCCAAAACGACGACGTTATAGAAAAACTTTATCATTTGCCTACCGGCCAGGGACAACCGCTAAAAAACCTGAAAAAAAGCTCTAAGAGTATTCTAACGCTTACCGATCTGGAAAACCCGTGAAAACAAGATAGTACACTTTTGAGGTATTGCTTGTTATTTCCTTAAATTTTTCAATACTTTTTTACTTTCTCTACTACGTATAGTAAGTAGGGGAAGTATTGCATTTCGCCCAAAAATTCGATACCGAGATTTCACCGGAAATACACGTTTTGAGACCTCCTGAATCAAAAAAAAAAAAAAAAAAAAAAAAAAAAAAAAAAAGCATTTTTGGAAACATGTCCGTGTGTGTGTGCCTATCTGTGTGTCTGTCTGTCTCTCTGTGTGTGTGTGTGTGTGTGTGTGTGTGTGTGTGCGCGCGCCAGTACGTGCCTAGTATCCGTGCGCCGGCAAGGTAAAACTTCATCATTTGCCTACCGGGCAGGGACAACCGCTAAAAACCTGAGAAAACCTCCAAAATTAGAAACGCCTTCGTCAACCAGTACAGAAAACGCCTACCAACCAGGGAAAACCTATGAAAAAGCAGAAAGAGCTTGCATTTGTTTACCATCCGCAGAAAACTCCCCCAAAAAAAAAAAAAAAAAAAAAAAAAAACTAGTCATTTTAAAAAAAAAAAAGGAAAAAGACGAATAATATAAGTATGGTAGAAACAGCTTGCATTCGTCTACCAACCAGAGAAAACCCCCGAAACACTAGTTATTTAAAATTGCTGATGAGTTCTGGATAGGCTTTTGCAAATGTTGTTGGTAGCAAAACTTGCCTTTTCCATCACCTCCAACATACCCCACTCCCACACCTTTTTTTCTTTCCACCAATCATAATCTCTCTTATTCTCGCCAATCAGCAACTTTCATTTGTTCCTTTCCACCAATAACATCACTTCTTATTCCCACCAATGACAACTTCACACGTCACTTTCTGTTATACTTTTTATCCCTCGTTCGCCATCTTTCCCCCTCTTTCAGACCCCAACCGCCGCACAGTCAACACCTCGCCGCTCCTTAACCTCAACTTCGTGCCTCCGCCATCTTATTTAGTTCACATTTTTACCACCGCGCCTCTCATCTCTCAACCAGATTGCCTGCAAGAACAGATCTCGTTCATTCGCACCTCGACGGTTGCCTCGGCAGCAGCTACTGCCAACACCTACGTCGTACACGTTTTTGACCGCTTTCGACCGGCTTGAGAACCCTGCTCCTACGTACGCTAGCGACCATCACGATGGTCCAGTACCAGGTTTTGGTATAGTTAAATTACGCCTCTGCAAAGGGTGTCTGTACCGCTTTAAAAACCTAGGTATATCAGTGCGTAGTGATGTTGGTTGATCTTAAAGCTGGTTAAGCATTTTCAAAAACAGTTTGCTTTTATTTTTCCGCCTCGCGTGCCGCGCTTTTGGTGACGCATCCACACCGGTAACAGGTAAGTAACACACGCATAATTATTTTTCGGACCTGCTTGGCGTAGGAATATATCCTTTCGTGTTTTGGTACTGTAACCTCAAACCTCCTTACCCTCCTCTTGCGTCCGCCATCTTGTTTAGTTCTCACCGCATCTCCTTGTCGCAGACCCTCCGCCATTTTTAGTTCCCGCTATTTTAACCTCAAAATCTACTCTTCTAACCTCTTGCTACCGCCATCTTCTTTTAGTTCCCATTCTCACCACCGCGTCTCCTTACCCCCACCTCTTGCGACCGCCATGTTCACCACTAACCTCCAAATTTCCTCGTCCTTAAACCTCTTGTCTCAACCACCTTGTTTAGTTCCCATTTTCGCCACCGCATCTCATATCGCCCCATCTCTCTATCCACTCAAGAAAACTACCATCCAACGTTCAAAAATTGCTGATCAGTTCACGACAGGCTTTTGCAAATCTTGTTGCTAGCAAAACTTACCTTTCCCATCACCTCCAACATACCCCACTCCTTTTTCTTTCCACCAATCATAACCTCTCTTATTCTTACCAATCAGCAACTTTCATTTGCTCCTTTCCACCAATAAAATCACTTCTTATTCCCACCAATCACAACTTCACACGTCACTTTCTGTTACACTTTTTATCCCTCGCTCCCCATCTTTTCCCTCTTTCAGTCCCGACCTCCGCACACACAACACCTCGCCGCTGCTCACATCTCCGAACCAAATTGCCGGCGAGAACAGATCTCGTTTATTCACACCTCGACGGTTGACTCGACAGCAGCTACTGCGAACACCTACGTCGTACACGTTTTTGACCGCTTTCGACCGGCTTGAGAACCCTGCTCCTACGTACGCTAGCGACCATCACGATGGTCCAGTACCAGGTTTTTGGTATAGTTAAATTACGCCTCTGCAAAGGGTGTCTGTACCGCTTTAAAAACCTAGGTATATCAGTGCGTAGTGATGTTGGTTGATCTTAAAGCTGGTTAAGCATTTTCAAAAACAGTTTGCTTTTATTTTTCCGTCTCGCGTGCCGCGCTTTTGGTGACGCATCCACACCGGTAACAGGTAAGTAACACACGCATAATTATTTTTCGGACCTGCTTGGCGTAGGAATATATCCTTTCGTGTTTTGGTACTGTAACCTCAAACCTCCTTACCCACCTCTTGCGTCCGCCATCTTGTTTAGTTCTCACCGCATCTCCTTGTCGCAGACCCTCCGCCATTTTTAGTTCCCACTATTTTAACCTCAAAATCTACTCTTCTAAAACTCTTGCTACCCCCATCTTCTTTTAGTTCCCATTCTCACCACTGCGTCTCCTTACCCCCACCTCTTGCGACAGCCGTGTTCACCACTAACCTCCAAATTTCCTCGTCCTTAAACCTCTTGTCTCAACAACCTTGTCTAGTCCCCATTTTCGCCACCGCATCTCATATCGCCCCCCATCTCTCTATCCACTCAAGAAAACTACCATCCGACGTTCAAAAATTGCTGATCAGTTCAAGACAGGCTTTTGCAAATCTTGCTGCTAGCAAAACTCACCTTTCCCATCACCTCCAACATACCCCACTCCTTTTTCTTTCCACCAATCATAATCTCTCTTATTCTTACCAATCAACAACCTTCATTTGCTCCTTTCCACCAATAACATCACTTCTTATTCCCACCAATCACAACTTCACACGTCACTTTCCTTTACACTTTTTATCCCTCGCTCCCCATCTTTTCCCCCATTTCAGTACCGACCTCCGCACACACAACACCTCGCCACCCAGCTCCTCTCCATCACGCGACCTCCATACTCCTCCATCTCCCTTCCTCCATCTCCCACCCCAAATTAACGAACCAATCAAAACACTACACGTCACTTCCTCAATTCTTTCAACTCGTCCCGGATGAGCCAACCGATTTAACGATAATCCTACCGCTCAGGGCGCTTTTCAAACTTACCGCCGCCGCCGTCGCACGCAGCGACACTAGCGACACTAGCGCCCCTAGCGGCAGGATTATCGTTAAAACAATTGGCTCATCCGGGACTATTACTACTGCCACCGCCTGTGGTGACGTATGCAGTAAGAGTAGACATTAAACACTAATAAAATAAATCGATAGGCTGTCATTGCGACACGCATGGTCGTGGTCCTCATGGCATGGACTCGTGAACAGCACATGGTTCGAATCCTTCCAGAACCATCCTCTTTGATTGGGGTTTCTTCCAGACTTTCCTTAGTCTCATAGCTGAGAAATTTCGGGGGGATACCCTAAACCAGACTTATAACGTTTCTTTCCCAAAGTTTCTTTCCGAAGTATTATCACTTAACTTCATGTTACATCAGTGTCCGGCGGCCCGTTTTACGAGCGTTAAGTACTACTAAAAACGCTTGTTTTCTTCTAAATGTACACTTCGTCAATTTAAAATTCGCCAGCGTCTGAAAGACGGAGCCCTGAATCGGGTACTTCCGTGAGTACTTGGGACGCCAGCTTTGCTCACAAGACGGCACATATTCTTGTAGTAGTTATAATGGGGAACACAACTATAATCAGTAAAAGTCTTCGATAAAATAATTCATATAAGAGATCTCAACAAACAGATGTTTCAGAATGCCTGAACACTGAATATTTGTAACAAAAACACACTTTATTGATTTATGGTTAAACTGAGTATGAACTAAAGCTGGTTACAATGCCACGCTTAGTCTAGCACTCTTAGCTCAGTGGTAGAGAGCTTACTGTTCCTGAGGTTAAAAGTTCAAATCTCAGTGGAGCTACTCAACTTTTTCCCCCTTTCCTTTTAAATACACGTACATGAGTAAATGTATAACAGATTTTCTTTATTCTTAATGTTTGTGGGGCTTACTTAGTAGTCCGTTACCGATTGATGTAACTATGGTATTAATTAATCGGCGGAAGGAGGTTTTATACCCAATTTAATTGTATAGTGGTTACTTAAATTATATTTGTAAGTAAATTGAAGTGATGCAAACAATATCATTTAACTACAATACAGTAAACGATTTGCAAAAAATAAAAGTGAACACTACGTAGAATGGAACTCCAGCTGCTTGCTTACAAGCTAGTAACTTTACCACTTTACCACTGCTCCGCGGTAAGCACGTGCATGTAGCTCAAATCAGTGTTTTGTGGCTTGTGTTAAATGTACTGTTAGCCAAAGTGGCGCACGTAAGTTTACAGTTGTAAACCGCGCGTTCACTCGAAGGAACTTTGAAAAAATTTAGTTCCTCAAGAGATCGGACACTTTTATAGTTCAACAACTTAATAAAACACTTGGGAGGGGTAACTCACCTGGTTAGTATTCCTCCTCTCTAACTGCCTTGTACGGTCATGCCGCTGAGTCGCTGTTTAAGCACTACACCCCAAAATTTCGCCTGACACGTGTTTTATTCTCACAGAATCGTTAATTACACCCCTGTTGTATAGGCACCATTAAAGACACAAGAAAATTGCAACAAAAATGTTGTTTTATAGGTTATTGTGACAGGCCACGCAAAGAGCAAGGTGCAGCGGGTATGAAAACAAATGTTTGCATACAACTAGCGATAGCATGTTACATACATGCGGTGTTATCATGGGATATCTTCCAACACTTTATTCACACTTTTTAGGGTATTTCATAGCCTTCACTTCCCCATCTATCTCTTCAAAGGAGAAAGTTCCTCGCTGATTGAATTTCATCAAACAAATTATTTCTATTGAAGGTTTACAAAGAAAACCAGCGGCTTTAATTTTTACAGAGAGACTAATCACACACCATAGTCATATCGGACCTGTGGTTTTTAACATACATCTTACAAAACTTAAAGAGATCTGATTGGATAACCCAGTAGCTAAAGGCAAAAGACAAGTAGAGTGGGGACGATTTATCCCTCCTGAATACTCCCGCAGTCCGTAGGCTGAGGGATTTTACTAAGGTGTTATACTATAGTTCGACCGAATGTACACAGGAGGGACATTGTATTGTTTTATAATCTTGGAACGGAATTTAGGTTATGAAGCATACGATCACCTTTTTCCTCCTCTTCTTCTCCTTCTCACGCGTGAAATGGTATGAAGTACATGGTGTTCGTGATAAAAGCTAATGGAGTTGAAGATGGTTGTTTTCCTGCCTACCCCAAATCAAAATTGAACAATGGGCTTACCAGTGAGGAACTGCCTGAAGGTTGATGTCCATGTCCACTCTGGATTACCAAGACGGCGAGAGAAGAGACACTCCAGATGTAGGATAGAACCAGGGAAAACAGCTAAGTCCCCGCTAGGCTCTACGGATGCTGAGCCTGATGGTATCTTCATCAGGATCGTTGGCGGCGAATCCTCTGCAATGCAAAGGGTATCTTCAAATTCTGGCTATGACATTCAATTTCTACCTTTTCAAATTTAGCCTACATACGGTATGTGTGAAAGAACAATGATCAATTAACAGTTGTTATTTATATAAGGATGTCTACAACTCTTTTCATTCTGTCCAACATACACAGGCAGTAAACGTTTCATCAGAATGTAGGAAAAATAATTTTAATATACCTCACTAACTTATTTCATATTAAAAGCCTTGTATGGATTCCGAAAGTTTAATTTCGAAACATGACTACTTTGTCCAAACGCAGGGCCATTTTATGATACTGTATTTCACTTTGGTGAAGGATAAAGTGGTTTATTAGAAGTATATACCTGTGAAGTTGGTAAGCATGGTAGTGGGAATGCAGGCTGGCACTCTGTGACTCCATGCTCCATTCTGACATTGTAGAGATGACTCTCCCAGTAGCTTGTACACCCCTAGCTCTCTGCATCTTGCCAACACTACGGCTCCATGTGGAAACGTTAACCTCTCCGTCTGGAACAACCAAGAAATTAACTCTTAGAAAACCATATATAGCAAGTTACACCTTGGCACTGTAGAGGGGAAAATTCCAACATTTTATACATCCCTATATATATATATATATATATATATGTGTGTGTGTGTGTGTGTGTCTGTGTCGTAGCGGCTATGGCCCAAGTTATCGGGAGGTCGGTACCGACATTTGGAGATAAACAACGATAAATGGCGCTCGCCAGCGTAAACACCGTAAGCGCTATCAGAACTAGAATCTTCTTGTTTTTCCTAGTAGAACGTTCGAGAACCCTCTGGAAATTTCCATTGGCTGTATAAGCGAGTGTTCTCGCGAGAGGAGTTAAGTTGAGTCAGTCAGTGAGCGGGGGAGTTAGCGAGTATGTTTTCTGTGCGACGAGGGTGACGTTCTCCGAGCGAGTTTGTTGCGACTGCTGTGTCGTGTAACGGTTACTACTGCGAACAGAAGGATTGTGGAGGCTATGCGTTTGACTCCTCATGGAGTGAACCTTCCGGAAGAAGAGGCTAGGTCACGAAGGAAGTGAAGTGGCGAAGAATTGAACTGGTTCATCTTAGTGAAGTGAGCTCCCAGTGAAGTTGAACTAGTTAAATCAAAACAGTAACATTGATAACTTAGAGAAGTGACAGCTGAACTACATAAAAATAGTGAGAGTTAAAAGGACACCCAGCAAGATGGCTCCGCTGTAACGCGTGATGCTTGCTTTCAGGGGTACCCGGGTTCGATTCCCTCAACTGTCCATCTGACCTTGGGTTTTGATTGGTTTTCCCTGGTCGATTGACGAAAGGGATTGTTTCTAATCTACCTCTATTTTCTTTGCTTCCCTTCACAGTTTCAGGTGTGCCTCTAGGTTTCGTGGTCTGTGGCCGTGTCAAGCAGATGGCGCGGATGCTGCATGCTCTGCAGAAAGAGTAATTCCCGTGAACACTAGAGGGCTGCTTGGTTGACGGGTCGTTCATCTTCCTCTCTGGGCAGCTTTAGTAGTGGACGGTTCTTCGAGCCAGGAGATGTTTGACCGCGCGTCTCTGTAGCCTATCTACCTGAGCCCTTATTTCACTTCGTCCCTTCCTCCTGGGCAGTAGTAGCCGCAATAGATATCCCTAGGTTGGAGTGCACGAGGTGTCCACCTCCATTGTATACCCTATATATACAGCTGGTGCATTTTGACACTGTAGATGTGACGGTTGAAACATTTTACGCATCCCTAGTTCTCTGCACCTCGATAACACCAAGACTTCGTACAAAAGCGTCAATCACTTCGTTTGTAACAGTCACGCTATTATTTCTAAGAAAACCACAGACAGCTATTACATTTTCACCGACATCGATTGTGAACGTAGTCTAGGAGATTTTCTTATACAAGGAACATTTCATGTGTGATGTGGAGAATACGGAACGTTGTTCTGGAAGACAGCTAGACTTGCATTTGTAGCATAGAGTGTGTAAATAAATATATGTTACAAGGTTTGGTAACGGTGTAGATGTGTATCATTTTACCATATTCTGTCAATAAAACTATGCACTTACGTGCTGGAGTCTCTGACATTTGTAGGAGGGCGTAGGTAACACGAATCATAAAATACAGGAAGGAAATAAGCTAGAAAATTGGAATACTCTAAGTAAACAATGTAATTTTAATCAACTACCGAAGATGCTAAAAATGGCCAACTTCAATTTATTTTGTGCGTTGTCTGGTTATATGACGTGAACTC
This sequence comes from Deroplatys truncata, assembly GCA_030765065.1. NCBI lineage: Eukaryota > Metazoa > Arthropoda > Insecta > Mantodea > Mantidae > Deroplatys > Deroplatys truncata. The sequence goes on from CM060976.1 coordinate 236,344,712, forward strand.
CTGGAAAAAGTTAAAACTCTGGTGAACGACATGTTGCTGACGTCCACGGGGTGGTCTGTTAGGACATAAGCTGTCTGTTTCATTTGAACGCTTCTCTAATTTTGGAAACATGGTGTGGGCTAGGTGGTTCCTGTTGCGCTAACGTTGTTACGAGAGCCAGCAAGCCTCTCTGGCACTCCTTTGGGCTTCCTCGTAGACAAAGTACATGTGTACTATATATTTGTGTATAAGGCCGCCATTGTTTACTCCCACTTGACGATAGCTACACAGAATAACACCCTAAACACCATAGGCATGGTGTAATCACATAACAGTGATGCAATATCATTGGTAAACAATCTTAACTAATGAATGTGACTTCTACTGCTTATCATAGGGTTCCCGTTTCGAAGGCACTAGCCCGTAAATTAGTTTTACGACACGGTTTTATAAACAAAATATCATCACCTGGTACACAACTATCTATCACCAAGCTTTGTAACATATATACACATATTATGCTACGATACAAGGGCGGTAAACGCATGTTAACAGATCCGGGGGTTTTCAGATTCCCGAGGACCTGTCAAGCATTAACGCACGAGTGATATATACCTATTGTTTTTGGAACTATCAGTAAGAGTACTCGGCAATTCAAATCCTGAGTTATACAAATTCAGATATTAGCTAAAATTGTTATTACACATTTTTCTACCTAAATATAATAAAAACATTAATTTCGTGTTTATATGCATCTAACTTTCCAAGAAAATAATTTTCCTCGTGATAAAAATTCGTATATTTGTAACTTTTAACTGCTGCATATCATTCCTAGAATATAGTTATTTATAATAAAAATTAAAAAGTGTACTGTATACTAAAGCTTCTACTTGAAAAAATAATAAAATATCTAACATTTTAAATTTTTTAAAATTACGTTATTAAAACCTTAAATCCAAAATACATCTCCTCATCCAACTTCTAAGAATGTATTACAGAATATCTGAAAGTACTGAGAAAAAAAGCACATTTTAAAACTTCAGATGCTGTTTGCATACACCTATGGCCATTCATTTAAATATCTGCTTATCAATTTAATTCAGCAGAAACTCAAAACCGAAACTGGATTCCGATTCTACCATGTTGAAGAATTTTCCAGGGCAATTTTAAGAAAAATGTTTTTTCTCGCAAAGTTGTCCAAAACTCATTGTCAAGTACTTTGAAATGGTATATACCACACACACACACACACACACATATATATATATATATATATATATATATATATATAAGAATTGTACATAGTAATAATATAATTCACCAAGAAACATGTTAAAATATTTAACAACCAAGAATTGTACAAAGCAGATTGTAAGAGACGGGCGAGCTAGCAAATTCCAGGTAAAAGATAATTCTGAGTAGAGCCCATCTTTCACCAAGCTAATTAACAGGGAGCTGGTAGCGGTAAGGATAAATAGAAAGAGACAGATAGAGAAAAGAAAGAGACGGAGAAATTGAATGCGCTTACTGACACGTCATAGGGCTCAAGCATGTTAAGGTAACGCGGTCTGAGGATCAATTAGAAATGTCGTTACATTTTGAGGCGCGAAGGTAAGCGTCACTAGGCTCAGATATATAAAGGAAAACAAAGCCCCAGATTTTCACTCTCTTCTAGAATCTCGTCGACACAAAGTGCTACGCTCTTGACGACAAATGCACGTGTGTGAATATGGGTGGGAAGACGTGTGCAGTTAGTTTAGACTCCTGATTTATTCAAGTGGTAGGAATTGGTATAATGGGAAAAGCTAACCGCCCGTAAATATTTTAATTGATAATAAACCACATTTATTAAGGGAAATGCAGTATATTTTAATTTGCCTCACCTACGATAACACTAAGACACTTGAATTAGCTATATAGGTAAATATTAGGAATGGTATACGCAGCCGCCGACGAGCATCCATAGCCGAGGACAAGAACACTGCAGGAGATAACATCAACCAGAGGAACGACGCTTTCCAGATGCTACTGATCAATGATTTCCCGTTACAGCTTTTAACTTAAATTAGTACCATAGACTGAAAATTTTCTATTAATAATAATATCGGAAACCATAGAAACTAATAATTTTCTAACTTCAACTTCTAAACGACTAAAAGACTAAAAAGGATTTGTAATGCCTGGATAAATACACTTTTAAAGTCACAAAAGCATGTTTTTGTGTAACTGGCTTTAATTTGGGTTGAGAACGCTGGTATACATCCCGGAACCATCGTCGTCCTCCTTGCTCTAGAGGTACCATGCTAGCTTAGAGTTCCCGAAGTCGCGGGTTCAAACCCAGCGGAGGGCGATGGATTATTTTCGGGCGTAAACATCCTTAGCATGCCTTCCTTCGTGTCGTACATTTACGGCACGTAAAAAACCACGAGCCTGATAAAGATGCCTTTGAACAAAATTTAATCTTTCGTGCCCAATATACGTAGAATGGGACGCTAAGGACCCCAGCAATTAAACAGCGTCCATAAATAAAACTCAATTTAATTCGGAACAAACATTCAGCGTTTCTATACGTTGCCACTATCATAATACTGTCACGACGGTGTCTGGTGTGGCTGCTTGTGCTAGTGCTTCTAGTTATGGGGGCGACTCTAGACGCTTATGCCACCATGCAATTGCCACGCACAAGTGAGCGCAGGATTGTAATCATAGGCCTTAGCTACTCGCTAGGCGTTCGCCCACTTCCAACGCAGGGTGTTTTGCCTGAAGGGTGAGAATCCTGGGTGCTTTAGCCTTTGCAAGGCGCGCGAAAGGGTGGTGTGGATATGATCAGGGTGAAAATTCTAACATAATGAACCAGATTACTCGTAAGTTAACAAAGTTTAATGTAACATTTAGGTACCCGTTCTCGGATAGAGATACACTATGTGATCAAAAGTATCCGGACACCCCACAAACATACGTTTTTCATCTTAGGTGCATTGTGCTGCCACCTACTGCCTGGTACTCATTATCTGCGACCTCAGTAGATATTAGACGTCGTGAAACAGCAGAATGGGACGCTCCGTGGAACTCACGGCTTTCAAACATAATCAGGTGATTGGTTGTCACTTATGTCAGAAGTCTGTATGCGAGATTTCCACACTCCTAAGCATCCCCAGGTCCACTGTTTCTGATATGATGGTGAAGTGGAAACGTGAAGGGACATGTACAGCACAAAAGCGTACAGGCCGATCTCGTCTGTTGTCTGACAGAGACCACCGACATTTGAAAAGAGTAATAGACAGACATCTATCCAGGAATTCCAAACTGCATCAGGATCCACTCCAAGTACTACGGCAGTTATGCGTGAGGTGAGAAACCTTGGATTTCATGGTCGGCGGCTGCTCATAAGCCACACATCACGCAGGAAAATGCCAAACGACGCCTCGCTTGGTGTAAGGAGCTCAACATTACACGATTGATCAGTGGCAAAACGTAGTGTGGAGTGACGAATCACGGTACACAATGTGGCGATCCGATGGCAGGGTATGGGTATGGCGAATGCCCGGTGAACGTCATCTGCCAGCGTGTGTAGTGCCAGCAGTGACATTCGGAGGTGATGGTGTTATGTCGTGTTTTTCCTGATAGGGGCCTGCACCCCTTGCTGTTTTGCGTGGCACGATCACAGCGCAGACCTACATTGGTATTTGAAGCACCTTCTTGCTTTCTACTGTTGAAGAGCAATTCGGGGATGGCGATTGCATCTTTCAACACGATCGAGCACCTGTTCATACTGCACGGGCTGTGGCGGAGTGACTACACGACAATAATATCCCTGTAATGGACTGGCCCGCACAGAGTCCTGACTTGAATCCCATAGAACACCTTTGGGATATTTTGGAACGCCGACTTTGTGCCAGGTCTCACCGACCTACATCGATACCTCTCCTCAGTTCCGCACTCCGTGAAGAATGAGCTGCCATTCCCCAAGAAACCTTCCAGCACCTGATAAAAGTATGGCTGCGAGAGTAAACGTTATCATCAAGGCTAAGGGTGGGCCAATACCATACTGACTTTCAGCATTACCAATGGAGGGCGCCACAAACTTGTGCGTCATTGTCAGCCAGGTGTCCGCATACTTTTGATCACGTAGTGTACAAATATGTACTTAAAATATCAATGAGCTTACCTGAGCTGCAGATGATGCTGGCAGATGCATAGCAATTATCTTTAAAGAATTACTGTTGCGCATGAAGTTTCAAAAACGTGACCGACAAAGTTTCGTGTAGGACATCAGCAAAACGTCACAGCTGGGAATTGACCTCAAACATATCAGCAGAACTTCGTATACTGGTCCGGAAGTAAATGTTCTCTGACAATGCAACTTCCACGTTCGCTAAGCTTGGTTTCTAAACTTTTGGCTAACATGCCAAGTCCTTCAATTCCACCTTTTACGGAAAGTTACAATAAATCTGTGAATACCTAAAAATAATAGCCAATGTAGCGGGACAATATGTATGCGCGTAGCTAGTCTCGATTACTTTCATGTTCACATATTTACTTCACATACAACAACATAGTTTACAACATCATATACAAAATAGACTAGTTAGTTAAATTACACAGAAATATTTACAGTGTAGATTCACGATTCTGATACAAAAAGTATATTCCGTTACAATACTATACAACAATGTGCATTTTTAGGTGTAAAAAAGGGAAATTCCTTCTGTTTACACTAAAAATTTCACTTGTGCTGCGAGACAGTTCGCTCAACATTGCAGGATGTTACATGTGCATATTATGTAAAACAAACAGTATTCTCTATGGTATTGAAACCAAGTTGCATGCTGTTCATTTTACACATTTCTGAATAGCCAGGAATCGTAAACAAATTAAATGTTGAGAAAGGAATATTTTTTGGTGCGTAATAAATTACGTAAATTATTTTATTTGCCCCGCAATTGGAAGCCAACTTGTAGCTGTTGTTTTCTCCTACTGTTGAAGTTTTACTGTTACGTAATATATGTTTACGTAAACTTAAAGAAAGTTATGTTGTTCAACTGATTTTTAAACTTTAAGTTTGTTGTTACGTAATAATAGTTGTTTTATGTAGTTTATAACACGCTTTGGGCGTCGGTTTGAATTTTGATGCTTACGTAATATTACTTACGTTTGAATTTGCCTCGGCTGCGTCAGGCTTACTTTAGAGTCATGTATCTTAGATAGGGCGCGGTATGACAATAATTGTAGACATCACTTTTAAATTAATTTCTTTTATTTAAATTCTTGCACATATTTATAGAGCACCACATTTTTAAAAGAACTGTGAGAAACTTTTATACATTCACTTAGCGCGTATATCTGTTTTTACTAATCACCAGTAGAGAACACATTTTTCCATCTATACTCTAACAAGTCTCGCCAGCAACTGAGTAACCCTCAACGGTCAAAGCCTATAAGCTTCGGTATTGCAAGTCTCTGATTGGCTAATTCTATCCAATAGAATTTCTGCATTTAACTTAAAACTATTCTTTGCTGTTGATTGGCTAATTTAAAACTGTTACAGAATTTATGTCATCGTCGCTCTAATCATGACCAATACATTTCCAACTCTTAAACTCATTATTGCTACAAGTTTACCTCATTATTACTCATTGTTAGCAACTTAAAACTTATTATTCTCACAGCATTATTAGAGTACGTAATGTATTCATATAACATCAATAAAATATGTTTACAATAAAATTAAGCATTTGAAATGACTGTTACATACAGTTTAAATAATTATTACTTCAATATTTTTTCAAGGCGGGCTGTTATTGAATTTACTTATTATAAAAATACAATTGAAATTATTCATGTATTAAAATACTGCCACAATGTATGTTCGTTCTCCGCAGCACAAACAGGTTGCTTGACATTTTCTTTCACAGTTCGTAGAGCTGTCCATTGAACGAGTTTTGATCATTAACTTGTGTGATTCATGCCTTCGAACACACATGACCTAGTATATACAGCCGAGTTGAGTATACCAGAACTCGAACGGTGTCTAACTCTCAGTCCATTCCGTTTGTTATACCGAACGAGTATATGTATCATTTCCTGTACGAACACTCACTGTGAACAGATGCAAGGGGAAGGCTCGGTCTGTTTACTACACTGGCGTTACCCGGCGGGTTGGCCCGCATTCGGGAGGTCCTGATTTCGATTGCGGCCGATTTCCTGACCGATGGGATTTTTCGGGGCTTTCCCCGTGTAGCAAGGCGAATGCTGGGAAGGCGCATTTACTCCCCTAAATTACTTTCTCCATCATTCTATCTCATTTCAACTTCCTTTTTCAAGTTACAGGCTGACTCCGGGGCTGTGTGTCGGATGACTGCGTACAGATGGTTGTCGTGATGGAACTCCTCCTCGGCCCCGTCAGATGGAGGCCGCTCAAGGCCCCGCTGCTAGTTCGAGCTTTCCCCGGTGGCTTGGGAGGGCTGCCTTGAGCGCTCTTCGGCTGGGTGATCAAGCTCTGAGCCGGCCAGTTCTGCAGCCCATAGGTCTTCTGCGGTTTCTTCATCTCATCCGTTCCTCCCGGGGGAGTGTGCACAAAAGATCCCTGTGGGAGTCGAGGAGCTAGGAGTGCCCTCCGTGGCTTAAACCAAATCCTAATCCTACATTGGCGTTGTTACTGCAGCCTGAGTTCGCGTGTTATTCTGGTATGGAGTCGAGGGGTACAAGCGAAGAATTGCTGCTTAAAATTAAATGAAGAAGTTTATGAGTTAGAACATAAGACATGAAGAAGTGATAATAAAACTCCTTGATTTTATTTTATACTATTTGACATTTCGTACTACGTATCTATAACATTAAGGTGCCCTCAAGTATCATTAGTTTCCGCTAGAGATGTTTGTAATTACAGAGTTTATTCTCAGCTTTGTTAACTTGTATCTCGTTAAAACAAAACGCAATATTTAGTTACAACCGGTATATATAACATTAAATTAGGTAAAGAAACGTTTTACTTTAATGACGTGTAATTTTTAGAGTATAAAGACAAAAATTATTATTTATAAAAATTCTGCCACTAGTGTCAATATTAAATAAAGGGGGACTTGTGTGCTGTGGTCTACTAGGCTCCTACTCGTTTCGTCTATGCCTGTGGCAGACATCTTCAGTGGCAATGGCGAGATCGAAGTGTTGTGGCAGAAGTTTCAGTCCAGTAGACCACGCCCCACAGCCAAGATAATACTTAATGTAATTTACAGTATTGTATATAATTTGTCAGGTGTATTTAACTAAATGTTTATACACACGTTTTGTTTTTTCATCTCGCAGAAATTCTGAAAACAAAACTATATAAAACTTAGGACATTTATTTTGGAACATATTTTAAAACATGCTTAGCCTAGGTATAATGCCAGAAAAGCACGTGAAAAAATGAAACTTGTGTAACATAATATAGTAAAAGAATTTTTGACCGTAGCAGTAGGTAGAAACAAAGTCGAAAACGCAGTAACATTACATGTGATACTGTCAATCATTTACCCCAATGTACTGAAGTAATACACCTGACAACGCTTGATGTTAAACTCTCTTACGAGCGAATAAATGCCCATTTCCCACGAAGCTGCTTTTCGAACGAGGTGGGCTCGAAACGAACGAGTCTCATGTATCACATGGAAAGAAGACTAAAACGCATGTCTTTTGGGATGGACTTTATCGTTGGGCGCCGTATTGAGTCGGCTTCTTTGGGTGATGCCCCACGTTGGGCGCCATATTGGGATGGACTTTATCGTTGGGCGCCGTATTGAGTCGGCTTCTTTGGGTGTTGTCTTCGTTGGGCGCCTTAGTGGGATGGACTTTATTGTGTGTTTTCCTTTTATGTACGGTATCGGTGTTTTTGTATGGGGAAAAGGAAAAGGTATCGGTGAAATGTCGGAAGAGCATGGATACAAGTAGGTTCTCTTAATCTCGGGTCGTGTTAACCGATGACATTTATATGGTTTTATTACGTTTTATTCTGACCTCCTTAAAAACCATTCCCATAACCGATCCGTTCACATAAATATGTTTAATGTCCGACCACACAAATATATCGAACTATGCCATCGCCAAATCAAACTATAGCCACATGATACCCTGTGGTGTTTCACACGTCTGCTCACATCGAATTCCAGAGTACAAGTGTCTGCATTTACCCTTCGGTTCGCATTCCTGAAAGTTTCTTAACCCTAACTTTGCCTGCCTTTGTTTCCCCCAATTCACACATGTGTCGTTACAATGGGCATGTTCAGCCCGCATTCCAATCCCCTAACGGTACGTTCATTTCCCGTCGTATACCTACTCTCTACAGTCTTATAAAGATATGTTATATGTTTCCACACTTTTCTAGGTGGTTCACAAATGGACTATGTATAATCGATATTATGGCTTCAACGTATCGTTTCACTTTGACAGCTCTGCAGTACAGTGTCTATGAGCCAACAAGCTCTTTGGCTTTAATATAGACTGCTGTATCCCCCCTCAAAGAAAGTGCAAGCAATGAAAATACCCAAATTCAGTTTTAGAAGATGTGAATTAACATCTGGAAAGCCTGTAACCCACCCTTTTAAACACAGATTCTTTTATACAGAATCATTGCGGAATATCATATATACACATCGTAACCAATCTCGGGCCAAACTTCGAAACCACAGGACCTTGTTGTTCTACTGCATGTTTTTCGTTCAAATGTTGCCAGCTCTTCATTTCTGAAGTGTATCAACAAGGATAGATACAAGGCGCCCCCTACTGGCGGAAACGCAAACTAACCATAGGGGCCGGATAAGGAAGTTTGCCGTAGGCAAGCAACAACTAACCTGAAAGACGTCCACGCTAGAACTAAGTGTCGTCCTTGGTTACTAGGAATCTACAAGGACTTTCGAACACCCTAAAGGGAAGAATTAATCTTAAATGTATTCTCTATAGTTTTGCAATAATTTCATGAATAATACGGGGGAGATAAATTAAATTAATTTATTATTATACGAGGGGAACTATATATATTTTGAGCCTAATAATTAAAACAAAGTAATTTATAATTGAACTCTGCTTTATTGTTTTTCAAAATATTCTCCTTTATGATCACATCCGTTTGAACCATTTGTCAAAGTATTTATTCCAGTCTTCTTGAGACACCTCCAAAACATGGTTTTTGAAGGCATCAACGCTTTCTTCTACCAACGAAAATCGTTGTGTATGCCAAATCAGGACTGTATGGCGGATGATCCATCAATTCGATTTTTTGAGCCTTCAAATACACTGTTGTTAGATGAGATGTGCGTGCGCTCGCATTGTCTTGATGAAGAACGATCCTACGGTTCTTGTTGGCTTTCCTTACTTCACCGAAGACATCCGGCAAACAAATGGTTGTGTACAATTCGGCATTGACCGTTTTACGTTCCTCTAAAGGCACTGTTGCCACATGGCCAGTTTTGCTGAAAAAGCAGGCGACCATTTGCTCCGAAGTGCTTCGAGTGCGAACAACTTTTGTTGGATTTGCTTCATCTTGAAACACCCATACAGTCGACTGCTGTTACGTTCCGGCTCATACGCATAGATCCATGATTCATCACCTGTTACAATCTTATATACGTCTTTTGAGGTACCGCCATTGTATTTCTTGAGCATTTTTGTACACCAATCGACACGAGCATCTTTTTAGATTGCGTCAAATTGTGTGGGATCCAACGAGAGCAAACCTTTTCCACGGCTAAATATTCATGCAATACTTTATATATGCTAGTGGAACTAATGCCTGGGGTTGACTCAATCTCACAATATGTCGCATGACGATCTTGCATTCTTAGTTTTTGCACAGCGTCAATTTTTTCTGGCACGACCTTCACGAACTTAATCATTGAGCGAACGGCGGCCACGATTAAATTCGTTACACCAGCGTTTCACAGTGGCAAAGGATGGAGCTTCGTCGTCAAATGTGGAAGTTAGTTGGTCGATGCACTCTTGTCTTGATAATCCACGTCGAAAGTCGTAAGAAATCATTGCACGAACATTTTCACGCATTAGTTCCATGTTTTTGTTGACACACAATTTCCAAGTTAGTGTAAACAAAAAAAATGACGCTCTGTTGACAAAATGTTTGAAGTAGATTACGGTAAAGAATGTCCAACTTTCCATTGGAAACGTCAGATGGCACCTACAACATTCAGGGCTACCAAGGCTCAAAATATAAATATTGCCCCTCGTATATACCAGGTGTTAAAATAAGATATTACATGTTTTGAGAGGTGGTAGCATCTACCAAAACAAGAAAAAACTGTCCATTAAACCTGGCTTCTAAAATCTTAAGAGCTATAAACACTGGTTCATCTATTGTGAAATCTCTTCTACTGCAAGCTCTTTGCTATTACGTACGACCTACAGCACGCAGTAAACTAATGAGGACACATCACTCTGTTATTGTCCATGATACAGCATGCAGTAAACCTCTGTTAGTGTCGGAAAGTTAGAATCAGATAACCGAAAAATTCAATGTCATAGCCGGGATTTGAACCACGGATCTCCAGGTCTCCGTCCGGTTGTCCTAACACTGAGCTACCATGGCAAAATGCCGGCACGACATTAAATTCTCCAACTGCTTCTCAGTTTTACTTTCTCTACTACGTAGAGTAAGTAGGGGAAGTATTCTATTCCACCCAAAAATTCGATACCGAGATTTCAGCCGAAATACATGTTTTGAGATCCCCTGAATACAAAAAAAGCATTTTCGGAAACATGTCCGTGTGTATGTCTGTCTGTCTCTCTGTGTGTGAACAGCATAACTCAAAAACGAACAGTCGGATAAACTCCAAACTTGGTATTTAGGTTCAGTATCTTCCAGAGATGCGACACGAAGGTTTTCAAGAAAATCCCCCACCCCAGAGTACCCTTTACATGGAACATTTTTAGAAAATTTTAATTTTCTCAAAAATGGCTCTAACGATTTTGATTAAAATATCATGTTTAAGATATTTTCATGACAAATAAAATGTATATCTTGAATTTTCTGGGAATGTCTCCGAAAGTATTCTTCATTGTGAACGACTTTTGGTAAACTGGTAAACCATAAGCGACAGACAAAATTTTACTACACAAAAGATGTAGATCGCGTTAAAATACACAATTTATGTCATATACATTTTTATTGTTGAGTGAACCATTTTCGAGATATTGCTTGTTATTCCCTTAAATTTTTCAATACTTATTTTCTCAAATGGGAATTCGTTATTCATTTTTTTTGCCTTGGATCTGTGGAAAAGGGAATAGTGCTGCACCTAGCAACCAGCTATTAAGAGATATGTATGTGCTTAAAGGCTACTGTATTTCGATACTGCCCTTGTAAATATATATTCCCCTTGCATCTACAAGAAAATTAGCAATAAGATAGAGTCTGCAAATGTTTATCTCGATTAACATGAAGTAGATGGAGAATAAGCGTTTGTAAGAACAGTTTGTACAAGACTAGAGAAAGTCATGTGAGTGAACACATCAGATTTTTCAGGTAAACTACAAGGCATTCTGGAATTGTATCGAGATGGCATACCCCAATGGCGACTTACAATACTGTTAGTACTTTATGATTTTTATGATGTTTGTATATATGTATGTATGCTTTATCTACTTTATTTACCACGTATATATCACGTAGAGAAGGTATTCCACCTTCACTGAAAACACATGGGCCCTTGAATAATAAAAAAGCATTTTCAGAAAAACTTCCGTGTGCGTGAGTGTGTGTGTGTGTGTGTGTGTCTGAGAGTGTGTACGTGTGTATGAACAGCATAACTCAAAAACAAAAACCTGTTTAATACCTAATTTTGTATTTAGCTTCGGTAACTTCCAAAATTGCAACACAATTTTCAAAAAGATCCTCCACCCTAAACTACTTTTTTCAATTACATGGAACGCTTTTCGAAATTTTTTATTTTCTAATCAAAAATGGCTCTAACAATTTTGATTGCAATACCACATATTAACGATATTTACATGATATTTATTAATTTCGTGGGAATAACCTAAAAGATCTCTTTTTTCGGAAGGAATTTTGTGTAAGCCTATGTAATTCGTAAGCGTTAAACGATAGCCGAAAACGCAGTGTATAAAATTGTAGATCTCTTTAAAACACAAAGTTTATTTCAAATAACTTTCTTGTGTCATCAGCCGTTTTTGAGGTATCCGTTATTAATGGTTCGAAATGTTCAATACTTTGTCATTCTTTGAAGGTCCTGTCGATTTTCAGTTGCTTCTCGCAATGTCATGGAAAAAGAATGAAACGTATAGTGTCCAGTTCTTAAACATTTGATTCTCGCTATTCCATTGTATCTATAACAAAATGTGTATTGCAGCTATTTCCGGAAAGGTTTATCTCGATTAGAATGAAGTGAGTAGGAAAATACATTTTGGTAAGAGTCATTTGTATACCCATTAATAAGCGATAGAGGGCAGAGAAAGGCAAAATTTGAATGTAACACGGAGGTTTTTATTCAGGGAGATGAACTTCCGGTGAAATCTCTGTATGTAATGTTTGGGTGGAATACAATATCTACTCTGCTTCTTGTAAGTACGTAATGGAGAAAGTAAAACCTAAAACACGTTATCTATTGATCAAGCTTTGGATTGAGCTATTAGAATGAATAATTCCTTCTCTAGAGTGGAACATAAAGAAGCCATGCCGCAGGAAAAGCGTTGGGCACCTCTGGGGACACTTACACTCGCGACGCCGCGCCGTCAGGAGAGAGACGACATTAAAGTTGGCGTCGGGCGTGTTGGTCCGCAGAGTGGGACTTGTGTGCGTGCTCATAGTGCCCTCAATGGGGATAGACCTCTCTCCATAACAAGTCAAACAACACTAGAGTGCATTTACTGCGATGAGCTTTCGATTGGATTGGAGCGACGTGTTGTATCCACATATCCCATGGTCCGTTTGGTTCTAGCTGTTATTCCATACACTAGAAACAGTTAATGTTTAAGGAAGGACAGGAAGTGTCAAGGTTTAATTACGTCGTTTCACTTTACCAACGTCAAACCTATAGTAAGAAGAGGAAGTATTCCATTCCACCTAAAAATATGACTTCACTGGAAATATGTGCAATTTTAAGGTGTGTTTCCGTGAATAGCATAACTCAAACTTAATGTATTTAAAGCATGAAGCTCATTCATTCATTCTCTGTTTATCCTCATCTTATGTAGAACTTACCCCCCCCCAGGACTTACAGGCGGGTGTCTGGAGTCAGAGGCCCGTCGAGGAGCAGATAGAATAGCCAGGATGGGTGATCAGCATGATCCTCGAATGGGATGAAGGAAGTAGATGAAACGAAATGATGGCGAAATGGATGAAAGGAAAGGTGATGGAGCCCAGACGCCGCTTTGTCCACCCCAAATCCCACATGCGGGTCCCTGGGATTGAACCCGGGCCGCCTCGGTGAGAGGCGAGCGGTCTAAACACTCGGCCACGGCGCCGCCAAGCATGCAAGTCAAAGATTTTAAACAAAATTCCCCACCCCAAGCGACAGGATGATTTCTGAAGAACTGATAGACTCATTTCTTTAATTGTTTTAAAACGAGTTATGCTAGCGACAACTTATTACACCTGAAATTCAGAGAAATTCTGGGAGATTATTTACCTCCGTAGCAAATGTTGTAAACGCCATAAGGCACAACTCAACACGTCGTTCCATGTTACTGGCCACTCGTTGGAGGACTCTGCTGTCGATAGCTTGAATCTCCTGTGTAATGTTGTGCTTCAGATCGTCCAATGTCTGGGGACGTGTGGCATAAACCCTGTCTTTTAAGTAACACCATAGAGAGAAGTCCGGCGATGTCAAATCTGGAGATCTCGGTGGCCACAAGTTCTTGGAAAGAAACTTGCAATTAGTGTCATGGATTCATTTGATGTATGGCATGTAGCTCCGCCCTGCTATAAACATCCTTGACTCAGCTCTACATCGTCTAGTTGCTCAGCAAACTCCATGAAAATCCATCGGTACTCTGCAGTGTTCACATTGTTTAAAATAAAATCGGTCCCACTATTCTCTGTGCGGATATTGCGCACCAAACTCCAATTTTAACCGGATGCATAGGTGCTTCATGAATAACATGTGGACACATGACAGGATAAATGGAATCATTCTTCGTCTGTGAACCATGTGATGGACAATATGGCAGGATTTTGCACAGTGAACGCCTAAAACCAACGGCAATAGTTCAGTCGTCTATCCTTATCTGGTTCCTGTAACTGATGGACAATCGCAATCCTATACGGCTTTACGCCTACACTTTTCAGAGCTCTCTGAACCCTGTCTCCTGCGAAAAACGTCTTAATGATTTCTTGGGTGACTGATCCAGTCGTACTCTTACGTCAACAACAACCGTGGGAAGCCTAGATGAACGAGGTTTGCCTTTTTCACTCACCAGAGATCCGATTGTTTCCAAATTGTTTACCAGTCCCAGTATTGTGTTTCTTTGGGGAGGATTCCGAACACCAAATTCTCTCTGGTATGCCCTTTGAGTAGCTGTTATTGAATTTGTAATCCAGTATTACATTACAAGGAAGAGTCGTTCACTTTTGTGTACTCCATTTTCACGTTAACTAGAACAAAATCTGAAAAACAGTTGCCGACAACAAAACCAACAATTACGAATAAAACGTGAACATATGCGCATCTATTGACAGACAATGGAAACTCCAAAACATTCTGCTTAATTTGGTGCTAAAATTGCGGCATTGAGTGAATTTCGAACGGAATAACTAAAGAAATAAATGTGTCAGTACTTCATAAATCACCTTGTACATGTTACATGCAAATGTTTCATTATTTGTTATTTTCGCAAAAACCATAACCATCTTAATTAAAATACCATGTTTGATATATTCCCGGAACAAATTAAAAGTATGTCTTACATTATCTGCGAATGGCCTGAGAAATCCTCTTTATTCTGAACGACTTGTGAATAATAATAATAATAATAATAATAATAACAATAATAATAATAATAATAATAATAATAATAGGTAAACCGTAAAAGCCAGAAAAGTCTTACAACACAAAAATATAGATAAAATATAGCATAAAATGTATGAGAAGTAGTTTTACTTTCTCACCAATGTATAGTGAGTAGGGGAGGTATTGAATTCCACCGAAAAATTAGATACCAAATTTCACCGGATATATATGTTTTGAGGTGCCCTGAATCCAAATATAGCAATTTTTGGAAAATATCCGTCTGTCAGTGTGTCTGAGCATAACCCCAAAACGAAACAAAAACGAAAAGTTCGATAAATACGAAACTTAGTACCTCTACCTGGAACATTTTTCGAACATTTTGATTTTTTCAAAAATGGCTCTAACGATTTTGATTGAAATACGAAATGCGTCAAAGATATGATCATAGAAAATGAAATGTATATCTTGAATTTTCTTGAAATGTCCTCAAATGTCCTCTTCATTCTGAACGAATTAGACGAAGTATTGCATTCCACCCAAACATTCTATACCAGATATCACAGGATATTCACGTTTTGAAGTGTCCTTAACCCAAATAAAGCATTTTTGGAAACATATGCGTCTGCTGTCTGTCTATGAAGTGTAATTCATTCATTTATTCGCTGCTTACCCTCATCTTATGTAGGACTTACACCCCCCAGGACTTACAGGCGGGTGCCTGGGATCAGAGGCCCGTCGAGGAGCAGTCACTCTCATGGAGTAGACAGAATGCCCAGGATGAGTGATCAGCCCGATGCCTGGTATGGGATGAAGGAAGGATATGAAACGAAATGATGGTGAAATGGATGATAGGAAAGGTGACGATGGAGCAGTTGGTGGAATGAATGGAGGGGGAAACCGGAGAACCCGGAGAAAACCCGCCCAGACGCCGCTTTGTCCACTACAAATCCCACATGCGGGTCCCTGGGTTAAAGTGTAATTCAAAAACGAAAAGTCGGATAAATACAAAACTCGGTATTTGAGTTTAGCATCTTCCAAGGATGTGATACAAAGATTTTCAAGAAAATTCCTCCACTCCAGACTACGTTTTACCTGGAGCATTTTTCGAAAATTTTGGTTTTCTGAAAAACGGCCCTAACGATTTTGATTAAATATCATATTAAAATATGTTATGACAAATAAAATGCATATCTTGAATATTCTGAGAATGTCCCCAAAAGCCTTCTTCATTCTGAACGACTTTTGCATTACTGGTAAACCACAAGAGATAGACAAAATTTTACTACACAAAAAATGTAGATCTCGTTAAAACACACAATTTATGTCATATCATTTTTTTTGTGGAGTGAACCGCTTCCGAAATATTCCTTGTTGTTTGTTTCAATTTTCCAATACTTATACTTTTTCTCAAATGGGAATTCGTTATTCTTTTTTTATGTCCTGGACATGCTAAAAGAATGAAATATTTATCTCGATTAACGTGAAGCATATGGAGAATAAGCGCTTGTAAAAATAGTTTGCACAAGAGCAGATAAAGTCACGTGTGTGTAACACATCAGACTTTTGTTGCTTTGTGCGATTAACGTCTTTGGATGGTTAATGTATTAGAGTTTATATATCCCTTAATCCCTTCAAAGTGTATTTTACGTCACATGTACTCAAGGGCACTGTCAGATTCCCTCGCTGTCAGAGTATTCCCTGACGCGTGTGTTGTTGCCAGGCACGTTTGTTTATGACAGCGGAGTATTGCTAGGCATTAGGACACATGTTTAGATAGCTTTCATTTTATTCTCCTTTCCTGTATTCACCACAATTGTAATTTAGTAATGTAATTATGTTAATGCAAGTGGATCACAACGCAAAACCATGTTTCTGATTTTGTAACGAACGGAAGTGGGACATCGCATGTGCACTTTAATTATCTTTCGAGCATTAAATCTCTTATTTATTTAATCTTGGTTTATAATACGAGGGTCGTCCAATAAGCTTTCAAAGTTATGCTGTTCATAACGAACACACAGGCACAGACATACATATGGGCCGTTTTCTAAAAGTTCTTGTTTTGGATTCAGGGGCTTCAAAACCTGTACTTCCGGTGAAATCTCGGTATAGAATTTTTGGGTGGAATACAATACTTCCCCTCCTTACTACGAGACATAGTATAGAATATAAAAAGTTATGGACGCTCTTTAACTACTATGGTTCTTAGCGTCCCGTTCTACAGGATGCTCCGAAACCAGTCCTTCAAATTAATACAGGTGGTAGAGAACATCAAAACAAATATATTTCGATAAGGAACATATTGTCACTGACGGCAATTTCTAATGCTAGGGACGATTTACACAGAAGGAAGTTTAGCATGTTAATTACAACAGTGGCATTCACAGGAACTGCTCGAATGCGCCACCATTGTTGTGTCTATTCGAAGACTCCTGGCATGTCCGCAATGGTACCAGCAGCGAAGACAATATCAGTAACGAGGTCTTGTTCTGTTTCCACATCGGTTTCATACACCAGCTGCTTCATATGCTCCCAGAATCAGGAATCCAGACACGTTAGGTCAGGCGACCTGGGTGGCAAGGCCATAGGGCCACCTCGGTCAATCCGTCGATTCCCGAAGGTAGCTCTCAGATGATTCCTCACAGCAGTGTTGAATGGACTGGCGCTCCATCGTGCTGGAAGTACATGCTTTATCTAACATTCAGAGGTACATCCTCCAGCAATTCTGACAACACATGTTCCACAAAGATGCGATAGCTCGTCGCTGAGGCGGACTGGAGGAACGTCTGGTCCAATTAACCTATCACCGAGAATGCCGCGTTTCCAAGCAGGCCTCAGGGCCAACCGTTTGTACACAGAGCAGGTTTGAAGGTCAGTACACACTCCCAGTCAGTGACACCGACACAACAGCTTACGTCAGCACCACTCACAAACAGTTACCTAACATTACAAGTTGACTCGGAGACCTTATTGAAATATATTTTGTTTTGATGTTCTCTACCACCTGTATTAATTTGAATTAGTAGTTTCGGAGCATCCTGTATATTGGGCGTGAAAGACTGGAAATTTTGCTCAGAGGTCTGTTTATCAAGCTTGAGCTTCTTTTACATGCCGTAAATCTACGACACGGGACCATCGGCTTTACTTCCCTTCCGAAGAAAGCCATGCTAAGGATTGTTACGCCCGAAAAACCTATCATTGGGTTTGAACCCGTGACCTCGGGAACTATGTCAGTAGACAACTAGTATAAGATATATATGAGGTTATAATTGGTAGAGAATGTCGTGTGAATGGCGTACATCGCTTATTATTTTCTGCTAGTGACTCGTAATCGTGAAAGTACGCTGGGAGGTGATCTACCATCTCAAATCGGACGTGACGTGGTGGACCTTTATGCTGAGGAATTCGATGAATAGAAATACGGGCCGGCCAGAATCAAAGGAATTTCTGGACCAGCGTCCCTTGCGGCGAGGGTCAGCTGATATGCAAATGGGTCACTCTGGGTCGGCCGTTGTAAAGCAGAACCGGAGACCTGACGGAATTTGGTATGCTAAGAATGTAACACTTGCAAAGAAAAGCTCATTCTGCGGAATATCGGCAAAGTTCTGAAGGGGTGCTGTGAAAGGTTGGCTGCATAAGTATTGTGGACTAGGGTGAATGTTATAAAGAACAGTCACAAGGGGTTGGATACAAGCAGCAGGATACAAGGGGAAGAGCTTACTTCTAATCGGTGCATACGTGCCCTTTCTACTGTTATAATTACAGACAGGTAAAATATGAAGAAGCACTTGCCAAAATATGAAGACAAATATATGTTACACTAACATGACTTTCTCTACCGTCTATGGTTCATTAGTGGTTATAAAACTGTTCTTACTAAAACTTATTACTATCTCTACTACGTATAGTACGTAGGGGAAGTATTGCATTCCACCCAAAAATTAAATATCGAGGTTTCACCTGAAATACATGTTTTGAGACCCCCTGAATAAAACAAACCATGTTTAGAAAAAGGTCCGTATATGTGTCTGTGTAGATGTGTGTATGTTTGTTTGTGAATAGCATAACTCAAAAAACAAAAGGCGGAGAAATAACTTTCCAAGATTACCCTTTACAAGGAACATTTTTGAAAAATTTTGATTTTCTCAAAAGTGGTTCTAAATATTTTGGTTAAAATATCATATGTTTAAGACACTTTCATGGCAAATGAAATGTATATCCTGAATTTCCTGGGAAGTCTCCAAAAGTCCTCTTCATTCTGAATGATTTTGCACGATTGGTAAACTGTAAGAAATAGACAAAAGTTTAGTATACAAAAATTGTGCATCTCTTTAAAACACACAATTTATATCATACACATTGTTTTGTCGAATGAACCACATCCGAGATATTCCTTGTTATTTGTTTGAATTTTCAAATACTTATACATTTTTCAAATTGAAATTCGTTATTTATTTTGCTTTTAATATCTTGGACATACAAAGAGAATGGAATACTCCACATAGCAATCAGCTCTTAAAACATTTGGCTATCGCTTAAAGCCTACCATATTCCTCTTGCACCTCCAAAAAATTACCTATATGATAATTTGTGCAAAAATGTATCTGAATTAACATGAAGAATATGGAGAATAAGCGTTTGTAAAAATAATTTGTACAAGTGTATAGAAAGTCATGTGAGTGCAACACGTCAGATTTTTTTTCTACCTACTTCATTATAATAGAAATAAACCTTTTGCAAAAATAGGTACATTACACATGTCGTTATAAGCAAAGGGAACAACGATACACAAATGCTTAAGAACTAGACGTTAAATGCTAGCCCTAAAATTCCATGCTCTATTCACACAATCGCGAGACAAAACTGAAAATCATCAGGACTTTAAAAGGGGATAGGGGGATTTTCTTGGAAACCTTCGTGTCGCATCTCTGGAAGATGCTGAACCTAAATACCAAGTTTGGTGTTTATCCTACTGTTCGTTTCTGAGTTATGCTGTTCACAGACACACACACACACACACACACGGACATGTTTCCAAAATCCTTTTTTGGAATCAGGGAGCCTCAAAACATTTATTTCTGTTGAAATCTCGGTATCGAATGTTTTGGTGGAATACAATACTTCCCTTACTTACTATGCTTAGTAGAGAAAGTAAAAATGAGTATATAGTATATGCTTCACTTCTTCAAGTAAATAGATTGGTAAGAATAAAACCTTTCAAGTATCTACTTCAGTTTGAGAACATACTCAGGCATCGATCTTACAGGAGTATTTACTCATATTTTGTAGGAATAAAAGTTAGTATATTGTCAGTTATGAGAGTTCATTCTCCTCTGATGTTGAGCATGGTTAGATGCATACTCATTTCTAAGTATAAACTAAATATGAAAAGAATGGCACAATTTATGAGCTGTATAGTACTCATGGAAAGGTTATAAACCATGGACATCAAAAAATTGTCAACATCTACATTGTTTCATAACCTAGAGGTAACTTTGAAATTAAGCTTTATTAATTATTCTGACTATGTAAAGTGTTAAATTGAATACCCAGATACCTAATCATAGCTTTATAAGAAAATGTTTCATAGTACTCCTAAATAGTGTAATTATTCCTTTATTTTTGCTTATACACATTTTATTTATTGGTTGTCTAACATTGCCAAGAACATTCAAGGAGATTCAAAATCCTGTATTGCTTTGTAAAAACAACCTAGAAGTATCATTGAAAGTTAGATTAATTAAGCTTACTATGCAATATCCTATCCCCAAAATTTAGTTGTTTAAGAAGTTAGGTTACTTATAACAAAACCTTTTCGCAGAAAAATTGTGTAAACATCTAGGACTCAGTCTGATTTTAATATGCATCCGGCACTTATAATTATGACTTTAGAATCTGTGAATATTTACTTTTTGCCTGATTTATTGATCATAAACTTTTGCCTGTTTCATTTTATTTACTGTTAGGCTAATTTAATTTATAGTTGTACTTTTGCATGTGTTGCTTCAATTAATTTTTCATTTCTTGAAGAACTTCATATTTCTCCAACATTTCTGCTGAAACTTGTTATACGATAATTCCTGAGCAATTTTGATGGGACAGACACAAATACAACAAAATCTACTCCTCTAATTCAGAATGCCAAACAGCACAACACCACACAATCAACGAAGCTAGTATATGGTCAATGAGTGTAGATGGCACGACTGTATTTAAGTGAACAAGATGGCTGTGGGGACGAGTATATACTCGCATGAGGTAGTAGGCTTTTATTCATATGAAAACGAGTATGTTCTCATTGAAACGAGCATATAATCACAGAAAGTGTTCATACTCGTGAGTACGAACTTTAAGTAATTACTTGCTTTTTATTCATATACCCAATTGTTAGCGATGTTTTAGAAAATCAAAGATTTCGAAAATGTTCCATGTAAAGGGTAGTTTGGGGTGGCGGATTATCTTGAAAATATTGGTGACGCATCTTTTGAAGATGCTGAACTTAAACACAAAGTTTGGTATTTTTCCTAGTCTTCGTTTTTTAATTGTTCACTGGCACACATACAGATAAGCACATGGACTTTTTTTAAAAAATACTTTAAATTAAATACAACAAATTAACATGGAGTTTACAGATTTTAAAAATTGGGAGATCCTTAAACTTAGAAACAAAGAAAAAGAAGTTACTGATTGCTTTGTCCTTTCTTAATACTGATTACAATATTCCACTAAAATTAGCGGTTCGTGAAAATAAAAACTCTTGAAGAACGGAGGGCGTCATATTCGCATATGACGTCACGACGTCACATAGGGGAAACGTTACATTTTCTAAATGTACCTGATTTGTTGGAAAGGATGGTGCTTGCTTTTTCCTGACGCACTTCCTGGAAAGAGAGCTTGAGTTTTCAAAATCTGTCTCTCAAAAAACTGCCCAATTAGAATGTGGGAAATGCCTGATTCAATGCTAACGAAACTTATTTTAAAGCAAAAAATCGTAAGTATCACCAAGATATTCTTAAAATATGAAGGTTTTTACAAAAACATTATGAAGTATGATATTTTTTTGCCATGTGCATTGTATTTTTTACACTGTAAAAACGTAAAAATACTTCTTTCTATAATGATGGCTAGCATGATTTAGAATTTAAAATTTTATTTTGTGACGCAGCGGTATGGCTCAGGGTTATCGGGAGGTCGGCACCGGAGAGAGATACAGAGATAAGTAGACGCGGCAGCGCTTTCGTCCAGCGTAAGCACTAGAAGCGCTATTGACAGAACATTCTAGAATTTTCTGTGGAAATTTTCAACAGCTGTACGTGACGTACAGCGAGTTCTGCCACTGCAAGAGATTAGAGAAGCCTTGTGTTCGATTCCGCAGTGGGTGAAGAGGCCACTTTATGCGCATTTCATTACGCCGCTACGTCATGAACAAAGTGAAGCGACGGTGAAAATTTTAACTAGATCACATTAGTGAAGTGACAGTGAAAACTGGACAAAGTCACAATATTTTGCCTGTTTATATTTATAATATAACTAACAGTTCAAATAAATTTCGTTACAAAGCGCGAAATAAATCAGTAGGGCCTGAATACAACATGGAAAGTCTACTTGTTGCGAACATCTCTGTAATAACCTGAACCATGAAGAAGTTATTTGACATGAATTGGATAAATTAAAGAGATCTATATTTTTCATGTAGTACGAGTAGATTTTTGTCTTTCTCGTAAGGTTTACCAGTTATAAAAGCTATAAAAAATGAAGAGGAAATCACATAGTATTTGAAGAATGTGCATTGTATTTCTCATGCAAATATCTTAAACACATGGCATTTTCATCAAAATCGTTGGAGTCAGTTTAGAGAAAATCAAAAATAAAGAAATATTTTCCATCTAAAGTGTAATTTGGGAGAGATTTTTTTATAAATCCTCAATTGGGTATCTTTGAAAGATCCTGAAGCTTGGTATTTAAATAGTTTTGAATTTGCTGTTCTCTCTCTCTCTCTCTCTCTCTCTCTCTCTCTCTCAAAACTGAACTTATGAGTTTATTTTCAGTGAAATCTAGATATGCAGTTTTTGGGTGAAACACAGTAATTCTATAGGTAAGTGCTAGAGAAAGTAAAAATATAAAGTTTAATTCATTTAACGCTTAATAATCTAAATTAAAACTTAAATATATGGAAGAATCGATACCTGACCCCTCTCATGAAAAAGTGGACGTAAACCATTATATTAAGCAGCAGTTTTTCGGAATACGTGTATGCATTTAACTATATTTCGCCCACTGCTCCGAATTCCATTATGGTTATATTCCACTTCTAATGGTAGTAAAATTAAATAAAAGTACACAAACAGGGCATTTATTTACTCCAATCGCGTTGCATTAATTATATATACGTACAGGGAGAACCATTTAAGTTGAGACTGTACAATATCTCCAAAACTAAATGTTGTAGAAAGAAACGTCTTTGATAAAAGTTGTTGATATTATGAGGAAGGTAAATAACGTTAGTCGTGTTTTGTTTAAAATGGTCATTTTAGGGTCAATTTAATTTTTAAATTGGAACATACATTTTTACTTTCTCTACTACGTATAGTAAGTAGGGGAAGTATTGTATTCCACCCAAAAATTCGATACCGAGATTTCACCGGAAATATATGTTTTGAGACTCCCTGAATCTAAAAAAAAGCATTTTTGGAAACCTGTCCATGTGTGTGTCAGTGTGAACAGCATAACTCAGAAACGAACAGTCGGATAAACACCAAACTTGGTATTTAGGTTCAGTATCTTTCAGAGATGTGACACCCCAGATTATCCTTTACATGGAACGTTTTCCAAACATTTTAATTTTCTCAAAAATGCCTCTAACGATTTTGATTAAAGTATCATATGTTTAAGATACTTTCATGACAAATAAAATGTATATCTCTAATTTTCTGGGAATGTCTCCAAAATTATTCTTCATTGTGAACGAATTTTGCATAAATTGTAAACCATAAGAGATAGATAAAGTTTTACTACACAAAAAATGTAAATCCCGTTAAAATACACAATTAATGTCAAATACATTTTTTTTTTTGAGTGAGCCATTTTCAAGATATTGCTTGTTATTCCCTTAAATTTCCATACTTATACTATTTCTCAAATGGGAATTGGTTATTCATTTTTTTGTTTGCCCTGGTAATGCAAAGAGAATGGAATACTCCACATAGCAACCATCTCTTAAAATATTTGACTATCGCTTTAATTTCTACCAATTCCCCTTGCATCTACAAGAAAATTAGCAATAAGATTAACATCTCGATTAACATGAAGCATATTGAGAATAAGCGGTTGTAAAAATAGTTTGTACAAGAGTACAGAAAGTCATGTGAATGTAACACATCAGATACTTTATGTTAATTTCGCATTAGAAAATGGTTTATAAAAAGCTGTTTATTATGTGATGAGGAGTAAGATAACAAAATAAAAACTGTTGGTTCCCAATTACGAAACGTAACTTGACCCTCAAATGACCACCAATGGATGGTCCAACCATTCATTGCGCTCTTCGTACACAGCCATTCAGAATTTTCGTTGTTATTTACGTTGGTGTAAGAACACTTGCAAACTGCTGTATACAAATGTTGTTTATTTGCCTTCAAACAAAACACGACCAATGGCGTTTATTTCCTCGCATAATATCAAATAACTTTTACTAATCACATTTCTTTCTACAGCGCTTAGTTTTGGAGATATTGTACAGTCTCAACTTAAATTGTCCAACCTATATCATTGCAGTACTTATTTTAGATGGTAAAGTATCAATTTAGCCTCGATTTGAAGGCCTTTTATCTTAACTACCCATAATTTTATACTGAGTTCAACCAAATTTTAAACCACTATCGACCAATTTTGTTCAAACACTTCTGTATAAAATTTAAACTCGATAATTGCAGTAGCTCTCATATGAATTGAGGCTATGCATCTAAACTACCCTTATTTTTGTACCAATTTAAATAAAATTTAAAATGTTTACACCAAATGTTTTGTTCAAACGCCTGTATATAAATTCTCAGCTCTCGATTTACACACTTGGCGACTACGAGCGGACATACAGAGGATAATATGCGCTTTATAAAACAGCAAAACGAGTTTCGAATACTGAACAAATAATTTCGAAACATGCAAGGGAAAAACCTACGCTTATTGTCATCAAATAATAAATTACAGAGATTTAATTGGCTTTCCTAATGCTGGGCTTTATCGGTTTGCGTTAGGCAGGAGTTATTAAATCCTTGCTCATTTATCATTTTCATATCTCACAATATAATTTAAATGACACGAAAGCCTGCTTGCTTACCATAATTAATGTCATTGTTTTCGTGTACATTGCAAAGCCAGCCGCGTAAGGCATCAATGAAAAGCGCATTAGGAAGGAATTAGCGCAACTGATCCCCCAGCGCGCGCGGCGCGGAGCTGCGGTTGGGTTTAATGACACCTCCCCCACCTCCTATATGCCGTTCTAATGACGTAGCCAGCCTTCACCGCTTCTTATGTTCATCAAACTGTTTCCTTAACCTCCTGAAAAGTGAGGGCGTTTTGAAATCTCTAATGATCGCATACTTTAACTTCCGCTACCTGATCACCAGAGATATTCCACAGGATTTAACCGTCAACATGTTTTGAGATCCCATGAACCCTCTAAAAAACAGTTACCCTTTTCCATCACGCACCCCTTGTATAGAAGAAGTAAGGAATTCCACCCAAAAACACTGTGCAGAAATTTCACCAAAAATCCATGTTTTGAGCTCCCGTTAATCAAAAAATCTAGAAAAAGGCCGACGCATGCAAGCATGTGTCCGACTAAGTACCTTAACCACCTTTTATGTGGAAAATATATCGCTATATTTTATTTTATTTCAAAAGGATGCAAAGATTTCGATTAAAACGTCTTGATTTGAGAAAAAATGTATTTTGAGCTTTCGTTAATAGCCTCTTATAAGTTAAGGCAGTATTTTTAATACTTAAATGATTTAAGTCAAATTATATAATAAAAAGAATATAATAATAGCCCGCCTTAAAGCAATATGTGTATGCAACAATATGTAAAAAGTGTATATTACACTCATTGTATATGTTTATATTATTGTATACATGTAATAAATGTTATGTGAATGTATTACGTAATTTAATAATGTAGGACCTGTGAGAATAATAGGTTAAAAGTTGCTAACAATGAGGTAAATTTGAGGCAATAATGGGTAAGGAAGTGTAATAATGCTACTACTTATTCTCGGAGCAACAATAATTTAATTTTTGTGACAGTTCATAAATTAGCCAATCAACAACCAGAAAAAAGCTTAAGTTAAATAAAAGTATTCTTTTGGAGTAGGATTAGCCAATCAGAAACTGAAATATAGCAAACTTTACAAATCTAGAAGTCAGTTGCTTGTAGACAGCGCTCATAACTGGACGCGTTGCTTGTAGACAGTGTTTCTAACCGGACGCGAGATGTGTCCTCGAGAAATTTAATACGTATTTTCTGTGAGGAAATAGGGTGCAAGAATTTAATAAAGGAATCTTACAGCTCTCTATATCAGTGAAGTGCTATTTAAATCGTGTCAAGAATTAATAAAAAGGAGTGAATAAAAAATTAAAATCTGTGTAAGCCTACACTGTTCAGTCGCTCCACCTTCCTGCTAAGACATTCATGTCTTTAAAAATAAATACTGACGCAGCCAAGGGAAACATAAATATATAATATTTAAAGAAACAGTCAAAATTACAAAGTTAATATTTCTAAATTTGGAACGAAGGCTACCTGGTACCATACGTGCGGTTGCAACTACTTCAAGTTCGGCTCCCCTACTGTTGAAATATAATACATCTTCAAACTGACCTTCCATACGTAGCAGCAACAAAACTTCTTCAAAGTTTGAATAACTCGTGAGCCATAGACAAAAACGTATTAGATATTGTAGCGTGTGTGTGCTTTTTCACCTTAGACATATTATTGTGTCGTTGGTGACAGTATTGTTGGGGTAATTCTAACCGCGCTGGGTTTGAAGTTCGTCTGGCGTGGCGACTCGCCACCTTCTGGCTGGCGATCCTAGCGAGAGGTGGAGAGAGTGGGGGAAGTGAGCGTTACTTCTTTGTGTGTTGAGCGTCATCTTTTGGTCGAGTGTTGAGTCTGAAAAATTGTATGTGAAGTTGTATGAATGTAGCCTCGTGTGTGCAGCATCTCCCCTCAATTTCTTCCTTTTTATCTTTTATGTGTGATTCAGGGGCACCACGCTTATACTGAATAAAACACAGGTTATGTGATTAATATGAAATGTTGTGTGTTTTGTTATAATTATCCAACGCCTGCTCTGGAATGTGTTGTTTAAGTTTGTGATCCTCTTGCTGTCTCTGCAGCTGTGCCTCATAATGTGCATGCTGGGGTAACTAAAACTTAATTTCTAGTTGTAGACCCTTTGGCTTCATCCGAGGATGTAATAATATACGCTAAATAAATGTAAATGTGTTTAAAACATGCAATTTATTTCAAACAACGTTTTTGTGTTATTACCCGTTTTTCGCATATCCGTTGTTATGGGCTCGAATTTTCCATTTATTTGTCATTTTTATGCTATTGAATCGTTTTTAGAGACATCATAGAGGGAGTATGGTATTTCAACGTCAACGTGTAGCGACCCTTTTTAAATACTTGGATATCTTTTCAGTCTCCTGCATGTCCTTAGTATGTTTCTACAATGAAATGTGTAATGAACTATTTCTGCAAACGTTTATGTCGATTAATATGAAGCAGATAGAAAATTAATGTGACTTTGTCCACTTTTTCAACTATCAGTTCCTATCCGATTCACTTAGTTCACACTTTTACTTCACTAAGTTGAACTAGTTCAATTCTCCGTCACCTCACTCATTTCGTGATGCAGCCTGTTTTTTCCGGACGGTTCACTTCATTCGGGAATCGAACACAAGACCTCCAAAACCTGCGCTCCGCTGCACGTCGCAATAGTCGTCACTAACTCGCTCGGAGAATCACTCTTGATGTCACATCAGAAACACGGTTTACTCGCACGCTCACTGATTCAACTCAACTCACTTGCACACGACTCGCAACTGACTGTCCGCGAGAGCGCTCGCTTATATAAGCAATGGAATCTTTCACAGAAGGTTCTCGAACTTTAGAAGTATTTGAAACATTTTCTGTAGAAGGGGAAGATAAAGCTTCCAGAAAGTACTAGTTATCTTCAAATATCGCGGCTGGTGTTTACACTGGTAAGCGACGTTATTGTTTACTCTGACCGCTCGGCGCCAAACTCTCGATAACCTTGGACCATAGCCGCTGCGTCACAATATACTTGAGATATTTATATGACAAATAAAATGTATATCTTGAATTTTCATGAATACCCTGTGAAGACCTCTTCATTCGGAAGGAATTTCCTATACCTTTGTATAACTGGTGAGTCATAGGAGATAGACAAAAACGCGTTAGATATACGCAAAAGAATGTAAATGTGTTTAAAACAGACAATTTATTTCAAATAACTTTTTTATGGTAATACCCGTTTTTTGAAGAGAGAGTGGAACTTCAAGGTCACGTGTAGCAACCCTTTATAAACACTTGGCTACCGTTTTAGTTTCCTGCATCTCCCCTGTATATTTCTATAATGAAATGTGTTGTGAACTATTTCTGCAAACGTTTATCTCGATTAACATAAAGTAGATAGGAAATTAGTGTGACTTTGTCCAGTTTTTTTAACTGTCACTGTTCTAAGTTCTTATCTGGTTCACGTAGTTCACACTTCCACTTCACTAAGGTGAAATAATTAAATTTTCGGTCACTTTACTTCTTCACGCTGTACGGTTCACTTCAATCGAGAGTCGAATTCAAGAACTCCACAACCCGTCGCTCCACAGTAGCACTCACTTCACGTCACAACAGTCGTTTTTGATATCGCACCAGAAACGCAGTCGCCAAATTGCTCGCTCACCTCTCTCGCACTCATTTGCTCCCGCGAGAGCGCTCGCTTATATAGTCAGTGAAACTTTTCCACAAGCTTCTCGAACGTTCTAGATCTATTTGTCACAGTTTCAGGAGAGGGGGGAGAAGCAGCTTACAGAAGGTTCAGGTTATCTACTGATGGCGCGTCCTTCTGGCGAGCGGCCGTTATCTTGTTTACACCGACCATCAGCGCGAAGTTTAATGGAGTCGCCGACATCATAGACGAATCCCATGACGTTACCAAGAAGCGTCTGATCAATAACATGAACAGCCACTTCAACGAACGACAAGAATGCTTGAAACTAATAAACAGACGCACCGAGGACATGGAAACGAGTTTTAAACATCAATACGAGAAGATTTTCAACGCCATGAAGACACACTTCAACGACCTTATCACACGCATCAACGAGACCAGACTGGAAATCCGTGCTCAGATTGACAGCCTGCACCAACCACCTCAGCCAGTATACCATCATCATCAACGTGCCAACTCCCGGAGGTAACAGGCCTGGGATTGGAGCCTGCATCTACTGTTAATTTACCACTGTCACAGGTCCCTGTCAGGGCAATCGCCATGACAGATACCTGACCTCCACAGCGGATTTTTCCGCCACTTTTAGTAATCACCCACAAACCGCAGGGTTGCTTCGGCGGTACCAGCATCATGATCACCACTATGCCCCAATTAAATTGCGCCACCACAGCACAAAATCCTTCTTTTCCTCCTCCTTTTTTTTTCCTTTCTACACCTATATACATACTCTTGTTTTTCCTTCAAACCTTTATTCCTGTTTTCCCAAAAAAAAATTAAAAAAAAAAAAAAAAGAAAACCCAACGCTGACCTCCGGATAAACTTGGGCCTCAGCCGCTGCGTTACAATAAGCTTTTGCAAGGAAAGTTTGTAACTAAAATAAACGATAACGGGTAGAAAATGTCGACAGATTTAAAAGAGATTCTGTACGAGTGTGCAATTGTGAACAGTATAACTCAAAATCTAGAACTGGATAAATATCACATTTTATGTTTGAATCGGCACCGTATAAGTCTGTTACGAAGGCTTCCGTGAAAAACTCTCACGCCCTTATAATGAAAATTGTTTGTCATTTATCTTTTCAAAATGGCTATCTTGATTATAATACCATACTTTTAAGATATTGCAAATGTGAAATTTATAGCTTTAATTTTTTTTCCATGTTCACATATGTACTTACTCAACCGATTTTCATAATTCTTTCATCATTGAAAAGCTCTAACATTCATAGGCTATAAAGTACCTTATAATTTCAATTACAAAGTTACAAAAATATTAAAAAAGATTTACAAAGCCCGAATATCGGAACATGATCACGATGGAGTTATACAATGTTTGCAATGAAGGTTTGAATTTTAGGCTGAAATGTACTGATTGATGCTATGTAAAATATCTGATTTGTTACATTCATGTCGCCTTTTCTAGTCTCTATTATTTATTAATTAGTATAAACATATTATATGAAAGCTTATTTTACTATCTACTTCATTCTAATCAATACAAACGTTTCAGGAAATGACTACATTCATATTATGTTGTATATAAAGGAAACAGTAATAGTCAAATGCTATATGCTGGCCTTAAAATTCCATACTGTTTCCATGACATCGCAAGAAACAACTGAATGTTGACAGAACTGAATAAAGAATGACAAAGTAACTAATAATTCGAACCATTAACAACGAATATCTCATAAATGGTTTATGCCACAAAAAAGTTACTTTAAATAAATTGTATGTTTTAAAGAGATCTACATTTCCTTCAAAATGAAGACGACTTCACAGGCTATTCCCAGAAAATGTAAGATATGTATTTTATTTTTCATATAAATACCTTTAATACATATATGGTATTTTAATCAAAATCGCTAGAGCCATTTTTCGTTTTGGAAAATCAAAAATTTTTAAAAAAGTTGCATGTAAAGGGTAGTCTTTAGAAGGGAATTTTATTGAAAAATCTCCGTGTAGCATCTCTGGAAGGCACTAAACCTAAATACCAAGTTTGGTATTTATCCGACTTTTTGTTTTTGAGCTGTTCACACAAAGACACATCGACCCCGTAGTCTAGGGGTCGTGAGTTCAAACCCGGCGGAGGGCAATGGATTTTTCGGGTGTAAAAATCCTTAGCATGGCTAAGAGAAGTAAAGCCGGTGATCTCATGTTGTAGATTTAGGGGCACGCAAAAGAACCTCAAGCGTGATAGAGGCCTCTGAGCAAAATGTTCGATCTTTCACGATCAATATAGAATGGGACCTAAGGACCACAGTAATTAAAGGGCGTCCATAAATAAAACTCTATCTAACTTGCACACACAGAGAGGCAGACAGACAGACAGACAGACAGGATCATTTTTACTTTCTCTACTACATAAGTAAGTAGGGGAAGTATTGCATTCTACCCAAAATTTGATATTGAGATTTCACCGGAAATACATGTTTTGAGGTGCCCTGAATCCAAATAAAGTATTTTTAGAAAAAGGTCTATGTGTGTGTCTGTGAACAGCATAACTCAAAAACAATAAGTCGGATAAACACCAAACTTGGTATTTAGGTTCAGTCAGCATCTTTAAAAGATGCGACACGAAGATTTTTGGAAAAAATCCCCCACCCCAGACTACCCTTTACATGGAATATTTTTCGAAAATTTTTATTTTCTTAAAAATGGCTCTAGCGATTTTGATTAAAATATCATATATTTATGATACCTTTATGACAAATAAGATGTATATCTTGAATTTTCTGGGAATGTCCCCAAAATTCCTTTTCATTCAGAATGGCTTTTGCATAACGGGTAAACGTAAGAGAATGACAAAATTTTCTCTGCATAGAAAATGTAGAGCTCGATAAAACATATGGATTTTGTTGTTGAGTGAACCATTTCCGAGATATTCCTTGTTGTTTGTTTGAATTTTTCAATGCTTATACTTTTTCTCAAATGGGAATTCGTATTTCGTTTTTTTTATGTCCTGGACATGCAAAGAGAATGGAATACTCACATAGCCACCAGCTCTTAAAGGATTTGACTATCGCTTAAAGTCTACCATATTGCCCTTGTACCTACAAGAAAATTAGCAATAAGATTCTGCAAACGTTTATTTCGATTAACGTGAAGTATATGGGGAATAAGAATTTGTAAAAATAGTTTGTACAAGAGTAGAGAAAGTCATGTGAGAGCAACAAATAAAATTTTTAAATCTATTTCCGGAAAAATCTTGAAATGTCGGTGTCGAATTTTTGGGTGGAATACAATATTTCCACTTCCCACTAGGTACTTACGTGGTAGAAAAAGTAATAAGTTTCCCAAGTGAATAACGTGTGTGGTTCTTATGGGTAGAGTATGTCATGTGATTTCCATGACGCAAAGCTACACGCCGCGGCAGCTAAGCGCGATTTTCCTGTTTATGTTTTGTTGTTGCAAACGAGATGGATGTTTTAATTTCTGATCATGCTCGTGGAATAACAAAGCGACGCCGGACATTATTTGAGGGCACTTTGCATCCAGGACACGCGCTGCGGCGTGCTGAAAGAAGTAGCACGATGCATTAGGATTCGCCATGCAAACTGTGTGGCCATGTGATGTCGGACAATGGTTCTACACGCTCGTCCCTGAAGGCGCACTTACACCTTGTAGTGTTTCAATGCGCTCTCCCTTAAGGCACATACACACGTGTAGCGTGCAAGCGTCTCAAGAGGGTAATATGCTTACACTGAACCACATTGTTATGCGCCAAACACAAGAAAGCATCATTTTAAAGTGTCTGTTGCCAAACCTCTGGGAATTTTGAAGGAACTCTAGTCTGGAGATTGTTAACTGTTCCAACATCAGCGTAATTTTATCCACTGTTGATATACCTATAATACTACAGAAAGTATTGCATTCCACACAAAAATTTGATGCAGAGATTTCACCATAGCTACATGTTATAAGGCCCCTTGATTAAAAAAGCATTTTCAGAAAAAGTTCCATGAATAACTCAAAAACAAAAAGTCCTATAAATACCAAACTTGGTAATTTAAGTTCAGTGTCTTTCAAACATACGTCACGAATATTTTCGAGAAATTTTCCCACCCCGAACTACCCTTTACGTGGAACTTTTTCGAAATTTTTTATTTTCTAAACGACTCCAACGATTTTGATTAAAATACCGTATATGAAAGACATTTACATAAAAATTAAAAAGTAGATCTTGAATTTTCTGGAAATAGCTTTTGAAGTCATCTTTATTCAGAAGGAATTTTGCATAATCTTGTAAAAATGCTAAACGTTAAGCGATAAATGGAAACGTACTTCACAAAGAAAAGTAGATGTCTTTAAAACCACAATGTATTTCAGACAACTTTTATGTGACACAAGCCATTTGTGAGATATCCGTTATTAATGTTCCGAATTTTTCATTATTTGGTCTTTTTAAAGTCCTGTCCACATTCAGTTGTTTCTCGCGATGTCATGGAAACAGTATTGAATTTTAAGGCCAGTATACAGCGTCCAGTGCTTAATCATTTGACTATCGCTGTTCCCTTTGTATCTATAACGACATGTGTAATGCAGCTATTACTGCAAAGGTTTATTTGGATTGTAGGGAAGTAGATAGAAAAATAAGCTTAGCAAGATTAATTTGTACACACAATATTAAACGATAGAGGGTAGAGAGAGTCATGTGAATGTATCACATCAGATTTTTAGGAAAAAGTCCATGTATGTGTGTGTCAGTATGACTCAAAAAAAGTCAGATAAATAACAAACTTGGTATTTTATTTCAGTATCTTCCACGATGCGACACGAAGATTTTCAAGAAAGCCCTCCTCCACCCCCAACTACCCGTTATATGGTGAAGGGGGTTTTATTGTTGTTTGCGGTTGCATCACGTTCGGGCACCAATATGAAGCTGTTTTAGACCACGCACGTAATGGATGCCAATTTGCGGGAGATAGGTATGTTTCTATGAGTGTTCGCCCCACGTACGTTACAAACTTTCCGGTGGCCTTCGCCCCACGTTTAAGTATCAACTTTTTATTTTATTGTTTATTTATGTATATATATGTATATATGTGTGTATACCTCGGCTGCATCAGCAGTAATTTGCAGAGTACGTTTCTCTTAGCAGGGCTGGTACGGCTAAAGAACAAGGTTTACACAAATTATAATTGTATTTTACTTTCATTTATTAATCCTTCACACGATTAAATAACACTTCACTGATGTACCCTACTGTAGAGCTGTGGGATTATTATTTGCACTTTTAACAGGTAAACTTTATATTATTCTAACCGCAATGGATTTTCATGTCCCACACTGAACCCGTATCAAATCGAACTGCTTGGGTATGCTTTCTTGTAGCGTCTACCGCCAGAATTTATACGTTTTCTCTATTTATAGTCTCTGATTGGCTAATTCTACTCCAATGAAATACCTTTATTTGACTTTTAGGTTTTCTAGTTTTTGATGACTATTTATAAACTGTTTTAAATATTACATTATTATTGTTCCAAGAATTATTAGTAGCCTTTTTAAACTTTCTAATTCATTGTTCTCTCAAGGTTACCTTATTGTTAGCAGTTTTCGGCTTCTACTTTGTAATTCTGTTTGCTGCGAAAGGCAGCTGGCTTCTATTCTCACAGCTCTTACATTGTTTAACTATGTAATACATTCACATAACATTTTTATACATGTACAGAATAACAATCATAATATAATAACTGTAATATACACTTTATATATTATACACATATTGCTTTAGGACGGGCTGTTATTAAATTTTATATTATATAATTAGAGAGATATCATTTAAGTGTTAAAAATACTGCCTCAATAGTACATTTTTCGGCATTGTTTATTTTTTTCAAAACTGCCTCTAACGATTTTCTTTAAAATACCGTATATTAAAGACACTTACGTGACGAACGAAATATATCTTGGATTTTCTGGGAATACCTTATGAAGCTGTTTATTCGGAAGGAATTTTGTATAAACTTGTATAACAGGTAAGTGTTAAATGTAAGACGTAAACGTACCAAAAAAAGGACTTTTTCTGTGTCATTAGTTATTTCCGAGATATCCGTTATTAATGGTTTGAATTGTTCAACTTTCTGCCGTTCTTTTAAAGTACTGTCGACGCTGAGTTTTTTTTGGTTGTTGCATGGGAACAGTATGGAATTTTAAGGCCAGCATATAGCGTCCAGTTCTTAAACATTTGACTATCGCTGTTCTCTTTGTATCTATAACGAAATGAGTAATGTAGCTGTTTCAGGAAAGGTTTATGTCGATTAAAATGAAGTATACAGAAAAATTAATGATAGAGGGTGAAGAAAGTCATGCAAATGCAACATACCAGATTTTTTTTTTTTAAGGATTCTTAAGAATGTACTTTGCTGATAGAAAGCTCATTACGTCAGTTATTACCGAGGGCTCGCACAACGTTTTCTTTCCTCTTGAACAATATGTTGCTGATGGTCCTAGCGTCGGACAATGAACGCTGTCACGTATGTTGATATTGCGACATGGGAGTCCGTATATCTTTATTCTGCCAGACCCACCGCACCAAGTGGAATGTGCCCAAAACTACGGGGAATTGGGGAGTCACAAAGAGGAGGTCGTAGTCGTCAATCCAATTAAAATGGACATCAACACTGCATTAACAAACAAATGCTAGCGTGACGAGGAACGTGGTGTTCACGCTGTCTAAATTTGTAACGGCAGCAGAAAGGTGGAGTAAAAATGTTGTATTCGTGCTCGCAAATGTTTGCTTTTTGTTTTAAATATCGTTTACAAGTAACGACTTAGCATTAACGCGGTAAAGCAGGAAACATAAATTTAAATGTATGACTTATAGTTACCTACAAAACATCCTCCTCGTCATAAAGATCAGCGCCTTGCTCTGCGACAGCCTAGCTCACGGGTTGTAATGATCAGGACCTGAATTCTAATGGCATATCACCTTTTAGTGGTTGCATTATAGGTATTGCTAATATTTACATAAATTCTTATTATTGATACCGGATTATGAAAATACAAATTTATTAGGTCATATTTGGACACTTTATTCCATTTTATATTTGAGAGTATGTTTTTTCGTTACCAAACTTGAAATTTAGATTCAATATCTTCCCAGGATGCAACACGAAGATTCATGCACCCCAAACTTCCCTGTACATGGAACATATTACGAATATTTTTCTTTTCTAAAAAACGGTTAAAGATTTTGATTAAAATACCATATATGAAATATATTTACTTGGCAAATACAAAGAATATCCTGAATTTTCGGAGAATAGCCTATCAAGTCCTCTTCATTCGGAAGGAAATTTTTATAATCTTGTGTGCATAACTGGTAAACATAATACACAAAAAATGCAGAATTCTTTAAAACACACAATTTAGTTAAAATATTTTTTTTCTGGCATAAGCTGTTTCTGAGATATCCGTTATTAAAGGTTAGAATTGTACATTTGTTGTTAACTGTCTTAGTCCTTTTTAATATTTAGATGCTTCTCGTAATTCCAATGAAACAGAATGGAATTTTAAGGCCAGCATATAGCGTCCAGTTCTTAAACATTTGGCTATCGCTGTTTCCTTTGTTATCTATAACGGAATGTGTAGTGTTGCTATTTCTGCAAAGGTTTATTTGGTTTAAAATGTAGTAGGAGGAAGGATAAGGTAGAGTAAGGATAATTTGTATACCCTACTTACCCTACTTACTATACTATTAGAGAAAGAAAAAAGTTTAATGTTTTTGATTATTCAAAACGAACATGTAACATATTTTAATTCTCTAAATTACTTTATTTATTCTTATATAGCCGTTATATCTGTGTATAAATTAATTTATAACATGTACACTAATTTTAAGAATTTAGGTAATTTTTGGTAATTATTGCAACCATTCTTTAAAATGACAGAGTAATTTTATAAGTATTTTTAAACATTCTTTAGGTCCTGTTAATTATCATGGTGAATACACATAACAGCGTGTATTTACTGCATTAAGATTTGCCCGGACGGAGTCGCACGTAGACTGTCACCTTGAATTTATACATCCCTGATGTTCTCGTTTCTAACAAATCCACAATTAATAAGTTATTTGTAAAATTTAAGTAGACTAGGTTCGTTAGACAAAAAGAAATAATCAGCAACAGTAGTAACAGAGGGAATAAATCTGATGTGTTACACTCACATAACTTTCCTTACTCTTGTACAACCTAATTTTACAAACGCCCATTCTCCATATGCTTCATGTTAATCGAGATGTCAATCTTATTGGTAATTTTCTTGTAGATGCAACGGGAATATGGTAGCTTTTAAGCGATAGTCAAATATTTTAACGCTGGTTGCTATGTGGCGCATTCCATTCTCTTTGCATGTCCAGGACATAAAAAACCTGATGTGTTACACTCACATGACTTTCTCTACTCTTGTACAATCTAATTTTACAAACGCTTATTCTCCATATGGTTCATGTTAATCGAGATATCGAGATGTCAATCTTATTGGTAATTTTCTTGTAGATGCAAGGGAAATATGGTAGCTTTTAAGCGATAGTCAAATATTTTAACGCTGGTTGCTATGTGGCGCATTCCATTCTCTTTGCATGTCCAGGACATAAAAAAATGAATAACGAATGTGAGAAAAAGTATAAGTATTGTAAAATTTAAGGAAATAACAAGCAATATCTCGAAAACGGTTCACTCAACAAAAGAAATGTATATGACATAAGTTGTGTATTTTAACGCGATCTACATTTTTTGTGTAGTAAAATTTTGTCTATCTCTTATGGCTTACCAGTTATGCAAAAGTCGTTCACAATGAAGAATACTTTTGGAGACATTCCCAGAAAATTCGAGATATACATTTCATTTCTCATGACATTATCTTAAACATATGATATTTTAATCAAAATCGTTAGAGCCATTTTTGAGAAAATTAAAATTTTCGAAAAATCTTCCATGTAAAGGGTAGTCTGGGGTGGGGGGATTTTCTTGAAAACCTTCGTGTCGCATCTCTGGAAGATACTGAACCTAAATACCAAGTTTGGTGCTTATCCGACTGTTCGTTTTTGAGTTATGCTGTTCACAGACACACACACACACACACAGACACACACACACACACAGACACACAGACACACACACAGACACACACACACGGACATGTTTCCAAAAATGCTTTTTTTGGATTCAGGAGGTCTCAAAACATGTATTTCC
This sequence comes from Deroplatys truncata, assembly GCA_030765065.1. NCBI lineage: Eukaryota > Metazoa > Arthropoda > Insecta > Mantodea > Mantidae > Deroplatys > Deroplatys truncata. The sequence continues at coordinate 236,382,865 of CM060976.1, forward strand.
GGTGAAATCTCGGTATCGAATTTTTGGGTGGAATGCAATACTTCCCCTACTTACTATACGTAGTAGAGAAAGTAAAAAATGAGTAACGAATTTGAGAAAAAGTATAAGTATTGGAAAATTTAAGGGAATAACAAGCAATATCTCGAAAACGGTTCACTCAACAAAAGAAATGTATATGACATAAATTGTGTATTGTAACGCGATCTACATTTTTTGTGCAGTAAAATTTTGTCTATCTCTTATGGTTTACCAGTTATGCAAAAGTCGTTCAGAATGAAGAACACTTTTGGAGACATTCCCAGAAAATTCGAGATATACATTTCATTTGTCATGAAAATACCTTAAACATATGATATTTTAATCAAAATTGTTAGAGCCATTTTTGAGAAAATTAAAATTTTCGAAAAATGTTCCATGTAAAGGGTAGTCTGGGGTGGGGGGATTTTCTTGAAAACCTTCGTGTCGCATCTCTGGAAGATACTGAACCTAAATACCAAGTTTGGTGTTTATCCGACTGTTAGTTTTTGAGTTATGCTGTTCACAGACACACAGACACACACACAGACACACACACGGACATGTTTCCAAAAATGCTTTTTTTGGATTCAGGGAGTCTCAAAACATGTATTTCCGGTGAAATCTCGGTATCGAATTTTTGGGTCGAATGCAATACTTCCCCTACTTACTATACGTAGTAGAGAAAGTAAAAAATTAGACCGATAAGGACTGTTATAGAAAGTAGTTCAAGCAATTTTTGCCTGTATTACAAAGCGTTTTGATGGCAGAATAACTGGCTCACTCTCCAGGTCTAAATTCGTGTAATTATCTGTGGGGGAATACTTACACATAAAGTTTATGCTACAAGTTCTCAGACGCTCTAATTTTTCGGTTACACAAGAGTTCAATACGTGTCAGACTTGCATAGACGCAGAGGAGCATCTATCGATCACCCTCTCTGATTAAGTGTATCATGCTCATATTACTCGTATCATTCGCATTATCTAGGGGAGAAACGACGGATAGGTCCACCGCTAGTGAGTGAACATATTTGTATAGCAATGTAACGGAAGTGGCAGGTTGCCGGTCGCGTCATTAAAGAGAAACCTGGTTATAGGGGAATATGAGTGACTTTGGGGCACTTGAATGGCTTTAAAAAGGCAGGGAAATGAAAAAATAAACCTTTTTATATAACCTTTATACTTATTTCAGTAACGTAAAAGGCAGAAGGAAAGATGGCTGACGCTGGAAGAGACTGTTTGGCTTTTCATTACCGACAGTTTTTTCGATCCTACAGGATATATCATTACTGTTACTGAAATGGCTAAAAGTACATGCTAACAAAGACAAAACGTTCTCGGTATACTTTATCTGTTTCTGAAAACAGTGGTAACAATGCAGTTTTTAAAACCGTTATTGCACCAAGTATTATGGTCTTAAACTTCTAGTATGAGTGGCTCTTGTTAAAAGGTATACTTTGAATATCAGCTTTCTAAAAAGTCTGATGTGTTGCACTCACATGACTTTCTCTACTCTCGTACAAGCTGTTTTTACAAACGCCTATTCTCCATCTACTTCATGCTAATATATATACCAAAAAAGGTATCTGACATAAATTGGGTGTTTTAACGAGATCTACATTTTGTGTGTGGAATAACTGTTTATCTCTTACGATCTACCAATTATGCGTAGGCCATTCAGAATAAAGAGGACTTTTGGGGACATTCCCAGAAAATTTATATACATTTATTTTGCCATTAAAATATCTTAAACGTATGCTATTTTAATCAAAATCGTTATAACCATTTTTGAGAAAATGAAAAATTTTGAAAAATGTTCACATATAGGGCAGTCTGGTGTGGGGGGATTTCCTTGAAAATCTTCGCGTCGCTTCCTTGGAAGATAATTAACTCAAGTACCAAGTTTGGCATTTACCCGGCTTTTCGTGTTTGAGTTATGTTGTTCATAGACAGACACACACATGGACATGTTTCCAAAAATTCTTTATTTGGATTCAGGGCATCTAAGAACGTGTATTTCCGGTGAAATTTCGGTATCGAATGCAATACTTCCCCTACTACAGTAATCCGCCGATTAATACGGCCATACAACTCGACTCAGGGATTTAAAAATTACAGTTACTAAATTTTAAACGCCACATAACTCGGCTAAACAAATCAAATATTCTCGGCCAATCAAAGAAGCCCCAGTAAAGATCTCACGCGAAGATAGATGAGCAGGAACATCTTAAAAAGCACATTCAGAAAACTCGCTGGCCAGAAAAGTTATTTTAAGGACGAGAATAAGTAAAATAGGTGTAAGTGGACTTATCAAGAGGATCGCATAGCACTTAACGGTATCCCAGGCACAACTCACTTTAAGTTTCCGAAAAACAGGCCACCAACCTTCGACGACAGAATCATACCCTAACTCTCGAACAAACGCAAGCAAAGGACAGCAACAAAAATGTCCTTTTGAAAAATCTGGCACAATATGTACATCGCAAAACTGTTTGCACTTGTTTGTACGTATACGCATAGAGATAAGAGACAAAACGTTAGCCATTTGCTTCTTTGTGACTTTGAAGAAGATATTGTCTTTATGTTGGAGTTGTTTATTTCTTTAGCTCCACGTATGGACGCCAGTTTGAAGTAGATGGTTTGTTACGTTATTTTTTACCACGTTTGGGCGTCAATTTGAACTAGTTTGTATTGAAGGAGTTGTGTCGATTTCAACTGTTGGGGAGCCGAACTTGTAGTAGTTGCAACCGCACGTATGGTACCCGGTTTCCGGTAGCCTTTGCCCCAAGTTTAAAAAAATATTAACTTTTTAATTTTACTGTTTCTTTAAGTATTAAATATTTATGTTTGCCTCGGCTGCGTCAGTATTATTTTAGAGACATGGATATCTTGGCAGGGCGTGATGCGACAAGAATGTAGGCTTACACAGTTTTAATTCACTCCTTTTTATTAATCCTTGACACAAATTAAATAGCACTTCACTGATATCGAGAGCTGTGAGATTCTTTTATTTAATACTTGTACTCTTTAATACGTATACTATTTTCGTCTCACACGAATACGTATTAAATCTCTCAAGGACGCACTAGCAACCGGTTACTAACACTGTCCGCAGGCAACTGACTAGATTTCAACCGTTTAAACTTGTAAATTTCTGTATTTAAAGTCTCTGATTGGCTATTTTTACTCTAATAGAATACCTTCATTTTACTAAAGCTTTTTTTGTGGTTGTTGATTGGCTATTTTTTATAAACTGTCACTAAAATTACATTAATGCTTGCAAGAATCACAAATAACATTTAAACTCCCAAACTCATTATTGCCTCAAGGGTACCTCATTGTTACCTCATTGCTAGCAACGTTTAACCTATTTCTCACAGTTCCTACATTATTAAATTACGTAATATATTCACATAACATTATTACACATGTATATAATAATATAAGCATATGCAATGACTGTTACATACATTTTACGAATTATTACATACATATTGCTTTAAGACGGGCTGTTATTGAATTTACATATTATATAATTAGACTGAAATTATTTAAGTGTTGAAAATACTGCCTTAACTTCACTTTATGACCAGAAACGTTAGCTACTGTGTGTTGGGTGTTTTATTCGGAGAAAAACTCAGTACAATACCAATGTACCTTCATCTGAAATGCCGGAAACAGATTGATTGTATTTTTCTGCGTTCTTTTTCCTCGCAGTTTTGAATTGGGAATTTGACTCTCTAATGTCTTGGACTATAAAAGCAATTTATACCCAAAGGTATGCTGCCCTAGTTTTTCAGAATTACCGTAATAAAAGCTCAGGACGTTAATTTTTATTTTCCAGCAAGACATTCCGCAGAGGTTCTCTCTCTCCCTCTCTCTGGTATCGACTGAACCAAAGATACGTTTGAATGCTTGATTCTAGTCACGTGATAGAATTCCGTTTAAGCTAGAAACCCAGAAAGTGGTAGCATTTCCCCCTCATGGTGGGTTTGCTCTGCGTAACAACCGACATCAAAAGAATTTCCCAAAATGCAGAGAGGACATACAAGTCACATTAACGTGGTCAGGCGGTTTCTTCAGCATTGTACTCATTTCTTTTTTGGCCTTCTTAGGTCGTTTCTTAATGCACGTATTGAGGCAGTATTTTTAGCACTTAAATAATTTCAGTCTAATTATATAATATGTAAATTGAATAACAGCCCGCCTTGAAGCAATATGTGTTATAATAATTTGTAAAAATGTATGTAACAGTCATTGCATATGCTTATACTATTGTACCCATGTGTAATAATGTTATGTGAATATATTACGTAATTTAATAATTTAGGAGTTGTGAGAATAATAAGTTAAAAGTTGCTAACAATGAGGTAACCTTGAGTCAATGATTAGTAAGAGAGTTTAACAGTACTACTTGTGATTCTTGGAATAACAATAATGTAATTTTAGTGACAGTTTATAAAATAGCCAATCAACAACCAGAAAAAGCTTTAGTTAAATGAAGGTATTCTATTGGAGTAGGATTAGCCAATCAGAAACTGAAAAGGAGAAAATTTTACAAATTTCGAGTTCAGTTGCCTGCAGACAGCGTTACTAACCAGACGCAAAAAGTGTCCTCAAGAAATATAATACGTATTCGTGTGAGACGAAAAATAAGTTTACGTGTTAAAAAGTGTAATTAAATAATAAAAAGAATCTCACAGCTCTTTATATCAGTGAAGTGTTATTTAAATCGTATCAAGCATTAATAAAAGGAGTGAAGTGAAATTATAATCTGTGTAAGTCTACACCACAACCCTGCCAAGACATCCATGCCTCTAACAATAATACTGACGCAGCCGAGGCAAACATAAATATACAATATTTAAAGAAACAGTCAAATTACAAAGTTAATATCTTTTTTAAACTTGGGGCAAAGGCCACCTGAAAGTATATTTGGGGCGAAGGCTACCGGAAACTGTTTACTATACGTGTGGTTGCAACGGCTCCCCAACAGTTGAAATATAATACATCTTCTCCAAACTGGCTTTCCATACGTGAAACAACTAACTTCTTAAAATTGGCTCCCAAAGGGTGGTAAAAATAACGTAACAAACCATCTTCTCAAATTGGCATCCATACGTGGGGCTAACAAATATACATTTTCTCAATGTATATTTTCAGGTGTAGAGCTTAGCTAATGTATGACAACCATTTGAATTACTGTACAACTAGAACATTGTTAGTTCTGCTTACTATAATCAACAGTATATGTTTGATATAAATAGGGGTTAGTTTTATGCTTTAATATATTAATCTACTTTCCCTTTGTTCATTTATTTAGCAGCAGTATATTTATTATTATTATTATTGTTACAGTTAATATTAATAGTATTAAATATTATTATTGCATATTACTACATTATACAGCTGGGGCATAAGCACCTGACGACTCTTAGTCGGAGATACATTTTAGACATTCTGGAAGATACACAGTTGCATGCAGTTTCAGATGACATGCTTCACTTGTGAAAAGTGATTTCGTGATTGCCACCCTGATTTTTCACACTACTTCATCCTAGTGGAAAGCGAATGGATAATTCGCCCTGGTATGTTCTGCCGGATCTCCTATATTGTCATGCAAATGCGCTGATTTAGCTCCAGTATGGTTGCTGCACGTGTTTTGTACATTTTGCTTTTCACAAATCCCCACAAGAAAACGTCTGGCGCTGTTAGGTCTGATAAACGGGCGGCCACTGCATGTAACCAAATATGAGATAAGACGTCTTGGAAACATCCTTTGTGTGAGCGGTGGCTCCATCTTGTTGAAAGAAAAGCTTACATCCTTGCAAAGGAATGTTATCAAGAAATGGCAAATAACCAAGTCTCTGGCACTGCGCAATATAGTGCAGAATTGACGGTCACAGACTCACCATCCTCATTTTCTAAAAAGAAAGGTCCGGCAATTGTATTTGAAGACACTGTACACCAAACCGTTACATTTGCGCTGTACAGTACATCGTCAGTGAACCGTCTCATCTGAAACCCCATGCAATGGGGATTTTCCAAACATGATTAGAATGTATCTTTGACCAAGCACATAGTGTTCAGACTACTTTAAAAACCCTCAGGTTTTTGCCTCTCCCTGTATTATTACTAATCTTCAATTTATTTTAATAGGACATGTAATATCAGATAATGAATGACAAAAGAGCCAACGGATCTATACCGTTAAGCATAAGCAGAATTCAAACACGGAAACAGAGCGTGGAAATTAAAACAATTTATTCTCTATGGTCTAGTACAAAGGTGGCGAAAACGTGACAAGCGAGTCATTTTGACTCGCAGGTGCACGTTCCCTCTCTGCAACCGTCCGTTTGATTTTCACGTGCTGCTGAGTGATGTAGTGCGTGTTGCATATTTGGTCACTCACGGAAGGAAGTCGTTTTCGCCATCTTTGGTCTAGTATAATAATAACACTAGACTGCATTTACAAAATTTTTGTCACATGATTTCTTAAAATTAGGTGTTTTGAATCACGTTTTTATGCTGATTCCAGAAATAACTTTCGTTTTTTTCTATCACGTCAGGTTTTTACACAAAATAAGTAATGTTTTGATTTTATTAATGAGCGTAGAAAAGTATTCAAATAACACTTCACACAAGGTAAGTTTTTATTCAAGAAACATTTTAAGAATACTTTCAGGAACTCCCTTAATTTATTTCATGACTATATTCTAAAAAAACAAGAATCCAAAGTGAAGATGACTGTCCCTCCTCAACATCCAACAGTAGTCGGCCATCATAGTTTCATTCCATCTCCCCTGGTACCTCCTCTCCATTTCCTTAATATCTTGGTGAAAACGTTCACCCTGCTCTTCACCATAATGTCCCAGATTTTCTGTAAAGCAGTCAATATGTGAATGCAGAAAATGCACCTTTACAACCCATCTTCTTGAAATTTTCCACATTGTTTTGCAATGGCTTGTAATTAGGATCTTTGTTATTGCTTAAGAAGTTTTCAGTAACTGATCGGAAGGCGGTCCATGCTTCTATTTCTCTGTCATTCATTGTATTCTCAAAATCTTCATCCTTCGTCAATTTCTTTATTTGAGGACCAACAAAAATTCCAGCCTTTAATTTGTGATGTGTAATGAAGGGAAATTTCTGGAAAGGTACTTGAAGCAGGGTCCATCCTGTGGTAGAGCCCTTACAAATTGCTTCATCAAGCCCAATTTTGTGTGTAGTGGCGGAAGCAATACCTTTATTTCTCTATATTTTTGAAGTGAACTTGTCAAACAACTGTACGTGACAGAAAAAATAACAACTAAAAGCAGCTCTGAAATCAGCATAAAAAGTGAGTCAGAATCACTTATTAGTTTTCAGTCATCCGATATTATGCAGCCTAGTGTAATAGTAGTAAAATAATGTGTGCCTTAATTATTAAGTTGTGGTTCTACATCTTGTCATGAGATTATTATGGTAAAAAAAACACAATCACAATTTTTATCAAATTCAGTAGTGATAGGATCAGTTTCAATGATTGGCCTGAAGCAGTCCCTACAGCAAATGAATAAATACTGTGATGAATGGAATTTGAAAGTAAATCAAGAGAAGACTCAAATTATAGTGTTTAAGAAAGGTGCCAAACTGAGCAAGTATGAAAAATGGAAAGAAGGAATATAAAGTGGTCAGAGATTGTATATACTTAGGGGTTAAAATGAATGGGGGTGGAAAATGGTAGAAACAGAAGAATCTGGTATTGACGAAGGGGAAAGAGGCAATGTCAGCGATTAGAGGGTGCAAATATAGAATACCAGATATAAATGTTAAATGGCTAGAGAAAATATATAACACAGTAGTTGAAGAAAAAATGTTATATGGAAGTGAAATATGGGGAGTAGAACGAGGCTGGGAAGAGATAGATATGGTACATAGGAGTTTTCGTAGAGAAGTTTTAGGCCTGCCAAGTGCTACAGTTAAGGAACTTGCTCTAATTGAAATGCAGAGAGTGGGGAGAAAAGGGGTAATAATGGAGAGAGCTCTTAACTATTGGTACAGACTATTAAATTTGGAAGAGTGGAACTTGTTGAGGCAGTGTTTGGAATTCCAAGAAAGGAGCTTAAAGAAAAATGGGTGGAGTTATAGTGTACAAACTAATTTGGAAAATAGTCGTCTGGGAGAAATTTGGAGAAGGAGGGAAATAATGTTAAGGGTTTTTGGAATGAAGCTAGGCGGAGGTTTGAAGATATAGAGATACAAAATTTATTTAGTAACATTGGGAAGAAAAGTTCCTTGGAAGCATATATATTAATAAAAATATATGGGCTAGAGAACAGTATGTGGATAACTCAAATAAGGAACAAAGAGAAAGTATAGCCTGGGCACGAGCAGGTGTATGGAGACTAATACAAATAAGAAATGGGTTCTCACAGAACGAGTGTCCAATATGTGGGGAAAGAGAAGATTTAGAACATATCATTTTTGACTGTAAAGGTACACAGCATTGGAGAAAGCAAGATGGTTAAAACTGGACAGGAAAGTAGCTTTAAGCAAGATATTTAACAAGGATAGTAAAAAGGTAGGAGAGTACCTGTTCAAAGTAAAAAAGAAATGGTTATGGACAATAAAAAGAAATGTAAATTAGTTTCATGTGATGTTAAGTTATGTAATTATATTATCATTATTATAATATTAGTATTATTAGATTATTATTTTGGTATTGCTACTATTTTATTATTATTATTATTATTTTATGTATATTTAAAGAATGTAATATGGGTAGAATATAACAAGATAACAGGTTGGGCTGATGTATAGCCATATTCTAAGGAAGATTGCTATCACAAATGAACAAATAAATAAATAAAATAAATCTTGGCAAAATATAAATATATAGCATGAAATACATCGAAATGGATTAAAGCTAGTAAATAATTTATTTGAGGAAAGTTGTGTATTTTAATGAGCTACATGTTTTTTTTCTGAAACACATCTCTTCTTACCTCTTATGGCTTCCACTTTCTAATACTCACTGAGTGTAAAGCGAGCTCACAGTGCATTCACAGAAAATTCATAATACATTTTATTTGTGATGTTATTGCCACAACTATTTGTAATTTTAATCAAAATCCTTAAAGCAGTTTTGGAGAAAATAAAAATTAACGAAAATTCTTTCATATAAAGGGTAGTTTGTGCAGGACTATATATACATCGAATTATTTGTTCTTTCACACAAGGCGTGTGTTGGACAGGGTTGGAAAGGCAGAATCAGACGACTGAAAAATTCAATGCCATAGCCGGGATTTGAACCACGGATCTCCCGGTCTCCGTCCGGTTGCTCTAACCACTGAGCTACCATGGCAACATGCTGGGACTTCAAGTACTTACAGCATTGTAAGTTGCCATTGGGATATGTCATCTCAATACAATTTGAGATCTCCTTGTGATTTACCGGGAAACATGCGAATCAGTTGGGGAATTTAATGTCGTGCCGGCATGTTGCCATAGTAACTCAATGGTGGACGGAGACCAGAAGATCCGTGGCTCAAATCCCGGCTATGGCATTGAATTTTTCAGTCGTCTAATTCTAACTTTCCAACTATATATCTTTGGCATTCATCCGACTTTTCATTTTTGGGTTATGCTGTTCGCATACACACGCATATTTTTCTAAATCGCTTTTTGATACAGGGTACTTCAAAACGTAGATTTCCGGTGAAACTCGGTATCCAATTTTTAGGTGGCATACAATATTTCTCTTATTTTATCTGCAGAGAAAGTAAAATAGACAATTCCAGTGGAGCTTCGATGTGTTTTAGTATCTTCATAAACATTTTAAAGAGTTTCTTAGCCGACTTAAAATCCGTTTTCAGGGAACAAGGAGAATGAGCAATGATCATTAGAAAGTAGTGAATGCCACAATCAGGTACTGACCAGGTGAAGTGGAGATGTTAAGGCTGGTATACAGTTCGCCATTTCTCATAAATACTAGTGTTAATAGCGGAAATACAATCATGGGGCACATCTGCGATGTAGCCGTCCCTAGAGCCGAGAGTTCACATTCGTCTTTTCAGGATGGGGAAAACCTCAGAAACGTTATCCAGGTAACTCACCCTAACCGAGATCTTGGGGCAGTATTTTTAACACTTAAATGATTTCCGTCAAATTATATAATATGTAAATTCAATAACAGTCCACCTTGAAGCAATATGTGTATGTAATAATTTGTAAAATGTATGTAACAGTCATTGCATATGCCTATATTATTGTATCCATGTGTAATAATGTTATGTGAATATATTACGTAATTTAATAATGTAGGAGCTCTGAGAATAATAAGTTAGAAGTTGCTAACAAGAGGTAACCTTGAGTCAATAATGAGTAAGAAAGTTTAACAGTATTACTTGTGATTCTTGGAGCAACAATAATGTAATTTTAGTGACAGTTTATAAAAATAGCCAATCAACAACCAGAAAAAGCTTTAGTTAAATGAAGGTATTCTATTGGATTAGGAATAGCCAATCAGAGACTCGAAAAATAGAAATTTACAAGTTTAGACGGTTGAAATCAATTCAGTTGCCTGCAAACAGTGTTCCTAACGCGAGACACATCCTTGAGAGATTTAATACGTATTCGTGAGAGACGAAAAATAGTTTACGTGTAAAAAGTGCCAGTATTTAATAAAAGAATCTCACAGCTCTTTATATCAGTGAAGTGTTATTTAAATCGTATCAAGTATTAATAAAAGGAGTGAAGTAAAATTATAATCTGTGTAAGCCTACATTATTAGTCGTATCACAACCCTGATAAGAGAAACGTGTCTCTAACAAATACTGACGCAGCCGAGGCAAACATAAATGTATAATATTTAAATAGACTGTAATAATATTTGTTTAATCTTGGGACAAAGGCCACCTGAAAGTACATTTGGGGCGAAGGCTACCGGAAACTGTTCACTATACGTGCGGTTGCAACTACAAGTTCGGCTCCCCAAAGTTGAAATATAATAAAACTCCTTCACTACAAATACTTCAAATTGGCTTTCCATACGTGGAGCTAATTAAACTACCAACTTCAAATTGAAACCCAAAGTGTGGTAAAAATAACGTAACAAACCATCTTCTCAAATTGGCGTCTATACTTGGGGCTGAAACTACTTCTTCTCAATTTTAACTCGGACCTTTTGAATGTGAGGCAGACACACTACCCTAACACCACAGAGGTGGACAAATATTACCTTTGATATTCATCCAAATCTACGTTTTTGAGCGACGCTGTTTTCTCATACAATCGGACTTGTTTTTCATTTTATTTGAAATCAGGGACCTCAAAGCATGTATAACCTGTAATGCTAACCGATATATCCCTCTCCTTTCTCCCTAGTTTGGGGAACTTCATTATTCGACATGAAAACCCCGGAATGTAAATATCTCGAAATATAATTCCAGGGTCAGTAAACTGTATTTTAAATTATTGTCTCTCGTGAGTAAACAAAAATGTTCATTTAGATGAAGAGAGGTTATTGCAGTACTGCCCTGGAAGAGACCGGTGAAGCGTAAACTTAATTAGTTTGCCAGTTTCTCTTAACGCTGTGTCCGGATGGGTATCAATTCGCTGCCGGAGCAACCGTCCGACTTTCCTGCTGCACGCTTTGACGGATTTGCGTTGAACACGAGTAGATAATCTGCTCCTTTCTTCCCCGCTAAGTAGATTGCGTTCGTAAAGAGGCTAAATTATCACTCACTCGCGAGAATTCCTCTCCAGTCTCGGGTTTGTACTTCGCAGTCTTCAACAACTTCCAAGGCAGAGATATTTTGACTTCTGAAGATTTAATTATGAAATAAGCTCACGATTTATTAATTTTTAATTTGTTAAACAGACTCTACGAAGTGATACAAAATTTGTACTACGTATTTACACTCTTGAGTTTCTAAAACATTAAGGAACAAGGTACTCTGAAATAGTAAAATATCACATTTTTTGCTTTAAACACCAATAAAATCTCTATTATTTCCAGTTTCAGAAAATATATACTATTTGGGGTTAAAAGGTGTTAAAGGCATTTAAATACCATTTAAAAACCAGTCTGAATTTCTTTAAAGATATGTAAACCCCTTTTTAGAACATTTTTGCATCTTTCAACAACGAAGGACTATGCCCAGCGAGCAGTTCAGCAATTAACAAAAGAGGCCAGAACCAGAAGAAGGCAATAAAAATAGCTGCAGTAATCCAGGAATGAAGGTACAGATGATTATCACCCTGGAATATACTGAATTGTGTCAGAATTTTAACTTATTTAAGTTTAAATTCAGTTTTCTCAAAAGAACATTTTTGGATACTTATGTACCTTTTTCTCAGAAGATATGAAAGGTAGAGGGCTGAAATTTTCAGTACATGTATACAACACTAGTTAAACCTTCTGAACCACAATCGTAATTTTATAATGTTTATTAGTGATATTAAAAAAGCAAAAACGTTTCAAATTCTCCACATTTTTACTTTGCAATTTTGTTTTCAATTAAACTTGAATTCGTATGTTTTAAGAGTAAATTTTATTATTTTTCTGCTGAATGAAATAATTTTTACGGACTCAACTATATAAGCTACCAATGTAAGCAACCACTTCAAATAATTGTCATGTTTTATAGAGTAATTAATAAAAGTATCAGGAAAACCCACTAAGAACTTTAAGAGCAGCGGTAATTTAACACACTTAAGGTGCAATTTACATGTGTTCAGAACACCTAGTCCCCTTAAGTCGGGATGATTTACTAAAATTAGGATATTTTATACACATCTGCATCAGTCAAAACAGGAATAGCCTAAATGTTTTCTTAAATTGTGACATTTTCTATACTTTACTGTCTTTAAACACACAACTGCTTTAAAAGTATAGAACATATCTGTTGTGTTACATTCACAAACATTTCTCTACCTCTACTGTTTATTCTAATTAGTGGTGGGACGATACCACCATTTCCCGATTGAAGAAGGTGGTTTGTTGCTGCCACGTATGGAAAGTCAGTTTGAAGATGTATTATATTTCGACTGTTGGGGAGCCGAACTTGAAGTAGTTGCAAACTCAACTATGGTAAAATGTTTCCGGTAGCCTTCGCCCAAAGTTTAAAAATATTGACTTTGTATTTTTACTGCTTCTTTAAAAATTATATATTTATGTTTGCCTCTGCTGCGTCAGTATTATTGTTACAGATATGTTTCTCTTTGCAGGGTTGTGGTGCGACTGAGGAATGCAGGCTTACACAGATTTTAATTTTTTTTACTCCATTTATTAATGCTTGACACGATTTAAATAACACTTCATTAATATAGAGAGAGATGTGAGATTATTTTATTAATTACTTGCACTTTTTAAACACGTAAACTATTTTCTCACACAAAATACGTGTTACATTTCTCGAGGACGTGTCTCGCGTCTGATTAGTAACACTGTCTGCTAGCAACGCGTCCAGTTATGAGCACTGTCTACAAGCAACTGATTTCTAGATTTGTAAATTTTGTATTTTTCAGTTTCTGATTGGCTAATAGAATACCTTCATTTAACTAAAGCTTTTTCTGGTTGTTGATTGGCTATTTTATGAACTGTCACAAAACTTACATTATTATTGCTCCAAGAATTAGCATTATTAAACATTCTTACTCATTATTGCCTCAAAGTTACCTCATTGTTAGCAACTTTTAACCTATTATTCTCACAGCTCCTACTTTATTAAATTACGTAGTACATTTACATAACATTTTTACACATGTATACAATAATATAAACATTTACAATGACTGTAATATACACTTTTTATATCTTGTTACTTACACATATTGCTTTAACGCAGGCTGTTATTGAATTTATATATTATATAATTAGACTGAAATCATTTAAGTGTTAGAAATACTGCCTCACGATACTCGATAGTAACTTAAAAAAACTGTAAACGCGATAGTTATTCAGGAATTATATTCGTATTAGTAGTTTTCTGTATATACAGCATGTAACCAATTTTGTATTGTATGCTAATTCCCAAATTGCTCCTACTTGACATTATCCAGTTTTATCTTGATAATGCCATAGGTTATATACACCTACTGTTGGTCAACGATAATAACAATACTAATAATTTCTTTGCTCCCTTTTGCACCGCCGGTTCGGTTTCTCAGAGGGGAAAGTTACCGTGAAAAGGGACTATTGCGTAGGAGCTAGGAAATTGCAAGCATTTACCAACACATAAATTAACCATTTATTTTAAAGTGATATATCCGTTAAAGCTTTAGTCAGCTTGCTTAACCATTTTGTTTTACAAAATAATATGCTAAAACAATGTGATATTCTCTTTCGCTTTCTACATTTTAAGTTGCCACCTGAATTTAAAGATTGTATAGAAGAGCAACGAATACAATAAAGTTACATGAAATGCAAAAGTATAAATTCTTCTCCCGGAAAAGAATTTAGAAAAACACCAAATGTTAAAGGCTGAATTTCAAAGCCTACCTAACAAAGTTTAAAGATAATGGAAAGGCCGAAAGAATGACTCTGGGTGAATTATGCCAGAAAGCTCGCTGTCACGATGTCTAGTTGTTCCCGGCTCGGTCCCTAGCGAAGAGCGACTGCTGGTGCCTGCCTGCCCAGGAGTTGCTGGAAACGGCGACGAGCATGATGGCGCTGCCGTCAGTGGCGAGTCGCAAATCAGCCAATGATGACTTGTCCAGGTGGTTTACATAGTGAGCTGATGAATTACGTCACTTATGGCGATATTTTGTTCGACTTTAGATGTTACTTTCTCTGTCATCTCTGCAGCATTGTGACGTACTGGCACCATGAGCCATGCCCATGGGGGAGGCGAAGGCGGCACACTTTTTATGTAACTGTATTTTGAGCTGAAAACTTTCCTTTAAAGAATTTGCTATCCATGTTATGGAAATTACTCTTGCGGCACACCTGTAAGTTATGTTTGTGGCCCCCCCCCACGTTTGACTTCCGTAAACACAAACTAACAGATAGAAGGAAAGAACAAATATTTGCATGCTCTGTATTATCTCACGTCTTAAGTTCTGATTTGTTTTGGTCATCAGCGTAAGTAAATGTAATGGCTGAGAGTAAGTCACCTTGCAGGAACGTGATTTAGTGCCTCAGCTAAATCGGCTTCATTCACAACTCAGTTAACACTCCATTTACACCAGTACCTCCACTCTTTCCCACATTGTTTTGCATGTTTTTATTTTACACTCAAGAGTCTACGGAATGTTACATTGATCAACCCACAGGAAACGCGGTCAGGTTTATTATGAACTGTAGTCCAGCAACTCTTTGGAGATACTCGGCTCACTTCATTCCTTACCTGGCATAAAGTTAAACACAAACACTTTCAATAATGCAAAACTTAAACATTAAAAGTATCGAAGGTTTATCTCAAAGTATTAGGTATACTTCGATATCACCGAGTATCGAGGTATCGACGGTATTAAGGTCACATCCCTAATTCTAATATATCTTCTGCATACAAAGCCTTATTTATCTGCTTAATTTTAATCGAGATAAACGTTTTTAGAAATAGTTTCATTACACTTTTCATTGTAGGTAAAAGGGGATATAGGAGACTGAAGCGATGGTTAAAAGTTTCAAAAGTGTGTCGTTTTAAAATTCCATACCTTTAATGACACAAATTAATGGTCATCAAGCACTTAAAAATACAGAAAACTGACAAAAAAAATCCGGAAATGGCTAATACGACCAACAACTTTATTTCACACAAACTATGTGTTTTAATGAGATCTACAATTTTGATTATCTCTTACGGTTTACAAAATTGTGCTAAATTAATTCAAGGTGTTATGACAAGACATTTCGCAGAAAATTCAAGATACGTATATATGTTATTTCTCATGCGAATATTTTAAACGTACGGTGCTTTAATCAAAGCCATTAGATGCCTTTCTGAGAAAGTCAAAACTAAAGAGTTTTTCATGTACAGGCTGGTTTGTGGAGGTGAATTTTCTTGAAAATCTTTGTGTAACATCTTTAATTATGGTAGTAAACTGTTTATATAAAACTTCCTTTCTGAGTTATGTGTTCACAGAGAGGCAAAAACATACAAAGACCTTTTTCTATTTTTTTTACTCAGTGGGTCTCAAAAATGTATTTCAGATGAAATCTTGAGATGGAATACAATCCTTCCTCTACCTACTATATGTGTGGCAGGGAAATTAAAAATTGTATATAACTATTAATAAAATCTGTGTAGTAATATTTAGTGTCTGTCGCACAGTTTGCCAGTTATACAAAGTCACTCAGAATGAAGAGAACTTCACCGACTATTCAAAGAAAATTCAAGATGGCCATACATTTTATATTTGTGATGCAAATATCTTAAGCATATGGTATTTTAATCCAAATACTAGAGCTATTCTCGAAAAAAACACAAAATAAGGAATAAATTTCCATGTAAAGGGTATTTGGGGTTGGAAGATTTTCTTGAAAAGCTTCCTGTCACATCCTTAAAAGATATTGAACATTAGATTTTAGTTCTTTTTACTTTGTCTACTAGTATAGTAAGTAGGGTAAGTATTGCATTCCACCCAAAATTCAATACCAAAATTTCACCGGAAATAAATGTTTTAATGTCACCGGAATAAAAAAAAACAGTTTTAGAAAAAGATCCGTGTGTGGGTGTCTGTGAACAGCATGACTTGGTATTTAGGTTCAGTATCTATCAAAGATACGACACGAAGATTTACAAGAAAATCCCCCAACCCCAGACTACTCTTTACAAGGGACATTTTTTCTCAAAAATGGATCTAAGATTTTGATTAAAATATCATATATTTAAGATATTTTTAGAACAAATAAAATGTATACCTTGAATCTTCTGGGAATATCCCCAAAAGTCCTCTTCCTTCTGAATGACTTTTGCATAACTAGTAAACCGTAAGAGTTAGGCAAAATGTTTCTGCACAGAAAATGAAGATCTCGTTAAAACACACAAATTATGTCATACACTTTTTTGTGGAGTGAACCATTTCCGAGCCTTGTTATTTGTTTGAATTTTCTAATACTTATACTCTTTCTCAAATGGGAATTCGTTATTCGTACTTTTATCTCCTGGACATATAAAGAGAATGGGATGCACCACATAGCAACCAGCTTTAAAAGATTTGGCTATCGGTTAAATACTACCATATTCCCCTTGCACCTACAAGAAAATTAGCAATAAGTTTCTGCAAATGTTTATCTCGATTAATATGAAGTAAATGGAGAATAAGCGTTTGTAAAAATAGCTGGAACAAGAGCAGAGAAAGTCCTGTGAGAGCAACACACCTGATTGTTTTTATCCAGTCCGAGAAACTCAAAACATGTATTTATGACGGAATTCCGTATCGAATTTTTAGAATAGAATCTCTCAGACCCCTACTACGTACATAAGTAAATGATCGAACAGCTTTAGTCGTATTGTCTCAAGCTGTATTGAAGCTTGCACCCTTATCAATGTTTGGAGTTCGAATTCAACGGGGTATCATGAAGCTTCCAATTAAAACTACATACAAAGCCAATTAACATGCAGTGAATATACTCGGTGTAGTGCACAGCCTGGCGTTCTTCATAACGGAAATGAGGAAATTTCTGATGACACAATTAAGCTCCTGAACAATACCATTTTGCGAGCACTGAACTAAAAACAACGGAATCCTTTCCAGCAGAGGTAGGAGAATTAATTTGTAGATGCTAGCAGGAAAAGATTGTACAGCTACATGGCTTTAGCTTCGCGTATGGGCGAAATGAGCTGGGGGGTTCTTCTGCTGTGTTTCTTGGAACTCTGATTAATTATAGAAATAAGCCGGTTTATTACTTAGGTGTCTGAGAAATCTTGGGTACTGGCTGAACTGCACTAATGGTGCTGCATGTAACAATAGATAGAACAGTGTGCAAGTAAGTTTATGTACAAAGTTTAGTCAGTGAGACCGGCCACCTTGTTCCATACGTTACAGTCAATGATGCCAATTCCTGTTAAATTGCGCCTTTTCCGTGTCCATCCTTCTTTACGATGTTGGGTATGGCCACACACTCCAGTGCTCTGAGAGAGCGGCTACAGAATGGGGGCCTCCGGGCTATCTATTCTGTATATCGCGCCTTCCCCGTGAGACTACTTCACGAAGCCTGTTCTCTTCCATACCTAGAGGATGGATTTAGGCGCCGGGTCGCAAAATTTTAGGACTCCATAACCACTCCATTGGAGCGCCCTCGTTCGGTCTCTAACGGACTATAATCCCTAGACAACGACGCTTGAAGCGTCACCGGGTGGCATGCGGCCACCTCTGGTAACACAGGAGCAATTACAACCAGCAGCTACTAAGATTTGCTTGGTCATCATCATCTTTTATGGTTTAAGCCCTTTGGCTTGTTCCGATCTCATGATTTAAACATCGTAGCCTTCCTTTGTATTCCCCAAAGGAAGGGCTGCCTCCTCCGCTCTCTGATTGGACCGTTGAGGACTTTATCCTTGTTACTCCGGATATGGGTCTGCGTATTATTTTCCAGCAGAGCAGTGAGTCTTACACGTAAACCTGTGTAGGGGCGCTGAACCAGGTACTTCACACCGGACCAGTGTGACCTGGAGCCTAGCGA
The DNA here is from genome assembly GCA_030765065.1 of Deroplatys truncata. Lineage (NCBI taxonomy): Eukaryota > Metazoa > Arthropoda > Insecta > Mantodea > Mantidae > Deroplatys > Deroplatys truncata. The sequence continues at coordinate 236,401,492 of CM060976.1, forward strand.
GGGAAGGGACGCTATCCCCTTTGGAGAGACTACCTTAAGAAGGGTTCTCTCCCGCTACCCGAGAGTTGCTTGGTACATTCAAAATAAAAATACTCTTATCAATACTTTTAAGAAATCACCTTACACCAGCGGTGCACCAGGGTCGCTGCACACTGACCTTCATTCATCGAGGAGAAATTTGCTACCCCATGCATTCCACCAAAATTATTCTCAACCACTACTCTGTATCACCCCATCCCCGTCAACAAGTGGTTAAGTCCTAACAAGAGTAGGTACACTTGATAACACTTTTACGGGCTGCCTTCGGTCTGCCAACTACGATCATATTGGAGATATTTTCTGACATTCTTTGGCGTGGTATTGATTCATGAGTTTCGGCACAATTCACACACACACAGTACTCATCCGGGTCGTCATAGTTCCTTCGTTGGCATAGCTTGTAGGGTAATACGAGTAACGACAGTGACGCACTTTATACTGTGGGTTCTGCCATTCTAACAACGTCATAGCATCCGTTAGCTAGAAGTCCTTCCAAATGGCGGCTTTCTTTCAATACAGCCCATTGACAATTGTTCGATTCTGTGCCGTATATGGGTGCAACGTCCTTAATCGTAGCTCATCTATAAATAGGGATCCACGAGTATGCTCATATATCAGTCTTGATAGTGCGTTTTTGGCAAACATAGCACTTTCTTGAGAAACATAGCTTTAGCTTGCAGGATCAGGTTTCTAGAGATACTCCCATATGCTCTCTAATGCGTAAGTCTTCATAGGTGATATCTTCCGTTCGTTTAGAATGTCACGCCTAGGTATTTGTAGTAGTGCACTCTGGTGCGGTACAGGCCCCTGTAGCTAATGTTCGCTAACACTGTTAGTTTGCCTCCATTCCTAAAGATCATTATTACTTTTTTCTGCTGGTTTAGCTTTAGTTGGTTGTTTGTCCAGCTTGTAAGCTTGTTGAACGCCTCTTGTAAGTAATCAGAGAACTCGATGTCGTCTACATACATATTAATAGACACTTTCTCTGTTGATACTGCTTCTAGAACTCCCAGGTTACCATGTTGAAAATTACTGGGCTTAGTGGGTCTCCCTGGAGGAGCCCTATCGTTTGTTTGCTGCTTCAGATCTCGTGGGTTGCTCGTAGATGAATATATGCTCGTAGTTTCTTGCCAATACTACAGCGATTTTCTCAACCCCCTGTAGTTTATTAATGGGCTTAAAAATTATTCTTACGAAAGCTAGTTATTTTGTCTACTACATTTTAATCGAACATAAACCTCCACAGAAATAGCTACGTCACACATTTTATTATAGTACAAAGGAAACAGCGATTTAAGAACCTGATGCCATATGCTGGCCTTAAAATTTCATACTCTTTTTAGACATCGCGAGAAATAACTGAAAATCGACAGGACTTAAAAGGATGACAAAGTATTGAACAAATGGAACCATTAATTACGGATTTGTCGGAAATGGCTGATGTCACAAAAAGGTTATTTGAAATAAAGTGTGTGTTTTAAAGAGATCTAACGTTTTTTTGGAGTACTAGTTATACAAGATTATACAAGATTCCTTACGAATGAAGAGATATTCACAGGCTATTCGCAGAGAATTGTAAATATACATTTTATTTGTCAAGTAAATACCTTTAATATGTTGTATTTTAATCGAAATCGTTACAGCCATTTTTAAGAAATAATACCTTTCGAAAAATGATCCATGTAATAGCGAGTTTGTGCTTGAGAGTTTTACTGGAAAATCTGGTGTCGCATCTATGGAAAGTGCTGAACGTAAATACCAAGTTTGGTATTTATCCGAAGTTTTGGTTTTGAGTTATGCTATTTAAACACACACAGAACTTTTTATAAAATGCTATTTTTGGATTCAATGCCTCAAAATATGTGTTACCGGTGATATTTTCGGTGGAATGCATTACCTTCTCCACCTAATATGTATGTACGTAGTGGAGAAAATAACAAACTGTTCACACAGGTAAGTAGATCCAAACATGCTGTGTAGTCATGAGAATTTGAACTGAGAAAATTTTAGGTAAGCATCAATCAGGCTTGTTTTGTGAAGAAAGGAGTCCTTCATTTCCGGGTCATCAGCTGACTGACTGATTTTATGATCCTGATCGTTTTCAGCAATAATGGTGTCATATAACCTGCGTCAGTCCTCGCTCCTATCTATGCTTCGAAGACTGCGCCGTTGGTGGCAGTCCCGGGTTCGATGCCCGTTGGAGTTGGAGTCGAACGCGGTGTAGTGGTAGATACAGAAGTAATGCTCAAATTCATTGTACCCGTTTTCTCCATCCGACGTGGCTTCGACTTGTTGTCCTGGCTATTTAACTATACGGCGATTCTCGCTGTTACCCTGGCTAATTGGTTCTCAGCGGTGATGTTTGCATGGCCTATGCCTATCATGATTGTTAATAAGCTCGTCGATCTCAGTGGTGGTACTAGGAGCTCAGAGGAGAATTTACTACTCACTGTAATGTTTGGTTTATGGGTATTTATTGTCACTTCTTCAATATAACACTGCATAATGTTCCTGTTCACTTATCATTTCGTATAGGACACCATTTGGGCGCCAAGTTTGTTTGACGGAGAATCGTGGATTCCTCGTCAGTATCTAAAAGTCAACTGTTTTATTTTTGGGGTGAATCTCGACTATTTAAAGACCACGATCTCACACCTAAAACTTTGGTATCGGATTTCTTATTGGTCAGTTTGTATATATCATGTGACCTTTTTCCCGGGCTTCTCTTGGTAAACTGCCGTTCTGTGTTATGTTTGCCTCGCTCCACACTTCCGGAGCGGACACCAAGATTTTCAAGAACATCCTCCACCCGAGACTACCCGTCACATGGAACATTTTTCAAAAATTTTTAATTTCTCAAAAATAGCTAATGATTTTGATTAAGGTATTTTTACGGCAAATGAAATGCATATAATGAATTTTCTGTGGACTGTTCCCAAAAATCCTCTTCATTCTGAATGACATTTGCATACGTGGTAAACCGTAAGATATAGACAAAATTTTACTACACAAAAAATGTAGATCGCGTTAAAACATACAGTTTATGTCATATACGTTTTTGTTATGGAGTGAACCATTTCCGAGATATTCCTTGTCATTTGAATGAGTTTTGCAATACTTATAGTTTTTTCTCAAATAGGAATTAGTTATTCGTTTTTTTAAGTCCTGGACATGCAAACAGAATGGAATGCTCCACATAGCAACTAGCTCTTAAAACATTTGACTATCGCTTAAAGTCTACCATATTCCCCTTGCACCTACAACAGAATTAGGAATAAGATGTTTCTACAAATGTTTATCTCGATTAATATGAAGTAGAAGGAGAATAAGCGTTTGTAAAACTAGTTTGTACCGGAGTATAGAAAGTCATGTGAATGCAACACTAGATTTTTTTTTAATTGTTGGTGAGTTATGGCTGCCTGGTGTAGTCAATGAACTAGAACTGTTAGTGACTTCTGCGCTTCTCTACGACCTGTCTGCTTGTGGCCTATATGCTTCTGTGGTTCCTTCACTTCATCCCCTCCTCCAGGAGGGTTGTAGCCACCGTAGAACTATGTAGGCCGTAGTACCCAAGGTGTTCCCATCCGTTGTGTAACGTATATCGTTTCCTATAACGAAATGTGTAAGAAACCATTTCTGCAAACGTCTCGATTAGCGTGAGGTAAAATATAAATTTAGATTTGTGTAAAATTCTCCCATAACCTCATGCAGGTAATTATTCGCTGGTGCCCCAGCTAGAAACAGAAATCCCCCGAAACTCTGCAATTAATCATACGAAGTGGGTAGCAATTTTAAGTAATTCTCTCCGTAATCTTCTTAGGAGGTATTTATCCGTATTATCTTCACATAACAAGGTTTCCATAGCAACGTGAGAATACTATATTGAGTATAAAACACATGTGTAATGTAATTAAACGCAAAACCGAGATAAATTATCAAACACATTAGCATATACACATCAGCGTGCGTTTCACTTACAACCACTGCATTCGTGTTAATTTATTCATTTGCTGCCTGTTTTACGGCCTGTTTATGGTATTTTATTTATTAATATTCCCTACCTACACAAGGCGAAGCGTTTGTCAGAATTTAATGAGCTTGGGTTGTGGTAGATGTTTATTAAAATTACTGAAATACATCCCCAGAGGATGACCAGGTAACGTTTTCTCTAATTCTGGCAGACCATAATGAACAAACATTATATGCATACTAATATTATAAAGAGAGAGAATGTGCGTGCGCGCATGAATGCGGGTAGAATAATTTCAGAAGCCACTAAACCGACTGTAACAATTCTGTCTTCATTGGGAAACGCTATAAGACAAGTTGTAAATTCAACTCCCATATGACTAAAATACTAAAAACGATTTACAAGCCTAAATGCATAAATACTTTTAAAGGTGGCTTAGACTTTTGCTTGAGAATGTCATGTAGTGGTTGTTTTGCAGAAAATGCGTGTAAAAATATCTGAAGTGCTACATTCAGTTAACTTTCTCTAGCCATTATCGTTTATTTTTATAACCCTGCTTCTTACTATTTTCTCTACCATGTATTGCATACCACCAAAACTTCGATATTCAGATTTCACATGACTACATGAATTTAAACACAAAAAAGTTTGCTTTGCATTTAGAGTTGTTTAAGTGGAATGTAGACAATTTATTAGGAATGTAAGCAGAAACTGAGTAAGTTGATCAAATTTTAAGGTTAAGGAAAACACACTTCTAGGACTATAGTCGGCTGATCCGAGAAAATGGTAGCAGCGCATGGATATCTATTCTCTCTTCGCAATGAAAATTCTCAAATACTTTTATACTCACCTACGTTTAATAGATTAGTGGAAATATTGTATTCCATCAAGAACGTCTTCCTTTTGAGGTTTAGGCCGATGATTCTGGTCTCACTCCCATCTTAGCATATGTCTTCCTATCGATTTTCATCCTTTTGGTGTATAATTGAACACATTCCTTGGTTAATAGGTATTTCCATTTGTGTTTCAGATTTTCAATAATTTCTTCTGTTAATCCTTAAGTCTCCTCTTATTTCTTCATTAGTTAGTCTATCTGATTTTGTTACACCGTTAACGGCTCTCAAAAATCTCATCTCTGCTACCTGAACATGACTCTTATCTTTGTTTTAAAGTCCAAATTTCACTCCCCTTGAGTATTACTGGGACAGGCCATGACCTTATAAAATTTAAAATTATTCTTATAGTTCCACACAGGGTTTTGATACTTATGGATTTTATCTAAATATATGTATATATATATATCTGTATATATCTATATATATATATTTATATATATATATCTGTCATATTTATAGCTTATATCACAGCCTATATAGTAAAAGTTTTGCACCTACTCGATTATTTTATCATTCACTAACATTTTAGTTCTTACAGGCTATTTTCCTGTGAATGCTATTACTTTCGTCTTATTTACTCAGCCTTCAGTTCATAATGTTCTAAAATCCTGTTTCACCTGTATATAGCCTTCTGAAGATTATTTTTCCAATCTCTTATGTAAGCTTCAATATATATATATATATATATATATATATATATATATATATAGTATCAAAATCTGATGTGAAACATTCACATTAGTTTTTTTACCCTATAGCGCTTATTAGTGGGTATAAAAATTCTTACGAAAGTTTATTTTGCTATCTTCTTCATTTTACTCGACAAAAATTTTCCAGGAATAGCTGCATTTCACATTTCGTTACAAATATAAAAGGAATAGCGATAGACAAATGTTTAAGAACCGGACACTACATTTTGGCCTTAAAATTCCATACTCTGTCCATGCAATCGCGAGAAACAACTGAAAATCAATGGGACTTTCAAGGAAGAGCATGTATTGAATAACATGAACCATTCATAACGGATATCTCGGAAATGACTAATGCCACAAAGAAGTTATTTAGAATAAATTGTATGTTTTAAAGAGATCCGTATTTTTTGTGTAGTAGGTTTTCGGTTAACGTTTACCAGTTATACAAAACTATACAACATTCCCTCTGATTGAACAGGTCTTCAAAAGCTATTCCCATAAAATTAAAGATCTACATTTTATTGTTCATGTAAATATCTTTAATGTATGGTATTCTAATCAAAATCGTTAGAGCCACTTTTTAGAAAATAATTTTTTTTCAAACAATGTGTTATGGAGAGGGTAATTTCGGTATGAGGAATTTCTTGAAAACCTTCGTGTCGCATCTTTCAAAGGCACTAAACTTAAATACCAGGTTTGGTCTTGATCCAACTTTTCGTTTTTGAGTTACGCTGTTTACAGACACACACACATGCACACGCACACGGACTGTTTACTAAAAATGTTTTTTTCGTATTCAGGGGCCTCAAAACATGTATTTATGGTGAAACCTCTGTGTGGAATATTTGGGTGGAATGCAACACCTTCTCTACCAATACCTACACCATGTGATCAAAGTATCCGGCACCCCCTCAAACATTCGTTTTTCATCTTAGGTGCATTGTGCTGCCACCTACTGCCTGGTACTCATTATCCGCGACCTCAGAGTCATTAGACATCGTGAAACAGCAGAATGGGACGCTCCGTGGAACTCACGCACTTCGAACGTGGTCAGGGGCTTGGGTGTCACTTGTGTCAGAAGTCTGTACGCGAGATTTCCACACTCCTAAACATCCCTAGGTCCACTGTTTCTGATGTGCTAGTGAAGTGGAAACGTGAAGGAACATGTACAGCACAAAAGCGTACAGGCCAACCTCGTCTGTTGACTGACAGAGACCTCCGACATTTGAGGAGGATCGTAAAGAGGAATAGGCACACATCTATTCAGACCATCACACAGGAATTCCAAACTGCATCAAGATCCACTCCAAGTACTATAACAGTTAGGCGTGAGGTGAGAAACCTTGGATTCCATGGTCGAACGGCTGCTCATAAGCCACACATCACGCAGGAAAATGCCAAACGACGCCTCGCTTGGTGTAAGCAGCGTCAACATTACACGATTGAACAGTGGCAAAACGTTGTGTGGAGTGACGAATTACGGTACGCAATGTGGCATTCCGATGGCAGGGTGTGGGTATGGCGAATTCCCGGTGAACGTCATCTGCCAGCGGGTGTAGTGCCAGCAGTGAAATTCGGAGGTGGTGGTGTTATGGTGTGGTCGTGTTTTTCCTGAAGGGGGCTTGTACCCCTTGTTGTTTTACGTGGCACGACCACATCGCAGACCTACATTGATATTTTAAGCACCTTCTTGCTTCCCGCTGTTGAAGAGGAATTCGGGGATGGCGATTGCATCTTTCAACATGATCGAGCACTTGTTCATACTGCACGGGCTGTGGTGGAGTGGTTACACGACAATAGCATCTCTGTAATGGATTAGCCTGCACAGTCCTGACTTGAATCCTATAGAACACCTTTGGGATGTTTCGGAACGCCACTTCGTGCCAGGCCTCACCGACCTACATCGATACCTCTCTTCAGTTCCGCACTCCATGAAGAATGTTCTGCAATTCCTCAAGAAACCTTCCAGCATCTGATTGAAAGTATGCTTGCGAGAGTGAACGCTGTCATCAAGGCTAAGGGTGGGCCAACACCATATTGACTTCCAGCATTACCAATGGAGGACGCCACGAACTTGTACGTCATTTTCAGTCAGGTGTCCGGATACTTTTGATCACGTAGTGTATGTATGTGGTAGAGAATGTAAAAAGAGCGGGTACTAAACTTTACCTTTGTGTTACACCTCTATTTGCTAAAATAGATTTACTCTAAAATTATTTCCCTTGATTAATAATTATGACTGTTATTACTGTGCCACAATTTAACATTATAATACAATTAATAGATGTTTCGGATAGCCTTATTCTCCATTTAAGTTCAATAATTTTTTTCTTTAAATCAATCAAACGCCTTTTCAATATCAATAAATACTAAAAACTTTGGCAAATTCTATTATCTTCGTTTTTAAATTTTTTTTTACTATAAATGCATTATCCACTCATGGCAGTCCTCTTCTGAAACCATTCTGTTCTTTCAAGATGATTTTGTCCGCAATAGCTTTAACCTGTTATTTAAAACACCACATACATCTAAAAATTCATTGTCGAGATTTCAATGACAATACATGGTTTTTCACCCCTGCATTTTTAGAAAAACATCCCTGTGTTTTCAAGGAAGTTCAGACAGCCCCAAATAACATTATCTAGAAAATGTTTCATTAATTTTTATTTTCTCAAAAATGGCTGTAACAAATTATTTTGCTTAGGATATTCAATTGCAAATACAATGTGCATTTTGAATTCTCTGAGAATAGCCTGTGTGGTCCTCTTATTTTGAATTACCTTTTGTATACTTTTGTATCACATAACTGGTAAACCGTTACAGGCAGATAAAAACTTGTTACAAAAAATGTAGTTCCCGTTCAAATAGGACTTGAAAATAGTTATAGGTATGTTTTAAAACTCAATTTTTTGGATTCAGAGGATCTCAACGTATGTATTTCCGTTGACATTTTAATATAACTTTTTGGGTGGAATATAATATCCCTATAGCTGAAACTGCTGCTTTTCGCGAGCAATATTTCTGTATGGGCTAATGTGTTTAGGCTTTAGGATCCCTTCCCTCTTGCAAAGTGAGGCAGTGTTTTTAACACTTGAAAAATTTCAATTAAATTATGTAACATGTAAACTCAATAACAGCCCGCCTTGAAGCAATATGTGTATGTAATAATTTGTAAAATGTATGCAACAGTCCTTGCAAATGTTTATATTATTGTATCCATGTGTAATAATGTTATGTGAATACATTACGTAATTTAATAATGTAGGAGCTGTGAGAATAACAGGTTTAAAGTTGCTAACAATGAGGTAACAATCAGGTAACCTTGAGTAATGAGTAAGGAAGTTTAAATACAACTAGTCATTATTAGAGCAGCAATAATGTAATTTTGAGACGATTTAAAAATAGCCAATCAACAACCAGTAAAAGTTTTAGTTAAATGCAGGTATTCTATTGGAGTAAAAATAACAAATCAGAGACTTGAAATACAGAAATTTACAAGTTTAGACGGTTGAAATCAATTCAGTTGCCTCCAAAGAGTGCTCATAACCAGACGTGTTGCTTGTATATAGTGCTCATAACCAGACGCGAGATGTGTCCTCGAGAAATTAATTATGTATTCGCGTGAGACGAAAATAGTATACGTGTTAAAAAAAGTGCAAGTATTCAATAAAAGAATCTCACAGCTCTAGACATCATTGAAGTGCTATTTAATTTGTGTCAAGGATTAATAAAAAGGAGTGAATTGAAACTAAAATCTGTGTAAGCCTACATTCTTGTCACATCACATACCTGCCTAAGAGAAACGTGTCTCTAACAATAATACTGACGATGCTGAGGAAAACATAAATATAATATCTAAAGCTACAGTCAAATTACAAGGTTAATATCTTTTTTAAACTTGGGACAAAAGCCACCTGAAAGTACATTTGGGGCGAAGGCTACCGGAAACTGGTTAACATACGTGTGGTTGCAAATACTACATGTTCGGCTCCCCAACAATTTGAACTACAATACAATCTACTTAAAATTGCGTCCATATGTGGAGCAAAATAAAACACCTTCTTCAAAAGTAATAGAGTAGACTTTAAGGTGGTGTTTTCAATCATTCAGATTGTAGATCCCACTAACACAACAGCCAAGCTTCTTGCTCAACTCCGTTACAGATTTGACACTGGAAGCTCATAATTATGGTCTGACCAGAGAGAACTACATCATTGACACCCGCAGAGGTAATGACAGATACCAAGCAAACATATCTGACGGCGATAATCAAACTAACTGAATTACTCACCAGTCAACACTGCACAATTGTGTCCCTCCGCTCCAACTGCACCAAAGTTCCAGGGTTTTTTTTATCTTAATTTTAAACAGGCCACACAGCCACACAAATTACCCTACAAACTATCATTGATATGTAAAGCATATTCTACAAACTATTAATAGAAAGGTATACTTCTTTTTTTTGTCCGCTTTCTTGACTCCCTATATATCACAACAAATTTCCGTAAGAGATAGCTTCACTGAGCTAGCCAAGGAATTACCTGTTTTACAGGCTCAAGTGTTTAAAAAAACTAATGTGAAGAAATACTTTATTCATCAATGACAAACTCACATATATTCATTAGATATTATTTGGTTTGTAAAATACTGTACAATAAAAGCTTATAATTTTCCTACCATTATTTCTTATACTTTCATATCCTCTTCATTTCATAGTACCATTATCTTAATTTTTAGAACTTCTGAACTGATATTCTCTAATTCTTTAAGGCATAAACTGCTCTCAATATCCTCATTTAATCCCATTCTGCTATATAATTAAGTCATTATTTCCGCTCTTCCACATAAAACACAACTTTCTAAGTTCACTCCCATTCTGTCTTCTGTTAATTTACACATGTTTAATCTAGTCCGTTCCCAACACACTTCACACATACATCTACGTACTTCTCCTGCCCCAAACCATTTTCAAGCGTCTATATAATATTAAAATTTTGTTATCTCTAAGGCTCTGGAATAATTCTTATTCTCTATCTTCCACTCTATTCCTTAACTCTTCCAGAAACCTGTAACTTGCACGTTTCTTTTTCCTTCTATATATTACTTATCCATTCAATTTCTTTGTAATTTTCCTCTCATTGACTCAGGATGTTAGATATTACAGTATTGATATAAAAGTGATTTTTCTACCCAGTTACGTTACTCACGATATATTTTGGCCTTTGAACGATTTCTAATTAAGCAACAAGTAACTAGTTACATATAACATGCTGAAACATTATTCAAATGTTTAGCTGCAGTAACCAGCTCTTGTGATACACAGAACAAAGTAGAATGACAAACTTCTAAGCATGCCCGTCAGATGGTGTCCCTGAGAAATTGTAAACCTTCAAAATGATTCCAAAATCGCTTCGAAAAATCTGATGTATTGCACTCACATAACTCCTCTACTCTTCTACAAACTAGTTTTACAAACGCTTATTCTCCATCTACTTCATGTTAATCAAATCTTATTGCAGGTGCAAGGGGAATTGGTAGGTTTTAAGCGATAGTCAAATATTTTAAGAGCTGGTTGCTATTTGGAGCATTCCATTCTCTTTGTATGTCCAGGACATAAAAAAAGAACCAATAGCGAATTACCATTTGAGAAAATTATTGAAAAAATCAGACAAATAACAAGGATATCTCTGAAATGATTCACTCGACAAAGAAAAATGTACATGACAAAAATTGTGTGTTTTAACGAGATCTACATTTATGGTTGTGCAGTAAAATTTTGCCTATCTCTTACGATATACCAATTACGCAAAAGTCATTCAGAATGAATAGGACTTTTGAGGGAATTCCCGAATGTTCAAGATATGTTTAATTTGTTTTGAGGATATCTTAAACATATATATTTTAATCAAAATTGTTGGAGCCATTTTTGAGAAAATCAAAACATTCGAAAAATGTTCCATGTAAAGGGTAGTCTAGAGTTTTCTGGAGATTTCTTGAAACACTTCGTGTGTCATACCTGGAAGATACTAAACGCAAATATTAAGTTTGATATTTTTCCGACTATTCATTTTTTAATTATGCTGTTCACAGACAGATAGACACACAGACACACGCACGGACAAGTTTCCAAAATGCTTTATTTGGATTCAGGGTGCCTCAAAACATGTATTTCCAGCGAAATCACGGTATCGCATTTTTGGGTGGAATGTAATACTTTTCCTACTTACTATACGTAGTAGAGAAACTAAAAAAATGTTGAATAAGTATGTCTTGCACATCAAAATATCTTTAATTTGAGAAATCTTTAGCACTGCAGATAAACAAAAACAACCAGGAGTATATCAGATTCAATGTTAAGGCTCTGATGGTGCCTACATGATAGAATAAAAAGAAATTTGAAAATCCAGATGGAGGAACAAACAAAAAATATTAAATTAAAACAATTAGATAAATCCGCTGATGATAACCATTTCTGACTTCAAATCATGAGATAGGCCCTCATTTCATGTTACTCAAAACTATTCAGATTCCATCACAATCGGAAATATGGTAAAAAATGTTTTATCATCATGACATTAAGCATATTTTGAACTTTGAAACTCCACCATTTGATACCATGATGCAATTCATTAAATCAGCTCATAGGAGACGGGAGGAGAGACAGAGGAGTTCTCCGTCAACATCACAGAGGGCAGTTTTTCCAGTTCAGAGGAAACAGCAGACAGTGATCTAAGTAGTAACAGTTACAGTGGAGAGCAGCAATTTCACCTTCCACTTCACATATAGTGGTTAGGGGAGAATCGGCTCGGACAGTCGACATGCCTAGCTGAGGATGAAAACTTTCTGTTGGGCCATCAACACCAAGTGCCTGTGATGTGACTTAAAGTAACAGAAGAACTGTACTCAATACATTTCTATAAGCTTATATGTTTTTAGTCTCTCTACTACGTATAGTAAGCAGGAGAAGTATTGCATTCCAGCCAAAAATTCGATACCGAGATTTCACCGGAAATATATGTTTTGAGGCCCCCTGAATCATAAAAAAAGCATTTTTGGAAACATGTCCGTGTGTGTATGTCTGAGTATGTGTCTGTCTGTCTGTGAACAGCATAACTCAAAAACGAACAGTCGGATAAGCACCAAACTTGGAATTTAGGTTCAGTATCTTCCAGAGCTGCGACACGAAGGTTTTCAAGAAAATAACCCCACCCCAGATTACCCTTTACATGGAACATTTTTCCAAAACTTTAATTTTCTCAAAAATGGCTCTGACGATTTTGATTAAAATATCATATATTTAAGATACTTTCATGACAAATAAAATGTATATCTTGAATTTTCTGGGAATGTCCCCAAATGTGTTCTTCATTTTGAACGACGTTTGCACAACTGGTAAACCATAAGAGATAGACAAAATTTTACTACAAAAATTTAGATCTTGTTAAAATACACAATTTATGTCATATACATTTTTGTTGTTGAGTGAACCAAGATATTGCTTGTTATTCCCTTAAACTTTCCAATACTTATACTTTTTCTCAAATGGGATATCGTTATTCATTTTTTTGTCCTGGTAATGCAAAGAGTATGGAATACTCCACATAGCAACCAGCTTTTAAACTATTTGACTATCGCTTAAAGCCTAGCAATTCCCCTTGCATCTACAAGAAAATTAGCAATAAGATTAACATATCGATTAACATGAAGCATATGAAGAATAAGCGTTTGTAAAAGTAGTTTGTACACGAGTAGAGGAAGTCATGGGTGTGTAACACGTCAGATTTTTTTAATAACTGTGGGGCCAAAACATGGTACAAAAGTTTAAAATTTTACCTACTGTAAGTGTTTTACAAGTTACTGAAGCAGTCCAGCCGATAACTGTTCCACCACCAGACTGCTTATAGACTATGCAGTATTTCCAGAACTTGGAAGACTGTTGGGGGGAGGTTAAGGAAGTAAGATGTTCCGCCGATGTTTCACAATTTTTTGAGTTAATATCAGGGCTCTTTTCATACGTTAGTAGGGTTAGCCGGGGCTGGACAAATTTACATATAAAGGGTAAAGGGAAGGAGGGTTAGCAATGAAAATCTATAGATCACTGTATAATAATTTACTAAAAGATCGTGCGTGGAAGTAAATGAAGTTAATTACATCGTCAATCGAGTTTTCAAAAGCTAAACATCCAATGTCGAGTAAGCCTCCAGTATGTTACATTTGCATCAGAACTGTTACGGTGATTTTTTAGAAAACTGGAAATAATGACATTCTTTTCATGTAACAGTTACTACGAGGTGGGGGAATTTTCTTTAAAATCTTCACCTGCATGCTTAAACAGTATCAGTATAAAGTTTGGTGTTTATCTGAGTTTTTGTTTTTAAATTATGCTGCGGCGACGAGAAAATATCACTGCAAATAAAATTGCATTACACTCACATAACTTTCTCCACCCTTATCTTTTATTAGTGGGTATACAAACTAGCTTACTGAAGCTTGTTTTTATGTCTACTTCATTTTAATACAAATAAACGTGTGCAAAAATAGCTACATTGCACATTTCGTTATACATACAAAGGGAACAGCGAAAGTCAAATGTTTAAGAGTTGGATGCTGTATGCTGGCCTTGAAAGTCCATACTGTTTCAATGGAATCGCCAGAAACAACTGAATGTTGAAAGGACTTTAAAAGAATGACTTAAGTATTGAAAAATTGGAATCATTAATAAAGAACACCTCAGAAATGACCAATGCTAAGAAAACACTACGTATAGTAAGTAGGGGAAGTATTATATTCCACCCAAAAATTCGATACCGAGATTTCAACAAAATATATATTTTGAGGCCCCCTGAAACCAAAAAAATCATTTTAGAAAAAGGTGCGTGTGTGTGTGTCTGTGAACAGCATAAATAAAAAATGAATAGTCGGATAAATGCCAAACTTGGTAATTAGGTCCAATCTTTCAAAGATGCAACACGAAAATTTTTTATCACCCCAGACTACCCCTTACATGGAAATTTTTTCGAAAATTTTGATTTTCTCAAAAATGGCTTTAACGATTTTGATTAAAATGTCATGTGTTTAAGATATTTTCATGACAAATGAAATATATATCTTGAATGCCCCCAAAAGTCCTCTTCATTGTGAATGGCTTATGCATAACTGGTAAACAATAAGAGATAGATAACATTTTTGTACACAAAAAATGTAGATCTCGTTAAAGCACACAATATATGTCATACTTTTTTCCTTTTTCTTTTCTTTTTGTGCAGTGAACCATTTTCGAGATATTCCATGTTACTTATTTGAATTTTCCAACACATAATTCTTCTGAAATTCGAATTCATTATTCTTTTTTTTATGTCCTGGACACGCAAAGAGAATGGAATGCTTTACATAGCAACCAGCTCTTAAAATATTTGACTATCGCTTAAAGCCTACCAATTCCCCTTGCACCTACCAGAAAATTAGCAATAAGATTAACATCTCGATTAACACGAAGTATATGGAGAATAAGCGTTTGTAAAAATAGTTTGTACAAGAGTAGAGAAGGTCATGTGAGTGTAACACACCAGGCTTTTTTTGTGTGGTACGTTCTCGTCTATCCCTTAACGTCTACCAGTTATACAAAATTATATACATTTCCTCCCGAATGAATAAGACCTCACAAGCTAACTTTAAGATATAAATTTTATTTTAATCTTAGTATCTTTAATATATGGTTGTTTACTCATAATCGTTAGAGCCATGTTTTAGAAAAACAAAACAAAAAAAACTCGATAAGTGTCGATGTAAATGGTAGTTAGGGTGGGGAGACTTTCTTGGATATCTTTATGTTGCATGTTTGGAAGATACTGATATTAAATACCAAGTTTGGTATTCTTTCGAATTTTCGTTTTTGAGTTGTGCTGGTCACAGGCACACACATATGTGCCCGTGGACCTTTTCCTATTTTTTCTTTTCTTTTTTGCTTCATGGGGATTAGAAAATATATTTTCGGTTAAATCTTGGTATAGAATTTTTGGGTGGAATAAGACCTACAACTCGTTCCCTATTTTTACTTTCTCTACTACGTATAGTAAGTAGGGGAAGTATTTTATTCCACCCAAAAATTCGATACCGAGATTTCACCGGAAATATATGTTTTGAGACCCCATAAATCTAAAAAAACATTTTTGGAAACATTTCCGTGTGTGTGTCTGAACAGCATAACTCAGAAACGAACAGTCGGATAAACACCAAACTTGGTATTTAGGTTCAGTATCTTCCAGAGATGCGACACGAAGGTTATCAAGCAAATTCCCTACCCCAACTACCCTTTACATGGAACATTTTTCGAAAATTTTAATTTTCTCAAAAATGGCTCTAACGATTTTAATTAAAATATCATATGTTTAAGATATTTTCATGACAAATAAAATGTATATCTTGAATTTGCTGGGAATATCTCCAAAAAAATTCTTCATTGTGAGCGACTTTTGCATAACTGGTAAACCATAAGAGATAGACAATTTTACTACACAAAAAATGTAGATCACTTTAAAGTACACAATTTATGTGACGTATGTTTTTTCTGTTGAGTGAACCATTTTCGAGATATTGCTTGTTATTCCCTTATATTTTCTAATAATTATACTTTTTCTCAAATTCGTTATTCTTTTTTTTGCCCTGGTAATGCAAAGAGAATGGAATGCTCCACATAGCAACCAGCTCTTAAAATATTTGGCTATCGCTTAAAGCTTACCAATTCCCCTTGCAAAAATTAGCAATAAGATTAACATCACGATATCTCGATTAACATGAAGCATATGGAGAATAAGTGTTTGTAAAAATAGTTTGTACAAGAGTAGAGAAGGTCATGTGAGTGTAACACATCAGATTTTTATACGTAATAGACAAAGTAAAAATGATTAATGTGATGGAAATTACATGAATGAAAATATTCTTTGTTTGTGGCGATGAATTTCTTCTTATCTGCAGGCTGTGGTTATTGGAAGGTAATGTGTGTGTTATATAAACAACTCAGAACTTGTTACTATGGTGACAATTAATTCGTAAATCATGTTTGTTTTATGTTGAATTGGTATTACAAAGCTATTATGTGGTCTCCTTTATGTGCTTAACGCAGCACTAGTATTTACACTTATAAATAAGGTTATACAGGGTTATTAAAAAATAAGGAACAGATTTTAAATATTTATTTCTAATGAACGACAACAGATGGAGACATATGCGACACATCACTGCATAGAGAAAAGTTCAAAGTTTTATTTTGTGTGTTCAAAATGAGCACCATTTGTTATGCGAGGGCAAACAGTGCAACCATCTTCTACGAATTTATTGTATCAATTTTCATTTTTTGTGACGAGTTGGCTCGTTGTTGAACTTACAACGAAATGCACGCTGCAATAAAACAATGAATTCACTGTTTGCATAATGCAGAACACAAAACGACTTTTCCTGTGGCGTCGCCATTTTCTCGTAAACAAACACATCGCTGCTGTGGGTACTGAATGGAACTAATAGGTGGAGCTTAAAACTTTGAACTTTCCTCTATTTAATGACGTGTTGTATGTGTCGCTATCAATTGTAAGTCATTAGCAATAAATATGTAAAATCTGTTCCTTCTTTTTGAATAACCCTGTATTTGCAGTACTGCTATTGTCTGCTTCCTCTTATGTTAACACTCGTAAGTACAATGAAGTGAAACAAAAGGTATCTTTAACAATATTTACTTAGCTGGACGCGTTAGTTTCTAAGGAATGTCTTTTAATTTCCTCCCTCGTTGTTATACGCGATGGTTCAGCATCTTTCTTGAATGCTCTAAAGTAAAGTTTACATGATTTCCAAAGACCGCTACGTGATGTTTATTGTAGCTTATGTCGGGCACATACAGAGCAGGGTGGCTCAGGCGGTAACGTCTTTGGTCCCATTCGAGAGACATCATGACCCATAGATTTTTCGTGGTTTCCCCGGGTCGGCAGGCGGATCCTGCGGCGATCATCTTCTACCACTAGCTTCCTGCTACACATTATCTTCCTTATCATCTGTTACAGGATTGTAGGACCAGAATGTGTACAGTCTGGAAACGTTAAGGACCCCACCCATGCTGGCGCCCGTCAGCAACTGGATCTGGTCGCCCATTGGGTCTCTGCACTCATTCCTTGCGGTGTTCTGCCCTGGTTCCGGGGCCCCTCAGTGATATATACCTTTATTTTCATCCCGGCATATGCACGAAAGTATAGTTTTTTTAACCAGATTGTCCAAATTGTGTGGTGCTATATTGCACCTTTCTAAGCAACGTTTAACATTTCAATATAAATGAATGTTACAATAACATATGAACACAAAAACAAATATACACGCAATTAAACACAAAGGATAGCGTAAAAACAATGAAATCAACTATGCTTCCCTTTATCAGCTAATTAATTAGTGCAAAAACCTGTTTAATAATAAATATAAACCAAAAACACAAAACTATCCCAGAGGACTTCAGAATTGAAATGACAAATACCCTCTCACTGTTCACAGACAGGCGCGCACACGGTTGAAGGGGGAGGGTGTTTGTTGGACCACAAATGTGCAATTTTTGGTGAAATTTTTATTACTTTCTATATCACGTACATGGTAGAGATGGTATTGCATTCCACTAAAAAATTCGAAATACATGTTTTGAGGCCTCCTGAATCCAAAAAAAAAGTATTTTTGGAAACATGTCCGTGTGTGTGTGTGTGTGTGTGTCTGTCTGTCTGTGTGTGTGTCTGTGAACAGCATAACTCGGAAACGAACAATGGGATAAACACCAAACCTGGTATTTAGGTCCAGTATCTTCCAGAGATACGACACGAAGGTTTTCAAGAAAATCCCCCAACCGCAGATTACCCATTACATGTAAAATTTTTCGAAAATTTTAATTTTCTCAAAAACGGCTCTAAGGTTTTGATTAAAGTATCGTATGTTTAAGGCATTTTTATGGCAAATGAATTGTATATCTCGAATTTTCTTGGAATGTCTCCAAAAATTATTCTTCATTGTGAACGACTTTTGCATAACTGGTAAACCATAAGAGATAGACAAAATTATACTACACAAAAAAATGTAGACGCGTTAAATTACACAATTGAAGTCATATACATATTTTGTTCAGTGAATCATTTTCGAGATATTGCTTGTTATTCCCTTAAATTTTTTCTCAAATGGGGATTTGTTATTCATATTTTTGTCTTGGATATGCAAAGAGTATTAATCTGTGGCAAAGAGAATGGTGCTGCACCTAGCAACCAGCTATTAAGAGATATGTATATGCTTAAAGGCTACTGTATTTCTATATTGCCCTTGTAAATACAAAACAAGAGGAACAGAGTACGGCTTAAGCGATAGTCAAATATTACTTTCTCTACTACGTATAGTAAGTAGGGGAAGTATTCATTCCACCCAAAAATTAGGTACCGAGATTTCACCGGAAATACATGTTTTGAGACACACTGAATCCAAAAAAAGCGTTTTTGAACACATGTCCGTGTGTGTGTGTGTGGGTGTGTGTGTGTGTGTGTCTGTGAACAGCATAACTCACAAAAGAAAAGTTGGATACATGCCAAATTTCGTATTTAGGTTCAGTATCTTCCAAAGAAACAACACGAAGATTTTCAAGAAAATCCCCATCACAACTACCCTTTACATGGAACATTGTTTGAAAAGTTTGATTTCTTAAAAAATGGCTATACCAATTTGATTAAAATATATATATAAGATATTTACATGACAAATACAATTTATATGTTGAATGTTCTGGGAATAGCCTGTAAAGTACTCTTCATTTGGTAGGAATTTTATATAATCTTGTATAAATGTTGAGCGATAGACGAAGTTTGCTATACAAAAACACACAATTTATTTCTAATACGTTTTTCTGTGGCATAAGCGGTGTCCGAGATATTTCTTATTAAAATTTCGGATTGTTTGAAAGTCTTGGCAGGTTTTCAGTTGTTTCTCGCAGTATAGAATTTAAGGCCTACGTATAGCGTCCAGTCCTTAAACATTTGACTATCACCGTTCTCTTTGTATCTATAACGAAATGTGTAATGTAGCTATTTCTGCAAAGGTTTATTTGGATTAAAATATAGTAGGTAGGAAAATAAGCTTTACTAGGAATAGGTAGAGAAAGTCATGTGAATGCATCACAACAGAATTTTTTTTGGAATACGGTGCTTCTGCTTCAGGTAGGTGCGAATTTCGCCTCCACCGTACAGTACGCTTCATGTTCTGAACATAAAAACGATTTTCAGCGACCGCCACTGCACGCGGGGTATTCAGAAACAGACCATAACAGTGTGGATGAGTTGATCCCATGAACATTGCCGTCAAATGGGACGAGCAGCAATATTTTTGCCAACAATGCCCAACACAGTGGCGCGGCACCATTCCCAGCTTTTTATGACGTCGTTGAGAAGCGAACACCCTGTCAATATTTAATCGGTTCCAGCGCGTGACGTATGCACTTCACATCAGGTCAGCAAACACCGGAGCGTTAATTTCCCAGAATTCATGACCGGTCCTAAGGTACGCCGTTTCTGTCCGCATTACCATAAAAATCCTTTATCATCCATCCGGTAATGTATACCAACTTCAACACCACTGAGCATGATGTCGACAATTTAGTAAACTAATTCAGCTAATGGTAATCTCACTGAGTAGGATGGCTTAGGCGGTAGGGACTGTGGTGTGCGTTTGAAGATCCCGGGTCCAATTCCCATTGAATCCTGCCCATGGGTCTTTTCTGCTTTCCCAGGCCAGTAGGCGAATGTTGTGATTTTAATTTACTTTTATTTCTGGACGCTCTTTAACTGCTGTGGTTCTTATCGTCCCGTTCTATATTGCTCGTGAAAGACCGGTAATTTTCCTCAAAGGCCTCTTTATCAGGCCTGAGGTTCTTTTACGTGACGTAAATCTACGACACGGGGCCACCGGATTTGCTTCCCTTCCAAATAAATACATACTAAGGACTTTTACGCCCGAAAAAAATCGATCGCCTTCCGCCGGGTTTGAACCCGCGACCTCGGGAACTAGATGCTAAACACTAAACCACAAAGGACGACGGCGAAAGCTGGGGTGCACTATATAATATGTCTCTCATTTACTCTTATTTCATTTCCAGGATGGTAGGGCCAGTAGTAATAAATGACACGTGATGTGCCATGACGTTGAGGGCGTATTTTTAGCACTTAAATGAATAAAGTCTAATTATATAATATAACATTCAATAACAGCCCACCTTAAAGCAATATGTGTATATATAAAAATATAATAAAAAAATTCTGACGTGCACACTCACATGGCTTTCTCTACTCTTGTACAAACTATTTTTATAAACGCTTGTCTCCATATGCTTCATGTTAATCGAGATATCGAGATGTCAATCTTATTGCTAATTTTCTTGTAGATGCAACGGGAATATGGTAGACTTGAAGCGATAGTCAAATTTTTAAGCGCTGGTTGCTATATGGTGCATTACATTCTCTTTGCATGTCCAGGACATAAAAAAAATGAATAACGAAATTGAGAAAAAGTATAAGTATTGGAAAATTTAAGGGAATAACAAGCAATATCTCGCAAACGGTTCACTCAACAAAAGAAATGTATATGACATAAATTCTGTATTTTAACGCGATCTACATTTTTCGTGTAGTAAAAGTTTGTCTATCTCTTATGGTTTACCAGTTATGCAAAAGTCGTTCACAATAAAGAATACTTTTGGAGACATTCCCAGGAAATTCAAGATATACATTTCATTTGTCATAAAAATATCTTAAACATATGATATTTTAATCAAAATCGCTAGAGCCATTTTTGAGAAACTTAAAATTTTCGAAAAATCTTCCATGTAAAGGGTACTCTGGGATGGGGGTATTTTCTTGAAACCCTTCGTGTCACATCATTGGAAAATACTGAACCTAAATACCAAGTTTGGTGATTATCTGACTGTTCGTTTCTGAGTTATGCTGTTCAAAGACACACAGACACAAACACGCACATGTTTCTAAAAATGCTTTTTTTGGATTCAGGGGTCCCATAACATGTATTTCCGGTGAAATCTCAGTATCAAATTTTTGGGTGGAATACAATACTTCCCCATCTTACTATACGTAGTAGAGAAAGTAAAAAGTGTATGTAACAGTCATTGTATTAATGTTTATATTATTATGTACATGTTTAATAATGTTATGTGAATGTATTATGTAATTTAATAATGTAGGAGCTGTAAGAATAGTTGCTAACAACGAGGCAACAATGAGGTAAACTTGAGGCAATAATGAATTGGAAAGTTTAATAACAATATTACTAATAATTTTTGGAGCAACGATAATGTAATTTTTATACAGTATATAAATAGCCAATCAACAACCAGAAAAACCTGAAATTTAAATAAAAGTATTCCATTGGATTAGGAATAGCCAATTAAAAACTTGAAATAGATAAAATTTGCAAAATCAGGCGGTAGAAATCAGTTCACTTGCTAGTAGATAGCGTTCCTAACTGGACGCGAGAGGCGTTCTTGAGAAGGTTTATACGTATTCGGTGTGAGACGAAAATTCATTATAAAGTTTACGTGTTAAAAGTGCAAGTAATTAATAAATAATCTCACAGCTCTCTATATATCAGTGAAGTGTTATTTAATCGTGTTAAAGACTACTAAAAGGAGTGAAGTAAAAATTATAATTTCTGTAAGCCTACATCCTTAAGCCGCATCACTCCCTGTTAAGAGAAACATGTTTCTACAAATTAATACTGACGCAGCCGAGGCAAACCTAAATATATAATATTTAAACAAACATTAAAATATAAAGTTGAAAGTAAACTTGGGGCGAAGGCCACCGGAAAGTGAACATTAGGACGAAGGCCACCGGAAACTTTGTACCATACTGGGGCAGTTACTTCAAGTTTGATTTACCATACGTGAAGCTAAACCCTCCTTCAACGTAAACGGTGAATGTGCTTTGGGAGAATTATTTCTGCCACGGTATGAAAGTTCCTGTCGGAATCTGTTGTTTGGATAGGGGAAAATCGACGTGCCGGCCGGGAACACTTAATCTGGATACGTTAGGGACCTCGCTGCGCCGAACCCGCCATCATCCCGGGGTTTAAATTAGCCCTAGCAGCACGCTGCGTACACACTATCAAAGTTTGTGCTAAACAATGGCATAGCGATGTACTAGGTTCCCAAGTCATAATGTAACGCAGTTGTGTATTGAAGCTGGAACTTTATGTGTAAAAATTTGTCAAGATAGCTAATTGTTTTAGATTCATGTGTAAAGGACAACATATGGTCGTTCCATAGCAGTTAAAATTTATGTAGGGTCCATTAGCGTATGTGCATGAGATTTTATCTAGATAAGTCAACGATGTAGAACTGTCTCTAAGGAATTAAAAATAGGTAAATATGCTCTTACGAAAGAATTACTATAGCCCATAATTTGTTTTTCCAACCTCCAAAAACGCAAGTGTCCAAGCTTTTCCCCATATCACAGCAGAATACGAGAGTCACTCCAAAAGTAATACACACTATTTTTACTTTCTCTACTACGTATAGTAGGTAGGGGAAGTGTTGTATTCCACCCAAAAATTCGATACCGAGATTTCACCGGAAATACATGTTTTGAGGCCCCCTGAATGCAAAAAAAAGCATTTTTGGAAACATGTCGGTGTGTGTGTCTGTCTGTCTGTGAACAGCATAACTCAGAAACGAACAGTCGGATAAACACAAAAATTGGTATTTAGGTTCACTATCTTCCACAGGTGCGACATGAAGGTTTTTAAGAAAATCCCCCCACCCTAGATTACGCTTTACATGCAAAATGTTTCGAAAATTTTAATTTTCTCAAAAATGGATCTAAGGATTTTGATCAAAATATCATATATTTAAGATACTTTCATGACAAATAAAATGTATATTATGAATTTTCTGGGAATGTCCAAAATTATTCTTCATTGTGAACGACTTTTGCATAATTCGCAAACCATAAGAGATAAACAAAATTTTACTACACAAAAAATTAAGCTCGCGTTAAAATACACAATTTATGTCATATACATCTTTTTGTTGTTGAGTGAACCATTTCCGAGATATTGCTTGTTATTCCCTTAAATTTTCCAATTCTTACACTTTTCTCAAATGGGAATTCGTTATTCATTTTTTTTGGCCCTGGTAATGCAAAGAGAATGGAATACTCCATATAGCAGGCTATTGCTTAAAGCCTACAATTCCCCTTGCATCTACAAGAAAATTAGCAGTAAGATTAACATCTCGATTAGCATGAAGCATATGGAGAATAGATTTTTGTAAAAATAGTTTGTACAAGAGTAGAGAAAGTCATGTGAAGTAACACATCAGATTTTTTAGTTATGCTGTTTACAGACAGACACAAACACAAAAATGCTTTATTTGGATTTGAGGCACCTCAGAAATGTATTTCCCGTGAAATACCCGTATAGAACTTTGGTATGGAAAAGGACTACACAGGCTATTTGCAGAAGCAAGTACTTATGGTGAAATACTTACATCAAAATTTTTGGGTGAATTTCTCTTGCTTGCTGTAAATACGTAGCAGAGAAAGTAATGTGAGTTTAACCTTTTTACACTTTATGATTACCTTAAATAGCCATTCCGAGTTTCGAAGTGCCACCCATTGAACGCTATTGTTAAATATTTAAGGAAGGTTTGGTTTTACCCCCAGGCCCTACTAGACAGCCACACACAAACAATATAAATTTATTTGAACGCCAACTCTGTATGGAAAGCGTCGTCGCGTGAGTGATGGAGGTGGCTGACAAGCTAACAATGGTAGGGCTCTAATTACTGGACGCACAGGAAATGCAAATCCCAGGTCTGTGTTTGGAACGCATCGATCATTAACCGCTATTCTATAATACGTGCCTCATTAGCAGCCATGTGGCATGCCCTTAAAGAATTAAATTAATGCATACGTGCATACAGCAGCATTAAAATAAACAAAACCTACAAGGACGATATGTTAACTGAATTATTTTAAGATAATTGCGGTACAATGATTCACTAATTAGCTCCATGCTTGTTGGTTGTTTGTTTATTTACTTGCTTTGTATTCTGCCTAAAGCTCGCCGACTTTCGTTGTTTTTGTTGAAGGAGGAAAACGAAATCATGTGACTGTTTCATACAGCCATGCATATATTATATATGCACATGTTCATTTGAATAATTAAGATTCAATGCTATACAGAAATATGACTATAGAATATTACAAAAATTCTGGTATGTTACACTCACATGACCTTCTCTACTCTTATACAAACTAGTTTTACAAACACTTATTCACCATCTACTTCATTTTAAACGTATTGCTAATTTTCTTGTAGATGTAAGGGGAATATGGTAGGATTTAAGCGATAATCTTTTAAGAGCTGGTTGCTATGTGGAGCATTCCATTCTCTTGTATATCCAGGACATAAAAAACGAATAACGATTTCCCACTTGAAAAAAGGTATAAGTATTGGAAAATTCAAACAAAAACAAGGAATAGCTTGGAAATGGTTCACTCCACAAAAAACGTATATGGCATAAATTGCGCGTTTTAAAAAAATCTATATTTTTGTGTACAAAAATTTTGTCTATCTCTTACGGTTTACCAGTTATGCAAAAGTCATTCAGAATGAGGAGGACTTTTGGGGAGATTCCCAGAAAATGTTTGGAAAAATCAAAATTTTTTAAAAATGTTCCATGGAAAGGGTAATCTGGAGTGAGGGATTTTCTTGAAAATATTTGTGGTACCTCTTTGAAAGATACTGTACTTGAATACCAAGTTTAGTATTTATGGGGCTTTTCGTTTTTGAGTTATGCTGTTTACGTAGTAGAGAAAGTAAAAATCTAGTATGTTATATTCACATGCGTTTCTGTAAGTAGGGGAAGTATTGTATTCCAACCAAAAATTCGATACCGAGATTTCACGGGAATATATGTTTTAAGGCACCCTGAATCCCAAAAAGCATTTCTGGAAACATTTCCGTGTGTGTGTCTGTGAACAGCATAACTCAGAAACGAACAGTCGAATAAACACCAAACTTGGTATTTAGGTTCAGTATCTTCCAGAGATGCGACACGAAGGTTTTCAAGAAAATCCCCCACCCCAGATTACCCTTTACATGGAACATTTTTCGAAAATTTTAATTCTCTCAAAAACGGCTCTAACGAGTTTGATTAAAATATCATGTGTTTAAGGTATTTTCAAGAGAAATAAAATCTATATCTCGAATTTTCTGGAAATGTCTGCAAAAGTATTCTTCTTTGTGAACGACTTTTGCATAACTGGTAAACCATAAGATATAGAGAAACGTTTACTACACAAGCAATGTAGATCCCGTTAAAATACACAACTTTTTTTGTCGAGTGAACCATTTTCGAGATATTGCTTGTTATTTCCTTAAACTTTCCAATACTTACACTTTTCTCAAATGGGAATTCGTTATTCATTTTTTGTCCTGGTAATGCAAAGATAAGGGAACGCTCCACATAGCAACCACCTCTTAAAATATTTGACTATCGCTTAAAGCATACCAATTCCCCTTGCATTTACAAGAAAATTAGCAATAGGATTAACATGAAGCATATGCGTTTGTAAAAATAGTTTGTACAAGAGTAGAGAAAGTCATGTGAGTGTAACACATCAGATTTTTTATTATAGTTCTAGCCACTGGATTGGAAGCGTACTTTGCCTACCCCAAAGTATGGCCGAATTGCCGAAGGATAACATTACAACTTAAACCTTAGAATTTCATACTACACTACCTTTTCTTAATGCGTGTATTCTTATTGATCATTAGCAACAGCAATAACTTAACCTTCGTCTCCATGTCGCTCATGAAAGTTCTCATGTTGTATGTAAATAATTCTTCAACCATTCCTCTAGAGGGCGGAATTATGTTCTAATTTGTTTAGGCTTTCTTGGTATACAAATCGTAGCGGAACTCTTAAACAGAGGTGGTGTCTCACCAAATCTTCATTCCACATAGGTTATAAACATAGTTCATTGGTTAGTTTTTATGCCTCTGTATTGTTTTTCAGCCTAGTCAAATACAAAACTAAAATATTAAATTGAGTTTTATTTATGGACGCTCTTTAACTGCTATGTCTCTTAGCGTCCCATTCTAATTTACGTGTGAAAGACCGGAAATTGTTTATCAGGCTTGAGGTTCTTTTGCGTGCCGTAAATGTGCGATACGGGATCCTTTCGAAGAAAGCGTCACATAGCGAGTTGATAACGGTCGGCTGAGTCAAAAGTTGATTACCTAAAGGTGAAAATCTTAAGGAAAGAAAAACACTATGGTGATCTGGGGGAATGGGCCACTCTTTATGCACGAGAGTAGGTCAAGAAGGTGTTACATTCCATCAAAAATTCGAGACCGAGATTTCACTGGAAATACACGTTTTGATATCCCCTAAATTCAGAAAAATCAATAAACATTACGCGCCAGCGCGCATGTGTATGTATGTATTTGTGTGTGTGTGTGTGTGAACAGCATAAGTCAAAAACGAAAAGATAAACTTGGAATTTCAATTCAATACTTTTAAAAGATACGACATAAATGTTTTCAACAAAATAACCCAACCCGCAAACTACCCTTTACATTGAATATTTTTCGAAATGCTAGATTTTCTCAAAAATGAAACTAACGATTTTGATTATAATACTGTATATTAAACATACTTACATGACAAATAAAATGTATTTTTTTTAATTTTCTGGGAGCAGCTTGCGAAATATTCTTTATTTGGAACAAATTTTGCTTAATTTTATATAACTGGTAAACGCTAAGTTATAAACGAAAATTTACAACAAAAAACATATAAATCTATTTAAAACACACAATTTATTTCAAATAATTTTAATGGCAAAAACTATGAAATATCTACATTACACATTTCGTTATAGATACAAAGAGAATAGCGATAGTCAAATTTTGGACCTGGACGCTATGTGCTGGCCTTAAAATTCCATGCTGTTTCCATGGCGTCTCGAGAAACAACTGAAGAAATAGCTACATTACAAATTTCGTTATAGATACAAAGAGAATAGCGATAGTCAAATGTTTAAGAACTGGACGCTATATGCTGGCCTTAAAATTCCTTGCTGTTTCCATGACGTCTCGAGAAACAACTGAATGTTGAAGGGACTTTAAGAGAATGACAAAGAAATCAATAATTTTAACCTTTAATAACGGATATCTCAGAAACGGCTTATGCTACAGAACATTTATTTTAAATAAACTGTGTTTTAAAGACTGAATTATTCATATATTGCTTAACATTTACCAGTTGTACAAGATTATACAGAATTCCCTGCGAATGAAGAAAACTTAACAGATATTCTCCGAAAATTCAAGATATATATCTTATTTGTCATGTAAATATCATAATATATGGTATTTTAATCAAAATCGTTTGAGCCATATTTTAGAAAATAAAAAATCTCGAAAGTCCCATGTAAAGGGTATTTTGGGGTGGGGGATTTTGTTTAAAATCTTCGTGTCGCATCTTTGGAAGATATTGCATCTAAACACCTTGTTTGGTATTTACCCGACTTTTCGTTTTTTAGTTATACTGTTCATAGACACACAGACAGACACGCACATGTTTCCAAAATGATTTATTTGGTTTCAGGACGCCTCAAAACATGTATTTCAGGTAAAATCTCGGTATAAATTTTTTGGGTGGAATGCAATGCTTCCTCTACTTAGTATACATAGCAGAAAAAGTAATATATAGTGGTTCCATGTCCTTGTTTGAATAATGTGAAAAAATTAAGAAAATTATTTTGAAAGCAAGCCTAACAAAACTGTAGCATCAACTCTTTTAAGTTCATAGATTATATAAAAATTCTTTGTGAATGAAGAGGAAGTTTAGAGACTATGGCACGGCATAACAACCTGATTGTAGGCACTTAACGTGAAAAAACTGGCCTGTCTCATTCGTAGTTTGGGACATGCATTCATAACTGTAGTGACAATCCCCTGAGAATAGCCACCCCCACCCACAGGTATACCTTTCCGATTAACTATTAAAGAGGTATGTCTTTTCTTTCTAAAAATACGAATAAAAGATGCACCAAGTTACGTTACGTTATATCTCAGTTGAATATCCTTATATAAAACGTCAGTAATATAATACTTTATATATTGAATGCACTAAATAAAGACCCAAAGGCACGAAAACAAATAAACAATTCGAATAAAACTGTCCTTAAAATATAAAATGGCATAAGTGTCCAAAAATGATTAACAAATATCATTTTCATAATCTTAGAATCATGATAAGGATTTTCGTATATGTTAGCAATTCATGTAATCATAAAATGTAACAATTATTAAAATATGACATGTAAAACTTGGTTATAACACTCCTTCCATGATTTAAGGTCTCTCTCTCTCTCTCTCTCTCTCTCTCTCTCTCTCTCTCTACATGTAAGTGTGTTTGTAGCTCAACAAAAAAGGAAAAAGTCTAGATTTCCAAGGGTCAATAAGCGCGGTATCTTTTCTATCTCTATTTGGTCTGACAGATGAACATCATCCCGAGATCAAAAACTCTTCCAATAACTTTGTCTTCCAACTTTCGAGATTACGCTCTTCATTGAAAGTATGAACGAAAGAAAACCAATTGCAATTGAGTTTTAAAAGGAAAAGTTTATCCTCGTGGTATTGTAACCGCTAGGGATTAGCGGTGAATCTGTCTACTGGACCGTAAAACTCTTCGGCAAGGTTGCTGGGATTTACGATCCCCTCAGATTAACAAGAGCGCTAAGTGTTATGCCCCCAGAAACCGCCCCGTAAGTAAAGTTTTATAGCATGTATCAAATGTCTTTCTGCTGCAGAGACCTTTCTTGATCTAGCTGAGCAACGAATAGCAATACTCCCATATATGAGAATCTCTCTTCCTCTGTTTCTCTGTCTCACATACACATCTATAATTATTTTATTGAATATCACTAACATTTAGTTTATAAGATGTAATATACGAGGGACGCTATTTATATTTTGAGCCTAATAATTAAAAGAAAGTAATTTCTGATTGAAAACTGCTTTATTCTTTTTCAAAATATTCTCCTTTATGATCAATACACCTTTGCATCCGTTTGAACCACTTGTATAGATAAGCATTTATTCCAGTCTTCTTGAGACACCTCCAAAACATGGTTTTTGAAGGCATCAACGGCTTCTTCTGCCAACGAAACGTTGTCCACGCAATTTATTCTTGATGTTCGGGAACAAAAAGAAGTCATTGGGTGCCAAGTCAAGACTGTGTGGTGGATGACCCATCAATTCGATTTTTGAGCCTTCAAATACTCTGTTGTTAGACGAGATGTGTGTGCGCTCGCATTGTCTTGATGAAAAACGATCCTACGGTTCACCGAAGACTTCCGGCAAACAAATGGCTGTGTACCATTCGGCAGTGACCGTTTTACGTTCCTCTGAAGGCACTGTTGCCACATGGTCAGTTTTGCAGAAAAAGCAGGGACCATTTGCTTCAAAGTGCTTCGAGTGCGAACAACGTTTGTTGGATTTGCTTCATTTTGAAACACCCATACAGGCGACTGCTGTTTACATTCCAGCTCAGACGCATAGATCTACAATTCGTCACCTGTTAAAATCTTATATACGTCTTTTGAGGCACCGCCATTGCATTTATTGAGCATTTTTTGAGATTGCGTCAAATTATGTGGGATCTAACGAGAGCAAACTTTTTTCAAGGCTGAATAATCATGCAATATTTTATATATGCTGGTGGCACTAATACCTAGATTTGCTTCAATCTCACAATATGTCGTATGACGATCTTTCATTATTAGTTTTTGCACAGCATCAATGTTTTCTGGCACAACAACTGATTTTGGACGACCTTCACAAACTTCATCATTGAGCGAACGGCGGCCACGATTAAATTCGTTATACCAGCGTTTCACAGTGGCAAAGGATGGAGCCAAATGTGGAAGTTAGTTGATCGATGCACTCTTGTCTTGATAATCCACGTCAAAAGTCGCAATAAATCATTTCCCAAACATTTTCACAAGTTAATTCATGTTTTTGTTGACACACAATTTTCAAGTTAGTGTAAACAAAACAAATGACACTATTGATAAAATGTTTGAAGTAGATTATGGTAAAAAATGTAAAACTTTCCATTGGAAACGTCAAATGGCACCTACAACATTCAGGGTTGCCAAGGCTCAAAATATAAATAGTGCCCCTCGTAACACAGATCAACACTGAAGATAACACATTATAAAGCACCTATCACGATGATTTACACTTTTGTTTACTATTACTAAACGTATCCCACCGAGGCATTATGTTAACATTGATTCCGCTGCCAACATAGCCCAGGATTGAGATCCCTAAACCGCAAATCGTAGCCGAGAGATGTTTTTGCCTTCTCTACTACGTATAGTAAGTAGCGGAGGTATTGCATTCCACCCAAAAATTCGATACCAATTTCACCGGATATATATGTTTTGAGGTGCAATGAATCCAAAAAGCATTTTTAGAAACATATCCATATATGTGTCTGTCTGTAAACAGTATAACTCAAACACGAAAAGTCAGATAAATACCCAACTTGGAATTTGGGTTTAGTATCTTCCAAGGGTGTGATACAAAGATTTTTAAGAAAATCCCTCCACCGCGGATTTATCTTTATATGGAAGATTTTTCGAAAATTTTGATTTTCTCAAACATTGTTCTAACAATTTTGTTTAAAATGCCATATCTTTAGGATATTTTCATGGAAATAAAATGTACATATATCTTGAATTTTCTGGGAATGTCCCCAAAAGTCCTCTTCATTCGGAATGGTAAACCGTAAGAGACAGACAAATTTGTTCTACACAAGAAATGTAGATCTTGTTAAAGCACACAATTTATGTCACATACATATTTTGGTGGAGTTAACCATTTCCAAGATATTCCTTGTTATTTTTTTGAGTTTTCCAATACGTATACTTTTTCTCCAATGGGAATTCGTTATTCGTCTTTTATATCCTGGACGTACAAAGATAATTATATAAGATTATAATTAGTATAAGAGCAGAGGAAGTTATATGAGTTGAGAAAATAATTTGTATTGAAGGAGTTTTATTATATTTCAACTTTTGGGGAGCCGAAATTGTAGTAGTTTCAAACACACGTATAGTAAACAGTTTCCGGTAGCCTTCGCCCCAAATGTACTTTCAGGTGGCCTTTGCCCCAAGTTAAAAAAAAAATATTAACTTTGTAACTTGATTGTTTCTTTAAATATTATATATTTATGTTTGCCTCGGCTGCGTCAGTATTATTGTTAGAGAACGTTTCTCTTAGCAGGGTTGTGATGCAACAAGAATGTAGGCTTACACAGATTATAATTTTACTTCACTCGTTTTATTAATGCTTGATAGATTTAAATAACACTTCACTGATATAGAGAGTTGCGAGATTGTTTTTGTTAATTAATTACACTTTTTAACACGTAAACTTATTTTTCGTCTCACACGAATACATATTATATTTCTTGAGGAAACCTTTTGCGTCTGTTAGTAACGCTGTCTGCAGACAACTGAACTCTATATTTGTAACATGTTCTCCTTTTCAGTTTCTGATTGGCTAATCCTACTCCAATAGAATACCTTCAGTTAACTAAAGCTTTTTCTGGTTTTTGATTGGCTATTTTATAAACTGCCACAAAATTTACATTATTTCTTTCAAGAATCACAAGTGTTACTGTTAAACTTTCTTAGTCACTATTGACTCAAGGTTACCTCATTGTTACCTCATTTTTAGCAACTTTTAACTTATTCTCACAGCTCCTACATTATTAAATTACATAATACATTCACATACCATTATTACACATGTTTACAATCATACAAATATATACAATGACTGTAATATACACTTTTTATGTATTATTACATACGCATATTGCTTCAAGGCGGGTTGTTATTGAATTTACATATTATATAATTAGACTGAAATTATTTAAGTGTTAAAAATACTGCCTCAGAGTGTAACACATCAGATTTTTTATAAGTAGAAGAGTGAACAGATTGCGGAAAGGCGACATAGCGTAGCCGTAGGATTTGTGAAGCTTAACCCCTTCGTTTGCAGATGGCGACATTGACTTAGCTACCTTTTTCCTATTATTATTTTAGCAGCATTTCACTAACTTCCATTTTAAAATGGCGCCAGTTTCTCATATATACGTGTCGTTGCAAAAGAGGCTAAGCCTTTTTTCGAGCACATCCAGCTCCGAGATGGCGAGGAAGAAGGGTCGCTCTGTCGCCGCTCCTGCTAAGGCAGGAACCTCTTCATCTCCTCCGGCACCCGCCGAGGAGATTTCGCCGCAGCCGCCGCAGCCGCCGCAGCCGCCGCAGCCTAGGGCAACCTATGCCGCAACCGCCGCTTCGCCACCAGCCAGCGCAGCCTCGCCGCGATTGCCTCGGCAGTCGCCGCGTCACTCACCGGCAGTCACGCTGCCGATTCTGGGTACTTCCCAGCCTCCGCAGAGCCAGCCTGTGCCTCAAGGGAGGTGCAGTGCAGTCATCAGACGGGTCCCGAGGGACCTGCCACCCAGGTTCCTCATCGCCGCAGCCCACCAGCAGTGGCCTTCAGCTCTGAAGGCCACTAGGATCATCGGAGCACGGGGACCCACGTCACTAGTTAGGATGGAGTTTGCAGACCCTGGCGACTACGAAGCTGCCTTGAGGGCGGACCTGCCCTTGTTAGGGCGGTGCTTACGCATCGAGGCCAGCCGAGTGGACCGCCAGGCTCCCTGCAGGCGCTGCTGTGCCTACGGGCACGTCGAGACATCCTGCACAGCGCAACCTAAGTGCCACTACTGTGGTGCCGCCAGTTCAACTGCAACGTGCAAGCAGCACGACCTTCGCCGCCGATGCCGCTATTGTGCGACCTGTGGAGGGTCAACACATTACACCGGCCAAGCGCTCTGCCCCCTGCATCCTCGCAGGAAGGCAACGCAGAAGCCGCCAGGACCTTCATCGCAGCCAGCATCACCTTCACAGACGACGACACCAGCTTCATCACCAGCACCGACACCATCATCTTCAGCAGCGATCATCGAGGAAGTCCAGGGCCTACGCGACGCCGTTCAGGATCTCCACGCGGAGTTCCTGAACATGACGACGAAGCTTACAGCCCTGGAGGAACTCATCAGGGACCTTTAAGAACCTCAGCTACTCAGCAAGTTTTTCTAGCTGGGCAGTTCGAGACCTTCACTTCCAGACTCAGCACCATCGAAACCTCCAGCCAGAACTCATCATCAGCAACAGACACCATCACAGAACACCTAGATTCCATCGACATCGCCATCAGATCCCTGGAAGAGCAGCAGCACCAACTTCGGGCCTACTTCCAGCAGACAGCCTTACCGGAAGCCCCAAGCAACCGCAGAAGGCCTCCGGCCAGCGCAGCATACTCACAAGAGTACATCAGCAGGATGCAACTTCACAGGAAGTAAGTTCTACGCCAACCTACACCTTTCACACAATCACCTTTCCAACACTTACCTAAACCCACGCCATTTTTCACTAGTGTTGCAGTCAGGTTTCATGGCTGCAACCTAGTAACCACCTATCCCGCTCCAGCCCATAGGGCGGAGACAGCCATCTATCACATACTAACGCGGGTGCTATGCGGGACCGCAAAAAGCCACGTCATTCCACATTTACCTTCTTCCTTTTTCCACCGGTGGAGGAGTTTTTAGTGGGTATGCCGACTATTGGTGAGTCCCACACTCTCAGTCCCGACTCCCATCGGGGCTGGGGTAAGTGATTAAATCATTTTCTCCTCCACTCGAAAAAAAAGGCTAAGTGGTAATCCGTTTTCATTCCGCATTATTGTGAATGCGTTCTGTCCGCGATATCGTATGTAGCTCTCATGTGAAACCTTCATACCCACATACGGGAATGGTACTGATTCAAATCAGCAATAGATAAGACTTGAGTAAAGAGTTGGTTTAATACTCCGTAAGACCGAGCGGTTACGTCTGTGGCCTGCATTCGGGAGGTCCCAGGATTGATCTCCGGCGACCGCCCACTCTAGCCCATGGATTTTACGTGGTTTCCCCGGGGTGTCAGGCGAATGCTGGAGTGGTTCATCTTCTACCACGATTGTCCTTTCTCTCATTTCCTGTACCCATCACCTTCCTTGTCATCTGTTCCATGATAATAGGACCAAGCGACGGTGTTCGGCGGGTTGCGGTTGGGCGGGGGCTTGCGCTCTGTAAAGGTTTCCTCTCTGGTCGCTTCGGTACCACTCAATTAGGTCTCTTCTCAGCGTGGGGCTCCGTCCGGGGAACCCTGGAGGCTGGTGGCTTGTGTGCAGGCGTCGTCGTATGTGTTCTGTCTGGAAACGTTAGGGATCCAGTCCACGCTTGCCCCATCAGCATCCGGATCCGACCGCGCTTCGGTTCTCTCCTCATCTTCCTCTCCCAAAGGTCACATTGGAAGCAGAATGGATCGACTGGCCTATGTGCGGTGCTCTGCCCAATTCCAGGGGCCCTCGTGATATGTACCTTCAACTTTACCTTTAATACTCGTAAAGCCGAAACAACAGAAGAGGGAATTGGCGAAAAAAAGACTATATTTTTTCCTTAACAAGACTAGAAACATAATTTTATGGACGCAATAATGTAACTTCCCATAGCAAAGGTATGACTCGAATGATACATTTTATGGAACGCAACAGCCTTCCTTATCATTAAGGACATCAAACACCTTCAGCTCTGAAACTTAATATAAGGCCTAGGTTATATAACCGAAATTCTAAAGTTCTAAGCCAATAATGCTACCATAGACGTATTATAATGCAAATATCTTACAACTCAAATTTCATCTATTTCGCTCTAATGGTTTATAGGTTGAAGAAGTTTAATTTTAGGTGGAGTTGTATTGTATTTCGGCTGTTGGGAAGCCGAACACTTGAGGAAGAAACTGCCTCACGTATTGTACAGAGTTTCCGGTGGCCTTCGCCCTAAGTTTACTTTCGAGTGGCCTTCAAATTAAATTGAAATTAAATTGAGTTTTATTTATGGACACCCTTTAACTACTATGGTTCTTAGCGTCCCATTCCATATTGGGCGTGAAAGACCGGTAATTTTGCTCAGAGACCTCTTTATCAGGCTTGAGGTTCTTTATCGTGCCGTAAATCTACGACACGAGACCACCGGATTTACTTCCCTTCCGAAGGAAGCCGTGCTAAGGATTTTTACGCCCGAAAAAATCCATCGCCCTCCGCCGGATTTGAACCCGCGACCTTGGGAACTAGAGGCTAGCACGGTACCACTAGTCCACTGAGGACGACTAGTGGCCTCGCCCCAACGTTTAAGAATCAACTTTGAATTTTAATGTTTCTTTAACATTATATATATTTATGTTTGCCTCTGCTGCGTCAGTATTAATTTGTAGAAACATGTATTTCTTAACAGGGGGTGATGCGGCTAAAGAATGTAGGATTACACAGATTATAATTTTTACTTCACTCCTTTTATTAATCCTTCACACGATTAAGTGACACTTCACTGATATAGAGAGCTACGAGATTATTTATTAATTACTTGCACTTTTTAACACGTAAACTTTATCTCTGTAATGAATTTTCGTCTCACACTGGATACGTGTTAAACTTCTCGAGGACGTGTCTCGCGTCCAGTTAGGAATGCTGTCTACTAGCAATTGATTTCTGAATTTGTACAGTTTGCTCTATTTTAGTTTCTGATTGGCTAATTCTACTCCAATAGAATACTTTTATTTAACTTAAGCTTTTTCTGGTTGTTGATTGACTATTTATAAACTGTCTCAAAAGTTACATTATTTGTTCTCCAAGAATTACTAATAGCATTATTAAACTTTCCAATTCATTATTGCCTCATTGTTACCTCACTGTTCACATAACATTATTAAATATGTGCACAATAATATAAAAATTAATACAATGACCGTTACATACATTTTATATGCTATTTATATGCATATTGCTTTAAGGCGGGCTGTTATTATATTTTATATTATACAATTAAACTGAAATCATTTAAGTGTTAAAAATACTGCCTCAAGGTTGTGTTTAAATTTGTTTGTTTTATTATTACGTCAGTTAAAAATACTCTTGCTGCAAACAATTAAATACATGGCTTGACATTCTAATCTTAGGCTCACATTCCATTACACTTTTAGAAACTTTTATAGGGTTCTCGGTGGTGAAGGTAAGGACGAACGGAAGAGGCCCGAAACCGGGGCTGAGCACCCCATGCAGGCCAGCCGGCCGCTTGTGGATCTACCGTGACCCACTGAGGGAGGGACGAGGAGAGAGAGCCGAATTGCGACCAGATTCGGATGACGACGGACGCAAGCTCAGACGGGGTACCTAATGTTTCCAGATAGACGCCTCCAACGCCGCACATAACCACTGTCCCCGAAGGAACTCCCGCCGAAAAGCTCCCAAAGGCGGGTTCCAGCCTATCGATGCCAGGATGAAACATCTACAAACCGCATAGCCACCGTCCAGCCGCAACTCGCCAAAAATCGTCGCCTGGTCCTAAAACCCTGAAACAGAATATAAGAAGATGATGGATACAGGAAATGGAGGGTACAATAGTGGTGGTAGAAGATGAACCACTCCAGCATTCGCCTCTGACCCGGGGAGACCACGAAAAGCCCACGAGTCAGAGTGGGCAGTCGCATGGAATCGAACCCGGGACTTCCCGAATGCTCGGTTTCTCCAGTGTTAGAACTGAACTCCAGGGGCAGTAAAGACTCTGCAACTCAGCGCAGTTCAAAAGATGGAGGTTAATGAATAACCGAAAGGAAAAGGCAATCTTCTCAGTTTGGCCTTACAAAGGTGAGAAAAACACTTTGAAAGGAACAAGAGCAATAAAACGTCAAAAGACTTTGTGAAAAGAGTTTGAAGTAACGTAATCACATTCACACACGTTCTCTCTCAACTCGTCTTCTTTGGCCAGATTTCTGTGACTTTCCGCTCCTATTTAAAATCACTTTTCTTCCCGTTTACAGAAGCTGTTCCTGAGCTTCAAATTTCTTCAAACTTTCTATGAAGTCCGACCTCTTCTAACCTCTTTTGTTTTTTTGTCGTGGTAAGTTTTCAAAGTTCTTCGTCAGCGTTTACTTGCGAGTCTAATGCAGTTCTGGTTTACCTGTTCTAGCTGCTTTTGACGTGAATGCATCCGGAAGTTTAATCCAGGACGACGATGCTATTCACAATAATTTTGCGAAACCCTGATTTAGAGAAACCCATTTACTCACTGTCATTGGTTTTCATATCTATTCTACAACTATTCTTACAAACGCATTACAAAAGTTTCAACTACCACGTACTTATTAGGTAGAGGAAGCTCAACATTACACCCAAAATACGATATCAAATTTTCACTAGAAATACAACTTTTTATTTTCTCTACTACGTATAGTAAGTAGTGGAAGTATTGTATTCCACCCAAAGATTCGATACCGAGATTTCACCGGACCCCCTGAATCAAAAAAAGCACTTTTGGAAACATGTCCGTGTGTGTGTCTGTGAACAGTATAACTCAGAAACGAACAGTCGGATAAACAGCAAGCTTGGTATTTAGGTTCAGTATCTTCCAGAGATGCGACACGAGGGTTTTCAATAAAATCCCCCACCCAAGAATACCCTTTACATGGAAAATTTTTCGAAAATGTTTGTTTTCACAAAAATGGCTCCAACGATTTTGATTAAAATATCATATGTTTAAGATATTTTTATGACAAATGAAATGTATATCTCAAATTTTCTGGGAATG
The DNA here is from genome assembly GCA_030765065.1 of Deroplatys truncata. Classification (NCBI taxonomy): domain Eukaryota; kingdom Metazoa; phylum Arthropoda; class Insecta; order Mantodea; family Mantidae; genus Deroplatys; species Deroplatys truncata. The sequence continues at coordinate 236,439,931 of CM060976.1, forward strand.
TCTCCAAAAGTGTTCTTCATTGTGAACGAAGTTTGCATATCTGGTAAACCATAAGAGATACACAAAATTTTACTACACTACAAATGTAGATCGCGTTAAAATACACAATTTATGTCGTATACATTTTTTTGTTGAGTGAACCATTTTCGAGATATTGCTTGTTATTCCCTTAAATTTTCCAATACTTATTTCTCAAATCGGAATCCGTTATTCATTTTTTTTTGTCCTGGTAATGCAAAGGGAATGCATAGCAACCAGCTCTTAAAATATTTGACTATCGCTTAAAGCCTACCAATTCCCCTTGCATCTACAAGAAAATTAGCAATAAGATTAACATCTCGATATCTCGATTAACATGAAGCATTTGGAGAATACGCATTTGTAAAAATAGTTTGTACAAGAGTAGAGAAAGTCATGTGAGTGTAACATGTGTAACTTTTTAGAAAAAGGTCCCTGTGTGCATACGGGCGAGTGTAACAGCACAACTTAAAATAAATATCAAACTTAGTACCTACGTTCATTAGCTTTCAAAAATACGTAAAAGTTCAAGATAATCCGCGACACCAGAGCTATACTTTACTTCAAACTGTTTCGGAATATTTTACTTTCTCATACATGTGTAACTATTTACGCATATATTTAAAATGTATATCTTGAATTATCTGGTAAAAGCTATCAAGTCCTCCTCATTCGTAAGGAAGTTTGTATAATTTTGCATAAGTTGTAAATCATTAGGGATATTCAAAAACGTACCGCGCAGAAATTGTATATCTCTTTAAAACATACAATTTATTTCCAATGATTTTTTTGTGTGGCTTCGGTCATTTTCGAGATATTCGTCGTTATTAATTTGAATTTTTCAATACTTCTGGCAGTGTTATGGAAAGAGTATGGAATTTCAAGGATAGTATATAGCTACCAGTTTTTTAACATTTCATTTTGTCTGTTCCCGCTCGTATCTGCAAGTAAATGAGTAATGTAGCTTTTTGTGCAAAGATTTACTTCGATTAACCTGATAGTAGGAGGAGTGTTTTTAAAGTAATTTTTTTAATATTTTGCCGCTGCAGTCACCGTTCACTAAGCATACGCGTTCACTTCCTTCATTTATTAGGAAGGCAGGCGCAGCTGTAAGTGATCGCAATTTAGTATTTTCCTGTTGTTAGAGCATTTCGAGATGTTCAAAACAGTCGAACGATCCAGGGACTTTGAAGTCAGATCAGTGATTCGTGTGCGAGGTTTATGCCCGGCCACACACAGCCAAACAAACTCAAGATCTCATCGCATCATTTGATTGGTAACAATTCGTCCACTCTCCCTACAGTCCGGATTTGGCACCAAGTGACTTTCATTTGAAGAAATTCCTTGGTGGGAAACATTTCAACAAGGATGCTGTTGTGAAACAAGAAGTGCAGACATGGCTTTCATCACAGCGGCATCATTCTTTGACGAAGACATACAAAACTGGTTTCCCGTTTCGACAAGTGCCTAAACAACAGCAGTGACTGGGTGGAGAAGTAGCTTAAGGTAATGATGATGATAAAGAATTTCAAAAATATTCAGTACTTACTTTAAAAACATGCCTCGTAGTTAGAAGAATAAGCTTTTGCGAGTATTGTTTGTGCAAGTTATTTAAAAATAAACATAGCGGGTAAGAAAATTTATATGATTGTAACATATATTTCTTTTTTCTATGTACTTCATGTTGAACGAATGCCGGCCCTCGTAGCTGTGGTCTCTGGAGTGTGTAGCTTCGGGGCTCCGCCAAGCTGAGGGTCGCGAGTTCAAGTCCCGCCATGGGCATGGGTGTGTGTGTGTGTGTAACTGCGGTAATAAGCTGTAATGAAAAACAGTAACAACACAGTAATGATAAACTGGGTAAACAAGGGAAGAAAACGAAATTAATGTTTGCAGGAATAGTTCCATTACACATGTCATTATTGGTACGAGAGGAATACGTGAAACTGAAGCGAAGTCAAAACTTTAAAAGGCGGTTCACTATATGCTGGCTTTGAAATTGCATACCCTTCCTTGCGTGACGTATGAAATAAAAGAATGATGACCGAGCACTTCAAATAGTGTATGACAAAGTATTGCCAAAATCAAACCAACACCAAGTAGTTTATCTCGGAAAATAAAGGTTTATACCTCAAAAATGTTTTTATGGTTACATATCGATATTGAATTTTTGGATGGAATACAACAATTCCTCTCCCTACAGTAGATAGGTAGTAGAGAAAGAAAAATGCCAAAGAAATGTGGCACTAGCGCACTTCATGTCGCCAGGTTGGCAGTGGCTTGTCAGTTATAACGTGTTCAACATTTCCCTCTCCTGCTTAACCACCATGTAACTTGCTTTTAGACGTTATGAAAAGAAAGAGCAGAAATGCAGAATTTTCTCATCGGGAATGGGGGTTCCGCATGAGCACCCCCGAATTTAACGGTGATGGATCGTGCTGCTAATAAAGGCAGGAGGGGTAATAGGAGTTTACCGGGGCCATGGCTGGTGCCCTAGGGTTAGACGTGTACATTATTTAAGAATGTCTGCGCACGATTGTGTTTGGTTTGGTCAGATTGATCTTGGATGATAGATTGGCGTTGTTTGGATGCCTAGAATTTTGCGCATAGTTGGAAGTTGCGCTGCTGTCGCTGACTCCTCCATGAAAATAGCGCGTCCCGGAACTGGAGCGTCCTCTCTGAGGAGGAAAATAAGCGTACGCGCACGTCGTGTGTAATATGTTCCGAAGTGGAGTGAGCAGAGCATGTAAAGGTATTGTGATGGCGTCGCCAGGTGTTGTAGAGGCGGATGTTTACCTGGTTGAAGCCTTCTTTTAGGGACCGAAGAGATCAGTTACTGTTGACAGTTGGTGTAGAAGATCTATTGAGAAGAGGTGGTGGAGGTGGAGATGGTGTGGAAGTCCTGGAGTCCAGTTTCAATGCTGCTGAGTCGGTGAAGTCGAGTCTCGGAATGAAGACTGGAAATGGAGTTAGAGATGTTGACTAGGCTTCCTCGAGGATGCCAAAATGGGCGTTGAGGTTCAGAATTTTCTCGTGACGACTGGTGCTGTTGGTAATAGGGGAACCAGTTGTTGTTCTCGTCTTGGTGTTGTGTTGTACAGCGGCGGCCTCCGGATTCTGGCTAAGACATCGAGGGTAAAATGGGCAATGCGCTGGGCCTGTATAATGTTCGAGGGTATTACAGGTGGCGCAGTACCGGCGGCGGTTCTTGAGCGAATGTGCAGCAATAGCAGCGATGTAACTAGTGACGGTCTACTCGACTGACCTGAGTGCGTAGACGGCGCCCTAACAAGAGCAAGCCAACCCTTAAGGCTGCCTCGTAGTCGCCGTTGTCCGGAGCGAGGATCCTCGGTGCGTGTGAATCCGTGCTGTTTTCAGTGCTGAAGGCCACAGAATTTGAGCTGCGTGAGTAAGTAACGTGGCGGGAGGTCTATTTGTACTTAAATGTGTACAAGTCAAGGATATTCGTTATGTGGCGATATTCATCGACGTCTTAGTACCTTACACTCCATTAGTAAAGCACACCATAATGTGTCACATGTGATTTATGACACAATAATTAAAAATCTCCTGTCTTTGTCGGTCATCTTGTTTTGGTTTGAATCTCTGGTAATGTCGGTCGGCATTCGCGGCAATGACTTTGTTGATACGGTTGTTCTGCACCCGACAATTGCACTTTCTCGCATCTCCGCGTGATATTCTGAACTTTATACTGTGTTACGTCTGGTTGCGGAAAAGCAGTTGTGGCGCGAATTGTGCTCGTTTCTTACCTTCAAATCGATGTTACCTACTCTAGCGATTTCACTATATTTTACTCAACGTCGCTCAGACACCGAAATATCTATGCAGGTTTCGCCAGCGTGATCACCAGGCAGAGGAATTTCTAAGCATCAGGCTTAGTTAAAGTTGAACTGTCATTGGAAAATAGACCGGGAGGTCGCAGATAACAAACTACCACTGCCAAACCTCGTAGAATCTTTTTGCTTTTGCAGACAGCACCGGACCAGTTTTTAACCTCCCTGTCAGTTAGCCTTGCCTCCGTTGTTTTGCAGTCTTGGGTTTGAGTGCAGATAACTTGAAGCCAACTGATTAAGAACTCAAATACCTGGTGATCTTGGTCTTTGTAAATGTGGGTCATGTGGTAATCAAGCTTCTCATTTTCCAGAGTAACGAGTAACTCTCCTGAAGGAGGTTATGCACTTCTAGACCTATACATATACACATATGTTGATACCCTTAGGGAAGACTTATTTCGTTTCATCTCGAAAACAAAAATAAAGCTATAGTTATCCTTATTTTCCGACCATCTCCTTTATTTTTTGATTCTGCGTATATATACTTAGGAACACACCCGGACGCAGTAGCGTAACCGGGGCCAAGGGTGGCAGTAGTGTCAGTAAATAACCACTAATTAAAGTGAAGTGTCTTCAAAGACAGCCATACCTCAGGCAACCGAGATAGCTAACAATGAAACCAGGTCATATACGCGATGTTTCTACGAACCGTATGGTAACGTATTCGGCCTTGCTAATACATTACACGGTATAATACCTATCATTAGAATATACTGTGGCGTATTGGGTAATAATTTGGGGGTTTCATTATTATTGCCAGACATATTGTCGTCTTCCATTATCATTTCCCGACATATTGTTGTTTCGTCTAGGATGTCGTCACTCCTGGCTGGGAGTTTTTGCTGGTGGGGATATAGCGTCTAAGACAGACGCTGAGTACTCCGAGAGAAACGGATCGCGCGTGCAAGCCGGCCTTTGGATCTCCCAATATCTCCCCTCCCCTTTCATATTTATTAATGTACAGCCCCAAACGGTTGGGAAATAAATCTAGGAATGTGAAAGTAGATTTGTGTTATGGATTTTGTACAGCCAAAACCCACGTCTTTCTCTTAACTTCCACACCCATTTCGGTCCTCCGCGACCAAGTGAGTATACGCCCCCTCAGTATACTGCTGGGTACTAGAAATTAATTTATTTTTTCATGTGAACTTTTAGGCCTCTATCCAGCATGTAACAATATGGTGTTTTGGAAAGGTAGAATCAGATGACTGAAAAATTCAATGCCATAGCCGGGATTTGAACCACGGATCTCCCGGTCTCCGTCCGGTTGCTCTAACCACTGAGCTACCATGGCAACATGCCGGCACGCCATTAAATTCTCCAGCTGACTCGCATTTTTCCCGGTAAACCACAAGGAGATCTCAAATTGTATTGGGATGTCATACCCCAATGGCGACTTACATTCTTTGTAAGTACTTAAGTCTCGGGCTTTATAGTTACAACCACTATTAGGTCAATTGATGGAATTAATTGTTTCTTCACACAAGCCGTGTGTTGGAGAGGTAGAATCAGATGACTGGAAAATTCAATGCCATAGCCGGGATTTGAACCACGGATCTCCCGGTCTCCGTCCGGTTATTGAATTTTTCAGTCATCTGATTCTACCTTTCCAACCCTGTCCAACACACGGCTTGTGTGAAAGAACAATTAATTCCAATATGGTGTTTCGTTGTAGAAGTTTCAAACTTCTAAATTATGCGGATTGTTGACGCGGTGACTCCGGCAATGTTTGCATTGAGTTCTTTGTAGTAATGCAAAGAGTTTAATGGGACAACGTCGAGGTTCATGAACCACTCTTAAGTGTTTTCACGTTAAGGGACTTGTTTCTTAAAACAGCAGCGGATAGTTATGAAAAGCACTGTGAATGTAAGTGGAACATTACATACATTATCAATACAAATAATTAAATTTGTACCCGACGCACATATTTAAAATTGACTGATATATGATTTCTACATATTGTGATTTAACTAGCTTTACATTGCAGCATTAATTCCACATGTAAATAACTCACTTTAACATATGTTATCGCTTGTTATATATACTTACGTCATTATTTCATATTTAACCAGTTTCAATAATTATGCAAGTGATAGTGCCTCTCTCTATATTTGTTCCCCTGCAATCCTGGGGTAGGAAGTACATCCGGCAACTTCAGTTTTATAGCTTACCAGCACTTGTTTGGATAGGTGGGAAAAGCAATTCCTCAGGGAAGCAATAACGGTTCTGTTAAAAGCTGTACGGTACAGAAAACGTAATATGAACATTTAAGGCCTATTTGTAAACGGCGTATTGTGAAATGGTATGGCAGCTGGAACATGTACCTGGTTCTGGAGCCAGTTGGAACGGATTACTAGTTCGTTGTCTCGGTTTAGCTGCAGTCGGGAATCGGAGATCCCTTCTCCTCTCAGCTGGAGTCGCGAAGATGCTGGGTCGGGTTACAGCATTAAGGAATTCAGGCGGGTTTATACTATTGCCTTTATTGTTACTGATTAGCCCACACTTATTAGATATAGTGGACATTCTGGGACCGTACGTTATCCGCAATTTCCAGCCTCCCCTCCAAACATGTCAGTGCCCCACCACTGTTTCCTCTGTGACCACGTGACTGCATCAACATTAATCTTCTCTCTCAGACCATGTGATTGCCCCAAGCGATATTTCCTTTCCCAGCGTACCATGTGTCTCCGCCTTTAATTCTTTGGCGCTTTTATCCCGTATAGGTTCGAAATTATGGAATTGCATTTTCGGTAGTGTATCTACAGCACCTTACAGATCATCTTCCAAATTATAGATATAACAGCGCGTGAAGAAAATCTTGGAAGCCTTCTACAACCTTCTCCAACAGATTTTAGTACTTTATCCCGTACGGGCCCCAATGGTTGCTTTTTACAGATAGTAATTTCTTCTTAAGAGCAGTTTCGTCTTTTATTTTAAAATAAATAATTTTAATGTATTACTTTTATGTGCAATCAGTCCTTTCCTTACTGAACGGAATGGCTCAGGCGGTAACGTTTGCGGTCAGCATTCGGGAGGTTTCAGGTTCGATTCCAGGCGATCACTCACTCTGCCCCATAGGATTTTTCGTTTTTTTTTCGGACTGTCAGACAAATGCTGGAGAGATTTCTTTCAGCCCCCGAATAACCTGTGCCTCCATTTCATTTCAATAATAATTTTATTCATCCTTCACCCCGTTTGGTCGGTTTCAGCGCTGATACTGTCGGCGATGGTTTTTCGGTGCAGCGTGGCAGGGAAAAAGAATGCTCTCTGTGGACATTCTCCGTCCCTCGGGGTGCTCGTCGAGGTATAAAGACCGCCCCTTGCGGGATGGCGTTGGACCCTGAGTGGGACGGGGTCCACGGTCTGCCTGGCCGACTGCGGGGCGTCTCAATCTGAAAACTGTAGGGGTTCTGTCATTGCTTTGCCGTCACTCCTGGTTCCGGCCAACCAGTGTCTTCCCTCAGCTCATTCTTCCTTCCCTCGTGGGGTTTGGTACAATATTTTCATATCTGGATCAGTGTCGAGTCTCTTTTCTTTTGACATATACAATTCAATCTTTTCCTTCACCCATTCGTTTAAAATAAACAAATAAATAAAAATGTGTGCAATAACAGAAACTAAAACTGCGAAACAAAGAATACTGAATACATGAATTTTGAATGTTAATACTATCAAACAATAAAAATTAATCCACTGTTGCGAATTTCAATGGTTCTAACATTTTTTTCCTCCACCTGTGCCCCATCATTTCTTCACTGAGCACTTGGCTGCCTACTTATCCTGCCTGTGCAATTTCTTTTCCCAGAGGGCCACAAAACACCGATGGAGTGGGCACTTACGCGACTGTAGGGGGGGCTGAAAATGGAAGCAAAATTGTTGAATACCAGACTGTTCACTACAACCAGCTTATTGACATACAGAATATGCTCGGAATTCTTAAGTCCAATTCCATTCTTTACACCAAGATTGTTTATTCTTCTTAGCAATAATTTCTTTTCATATCTAATATAATTTATACCTTTTAAAATATAATCATTGCTCTTATTACATTTTAATAGATTTCACATTATTAACTTATTTTACGAATTTAATAGATCTAAGTAATCGATGTAGTATAACACAATAAACTTTATTTTAACTACAAGAATACAAACCATAATTAAATTTCCGTTTGACGCCATATCGTCTTCATTTAAAGCGCTATAAAGCAAATAAATTATAATTTCCGCGACAAAAACTTCCAAGTTACTTCCGCAAAGGTCTATGGAATTTCTATCTCATAGAACATAAAATATATAGATCATGGAACTGTATGAAAAAAAATACAGAACTCCGATTATTTTGCCATTTTTGGAGAAAAAATCCCTTCACATTTCGAAACTGCAATTTTTCCCTCACTTGAACAGAGATACAGCTGATTTGCGCCAAGGGTTCTGTGCACACGTGTCGAAGCTACCATCTGCCTCGTCACAGAAGTATAGATGCAGTTGCTATGCACTAAGGTCTCTGTGGCTAGCAGTCGGATCTGACATCTACCCATCACAGAGTCAGAGATAGAGTTTATGAGCACTGCGGAGGTTGTCATGTGCCTGTTACAGAAGCACAGATACAGTTGCTATGCACTGAGGTCTCAGTGGATCCGTGTCGAAGCTGTCATCTGCCCGTCATAGGTACAGGGGTACAGTTGCTATGCACTTAGGTCTCTGAGGACACGTGTCGATGCTGCCATCAGTCCATCATAGGAGCAGAGGTACAGTTACTATGCATCAAAGTCTGTATGGACACGTGTCGAAGCTACCCTCTGCCCGTCACAGAAGCACAGATAGAGTTGCTATGAACTAAGGTCTCTGTGGACACGTGTCAAAGCTGCCGTCTGCCTCGTACAGAAACACAGAGAGCGTTACTATGCACTTAGGTCTCTGTGGACAGGTGTCAAACATGCCATCTGCCTCGTCAAAGAAGCACAGAGTTACTATGCACTAAGGTCTCTGTGGACACGTGTCAAAGCTGCCATCTGCCTCGTGCAGAAACACAGAGAGCATTACTATGCACTAAGGTCTTTGTGGACAGGTGTCAAACATGCCATCTGCCTCGTCAAAGAAGCACAGAGTTACTATGCACTAAGGTCTCTGTGGACACGTGTCAAAGCTGCCATCTGCCTCATTACAGAAGCACAGAGAGAGTTTCTATGCACTAAGGTCTCTGTGGACAGGTGTCGAAGCTGCCATCTGCCTCATTACAGAAGCACAGAGAGAGTTTCTGTGCACTAAGATCTCTGTGGACAGGTGTCGAAGCTGCCATCTGCCTCATTACAGAAGCACAGAGAGAGTTTCTATGCACTAAGATCTCTGTGGACACGTGTCGAAGCTGCCATCTGCCTCGTTACAGAAGCACAGAGTTACTATGCACTAAGGTCTCTGTGGACACGTGTCAAAGCTGCCATCTGCCTCGTACAGAAACACAGAGAGCGTTACTATGCACTTAGGTCTCTGTGGACAGGTGTCAAACATGTCATCTGCCTCGTCAAAGAAGCACAGAGTTACTATGCACTAAGGTCTCTGTGGACACGTGTCAAAGCTGCCATCTGCCTCGTGCAGAAACACAGAGAGCGTTACTATGCACTAAGGTCTCTGTGGACAGGTGTCAAACATGCCATCTGCCTCGTCAAAGAGCACAGAGTTACTATGCACTAAGGTCTCTGTGGACACGTGTCAAAGCTGCCATCTGCCTCATTACAGAAGCACAGAGAGAGTTTCTATGCACTAAGGTCTCTGTGGACAGGTGTCGAAGCTGCCATCTGCCTCATTACAGAAGCACAGAGAGAGTTTCTATGCACTAAGATCTCTGTGGACACGTGTCGAAGCTGCCATCTGCCTCGTTACAGAAGCACAGAGTTACTATGCACTAAGGTCTCTGTGGACACGTGTCAAAGCTGCCATCTGCCTCGTACAGAAACACAGAGAGCGTTACTATGCACTTAGGTCTCTGTGGACAGGTGTCAAACATGTCATCTGCCTCGTCAAAGAAGCACAGAGTTACTATGCACTAAGGTCTCTGTGGACACGTGTCAAAGCTGCCATCTGCCTCATTACAGAAGCACAGAGAGAGTTTCTATGCGCTAAGATCTCTGTGGACACGTGTCGAAGCTGCCATCTGCCTCATTACAGAAGAACAGAGAGAGTTTCTATGCGCTAAGATCTCTGTGGACACGTGTCGAAGCTGCCATCTGCCTCGTTACAGAAGCACAAAGAGAGTCACTATGCACTAAGGTCTCTGTGGACACGTGTCAAAGCTGCCATCTGCCTGTCACAGCTGCCACAAAATCACAGATAGAGTTTCTATGCACTAAGGTCTCTGAGGCTACCAGTCGGATCTGTCATCCATCCATCCATCCATCCATCACAGAGGGAGCGATACAGTTGCTATGCACTAAGGTCTTTGAGGACAAGTGTCGAAACTGCCACTTCCCGTCACAGAAGCACTGTGACTAAGATCTCTGTGGACACGTTACGAAGCAAAATGGTATGGTATACGGATGATACCTAGAAGGCTGTCTACCTCACAGTGATCCTAAAGGTATCTCCTAACAGAACTGTTGCGATATAACCAATCTAGTTAAAGCAACGTAAGATAAATGGAGAGAAAAACAATTATTTCTGAAACCACCGGTTTAACTAGGCTTATAGATCAGTGGAAGATATTGGTTAGAAATTGTAGATTTTGCAAAATTCTCTCCGGCTGCCCCTGAAATCAAAGTGTGTATCTCTTCAATAAACGTGCTTCTGCACAATCAAGGCACATTAAGTGTTACCTGAACCTCGGAGCGAGACAACGTTAACAGCTGCAGGGAAAGTTCTGTCCAATGGGAGAAAGTTTGCTGTGATCAAAACAAGCTGTATCCTCTAAAACAGGACATTAACAGAGGTTCGTACAAAAACTTTCTCCATCATCTGAGTGAAACGTTTTCGCGTAATTTCTACTCCTGTTCACGAGAGGTAGATCATTAAGGAAACCACTTGCAGCAATTTATATTCCCATTTTCTCTCACACCTTAAAGGGGAACTTCTCAAGCACTCATAATAATTTTGGAATTGCAAAAGTTTCTTTTTGGTAACCGCATACAAAAGGTGCTAAATTATATGTATATCAGGAGGACATTATTTGATGCATTGATCAATTTTAGTAATGATATTGGTCCATAAACATTTAGATACTGGCATAACAATAGTAATGTTGCATAATAACATCGATGTGACTCTAGTTGTCAGAAAGCTTCGTTAAAACAATTTCTGGTATAACAGATGAAAACAATATGTTAGTATTGAACGAAAAATTTAACGTTCCAGTCTTGACGAGTGTGATAAGTTTAGCTACATTTTTAATATAGTATATCTCGTATGGCATACAGTATTTTATCTCCTACTAAAACGTAAATGGAAGGAATTATTTAATAAATTATGCAGATTCATACATGGTGGTAACAATTTTGGTTGTCTTGCAGATAATGGATATAACCAAACTGAAACTGATGGCACAGGTTGCATGTCTAAATTGAAATATGTACGAAAAAGGGAGAGAGAGTTATTCCTGAAGACGTTCTAATGGACGTTAAGAGTGTATAAATACATTGGTCCAGCCGATGAAAACACACTTCACAATGCAAATAAATGTTCACCACAGACCCCCAGGTGACAGTCAGGGACTAGTGCCATGGCTGTCCACCTGAGAAACCAATCAATGCGCCTGACCGGCACCGCCGGCAGCAACCACATTACGAGAATAACTAAGGTGCTTATGCGGGACTCCACCATCTTTCCCTTCACTTATTCCTACCTACCACCTGGACTTCCTCAACCTGGCGAAATAAGCCAAATCTTTCTTCCCTTCCAACTCTTCAACTATCTCCCCTTTCAAAAAAAAAGAGAGAGAGAGAGGGGGTTGTGTTGGAGTTTTGTCCACCTCCCATAAGTCAACCTAAATGCTTATTATGCAACTCCATTGGAAAGGATGCCTTCATTGTTTCTCCAAATCTGCTCTCTTAACACGCTGCAGTATATGGGTTCCAATGTCAGCATCCTTCCCTGGTTGTAGGAAGAGTAAGTATCTTTGCCAGAAAAGGACAATCAAACAAGATATGTGGCCTAGTTTTTTCATCCTCTTTAAACATTCTACAGATGGGCTTAATCTTGTAGAACCCTGCTTTACGTAGATGTTTTCCTTATCTGTCCAATCTCAGAAGATACGAGGAAAGAGTGTTGTATGGACCTAAGACCTGGCTTGTCTTTGTCTAGGATAGGTTTACAACGTGGGTAGTCCATGTTTTTGGCGAAGTTTTGACAATACGGGGCCAACATAGGGAAAATCCCGATTAGCTACCTGATCAACTTTTCATTTCCATAGATACCCTGATGCCTCAGTACCCACCGCATTTCGCGCCTGTTGCGGGATGCTAGAGCATGTAGGCATTCCCATACCAGTTTTGAGTTTACCTGATCTGAAGAGACCGCTTTTAAAGCACTTTGTCTGCGAGGTTGGGAATTCGTTTACCATGGTAACGTTTCAGGTCTTTTACGAGCACATCTCAGAATAGCAAATACTTCTGCTTGAAAAACTGTGAAATAATTCCCAAGGCTTATGCTAATGTTTGTGGTTGGAGATAGGCCATATATGACTGGTGTCTAAACACTCTGGTTTTGTATATAATAAAGAGTGCATGTTTCAAAAATGAAATAAAAATATTGTAACAATAGATTAAAACCATATTTAGATAAACTACCAAACAAACAATAGTTTATATGGTGGTAGTGGATAACATAAATCAGATATTATCGTTAATCATTTTAGGAGTACCTACTTGATACGGAATATTCAACATTTCGAGAAAAAAAATGGGATGCATTCACATGACTTTATATACCAATGATAGATTCGTATATCCTAATTATATATTTTTACTCATACAGAAAACTGATTATTTTATCTTCCTTAGGTTAAAATATACCAGGAGTGTTCAGAAACTAAGATTGCAAAGCCTACAGTGAAACCTGTACATTTTATTTCAAACAACCAATACAGCCAACTGATAGTACATACATTACTTATTTTTCGACATAGTCTCCATATGGTTTAGCACTTGTCGCTTCGTGGGATGAGCTAGAATATTTCCTCCTGGTAAAAATCCTGCCCTTGCGTGTTCGCGATGTCTCGAAGTGTTACACCTCCTCGTCTGAAACGAATCGTCGGTGCTCCTTTAAGTGGGGAAAAAGGTGATAGTCGTTCGAAGCGAGGTCCGGGCTCTAGGGAGGGAGGTCGATGATGTCCCAGCGAAACTGCTTCAACGGTGGAGGTCTTCTGTGCTGTATGAGGTCGCGTGTTGTCGTGATGGAAGATGACGACATCGTTGAGAAGTCCTGATCGTTTACTCCTAATAAATTCGCGCAATCGTATCAAGGTCTCGCAGTATCGGTCAGCGGTCACTGTGTGCTCTCTTTCCAAAAATTCCACAAGTTGTCACCCGCACTGTCCCAAAACACTGTGGGCATCACCTTCCCGGCAGATGAAGTCACGTTAAATTTCTTTGTCTTTGGAGAGGAGGGGTATTTCCTAGAATTAAAGCTGATGTTTCTGAGTCGTAGATTTATGGCAAGTAACAGAACCTCAAACCGTATAAAAAGGCCTCTGAGAAAACTTTCCGATCTTTTTACGCCCAATATAGAACAGAACGCTAAGGACCACAGCAGTTAAAGAGCACCCGTAAATAAAACTCTTTGTTTTACTCCATTGATGACCGCTTATTGCTTGGGCTGTAGTGGTGGATCCGTGTTTCGTCACCCGTGACAATGTGGTGAAGAAAACTGTTCCCTTCCGTGGAGGACCGTTGCAAAAGTTGCACAGTTGCTCCCATGCGTTTCTCCTCGTGTTAGTTGGGCAGATTTCGTGGAATCCATCGGGAACGAACCTTCCGGTACTGCAGAATATCGTGGACAACGTGACGAACACTTTCGAACGACATACTCAACTCCCCCGTCATGTGTCGTAACGTGATTCTTCTGTTGTTCTGAATCAGCTCCTCTACGGGAGCTGTGTTCAAATGTATTGATGCTGTGCTGGGTCGGTCACTGCAATTCTCGTCGGCGATGTTTTGTCAACCGACCGCAAACTTTCGGCACCATTCAGCGACATGCTGACGAGATTACAGTCTCTCCGTAAACCTCTGTCTCGTTGAAGTTCAGCCCCGGTTACATGTTTCGTCCACAGAAATCAAATAACGGAGCGAATTTCTTCGGGAGACCAATTTTCCAAACGAGTCACCATTTATGTTAGCCAAAAACTATGCTGTAAGTGGTGGGTGACAAACTCTGCACAATTGCCAACCTTATGCATTAAAATTGCCGCACACTATTAATTTTTCTATAGCGGACGATACTCCAGGAGTATAGGACTTGTAACCTTAGTTTCTGATCACTCCTCGTAATTTCTCTAGGAATTATTTCAAATTAAGGAAGAAGGTTTCAGCATACGGAAACAGCATTAAAATGTTTATTCCCGGTAGCTCTTGTAATGGAAGGAAAAGAAATGGAGCCAAAGAAAGCACAGCTAACTTTCAACCAAGTACGTAGATGAGGTTTAGGGACGATCTAAACTTCCAGTATGGAATATTGTAACAGATGAGAACAACAGTTATTGTAAAATAAGCTTTACTTATCACTAAGCACTCAGAGTAACTTCACTTGCACACTCGAAATACAACACAACTTTTCCGTCGAATCACAACTGAACTGCTGAATCACCACTCACAACTAACCTGCAGTGCCCACTTTTCACTTCATCACTTCTTCTAAGAGAACTCAACTGCCTGTCCTGGGAGAGCAACCCCTTATATTGATGCAGTAATTTGTATCACAAATTATTTAAATGTAAGGAATAATTACAGTATGAATATGCATTTTTATGTGACATTGATTTGAGATGTTTGTTGATTGTAATTATTGTTAAGAAGTAAGTTTATACTGCCTTACTGAAACTGACAATAATAGCGTGCAATAATGCAGCGAGGGGGTGAGCTGTTTATCATTATTAGAGACGAAGAAGTTACGTAATGTTGGCGCGTTTTTCTGTAGAATTTGCTGGAACATTGTCCCTAGAGCATATGTATTCATAATTTTCATTGGATATAAAAATAGATGCTAATGTTGGCGCGTTTTATTAGCCAATTGCAACTCAGTTATAATCTTTAGGCATATTGGGGTGTAGGAGTATAAAAGGGCTAGGTTAGAGGTAGAGTCCGTCAGTTCGTCGAAAATATTTGTATGCTACACGTCGCCCTCAGTCCAGCAGAAATATTTGTAAAGTATACGTCGGCTATCGATTCGCACGTTACGCGTAGCAGAGTTAGGAAAATTCTCAAGTGTTGTAAAGTTAATTATACAAAAGGTTGAAGTACGTGAATTAAAAGCGATCAGTAAGAAGTTCTTATAACAGTTTCAGTTTGGCGAGTGTCTAGATAAATGTGTAAATGTGATAGTGAATGTGTTCGACAATAAAAGTGTAAAACAAATTCTTTCATCAGTGTTATCTTTGGATAAAAGACTCCTTTCCGTTTACACAACCTGTATAAAGAGACGTGCTTGACCAAAAAGATCATAGCTAGCCGGAGGACAGTAAACAAAAATTAAATAAAATAACAGTCACATTCTTTCAAACAAACACTAATACTACCGCAAATTGCTAACACCAGATGGAGCTACAAACCTAACAAAGAATCACATCACAAAATGGCTTCACCACGTGAAGTATACACACATACACAAACATTATAAGTAATACCACTTTCAAATTGGCTACCACAACGTGGAGCTACAATAATGTTAAATAAATAACATTAAATATACCATCTCAAATTGACGCCCATATGTGGGTCAGTTAAAATTATGTAACCAAACAAAACAAAAGCAGCACAATATAATATCTTCAAGTTCTAATAATTTACGTAAAAAAACATATTACGTAAGCACTAAAACCATCGCAAATTGGCTCCCAAACGTGGGGCTATAATAATGTTAAATATAAATAACATTAAACCACTCTCAAATTGGCTCCCAAACGTGGGGCTCAACAAATTAAATATAACAGAAGGAACCACATCAAATTGGCGCCCAAACGTGGGGCTAAAAAAATGTTAAATATAACTTAACAATATAACCACTTTCAATATAGGCCTCGCATACAAAGAGGAACGTTCTAGAAGAGGGACCTACTAGAACACGACGAAGGTGAAGTTCCAGAACAGGTAAGCAGCACATAATTGCTTGCTGTTCTATTGCTTCCGCACTCACTGTTGTTCCGAGAGCCGGTCGAGGGCTGCACCCAAATACCGGGGAGAAAGGCGCTTACCTGTGGTCCGAAGGTAGTTTTATCACGTGGTCATATTTTAAAAGCGGTTAACATAAAGAGAAATTGTATTTCAGGCGAACTGTGTATTTTAGTATGCTCTATATTCTTCCTGTAATAAGTTTTGTCTATTTTAAGAATAGCTTCCGTGCACAAATTATACAGAATTCAGTTAAATAAAGGGAAGTTCACACGATATCCGCATATATTTGAAATGTCTAGACATTATCTTTCTTATGGCTCTGTGAACTCGAATGACGTTTTAAATAATTTATTTTACCTCCCCTTTTGTATGAAATTGTTTTACAGTGATATAGAAGACTTACAGTCGAGTAATTTTTATCTTCTGTTTGGTCCCATAGTAACTTAATAACATAAAAGTGATATAATTTTCACATAATACATAGACCCTTATCATATACCACCAAATACAGGTTATGCTGGTAAATACGAAGATTCCCCACTCCCGGGTCACCAAGTCAATCTCTTTGGAAATGACGCATAGTCTGCGAAAATGGAGAAAAATAACATACTCGTTTGTTAATTATAAAACATTGATTGATTAATCTCTAATGTTACCTGGACACAATTTTCTCTCTTTATACAATTATTTAACGTACCCTGCTAACGATATTGATTCTAACATACAAAGAAAATAAAACAAAATTTTCGTACACGAGAATTATTAAAATATGTCGGTATTGGCAGATTCTGTTCTCTTTTATTTTACTATCTTTTAGTTCCTAAACCTTCTATTGCTTAAAATCCGCGGCATTGGTCATATTTCATAAGTAACAACAACCATTTCCCCGAACGGGATGGCTCAGGCGGTAACGTCTGTGGCTCACATTCTGGAGGGGCCAGGTTCAAATCCCGTTGACCGACCAATTTGACTGAGGTGTTTTCATGGTTTCTCTCAGCGGTTCAGGTAAATACCGGATTGGATATTTAATACTACGACTCAATGTTCCACCTTAAGTCTAAAACGATAATAAAAAACGAAAAATAAGTGGAAATAGCTAATGCTGTGTCATCTATCCACAGACAGTGAAAGCAGGTAGACTGGACGGCACCCTAATGCCATCTGCACGGCACGAAGCAAAGTGGCATGGTTATAGGGATGAGACCTAGAAGGCTAACTGTCCGCCACACATCGATTGACTAACAGATCCGTTGCGATATCACCACGTACTTAAAGCGACTTAAAATAGAGTAATAAAAAGGATACAGCTATTTCCTACTGGATGGCATTCTCAATTAAAACTCAAGGCCTTCTTCGATAGCATGTTCTTATTATGTTATCTCATAAGTAATGTCGGTTCTATAATTGGGCTTATATCGTACTTATATGTGCTTTTATTTTGTCAACACTATTTATAGGATGCTGTGGTTATTGTTTTGTATTGCTAACATGTTGGCAGCCAGCAATTGTAACACAAGATTATAAAGCGGAAGCAACAACGTTTGAGCTTAGAGCTTTCTGAAGCACTACTGGAAACAAGATTTAAGCTGTTGCCGCGGCTCGATGCATATGCGAAGTCAAAGGTGAAGGTGACGTTAGTGAGCGTGTAGCCGACGATGGTTCCAGCGTTTCAATAACGGAGACAAACATTAAATATTAACAACATCCTGGAAGATGAGGCAGTATTTTTAACACTTAAATGATTTCAGTCAAATTATATAATATATAAATTCAATAACAGTCCGCCTTGAAGCAATATGTGTATGTAATAATTAGTAAAATGTATGTAACAGTCATTGCATACGCTTATATTATTGTAAACATGTTCAATAATGTTATGTGAATGCATTACGTAATTTAATAATGTAGGAGCTGTGAGAATAATAAGTTTAAAGTTGCTAATAATGAGGTAACCTTGAGGCAATAATGAGTTTGAGAGTTTAAATGCTACTAGTCATTATTAGAGCAGCAATAATGTAAGTTTTGAGACAATTTAAAAATAGCCAACCAACAGCCAGAAAAAGCTTTAGTTAAATGAAGGTATTCTATTTGACTAGGATTGGCAAATCAAAGACTTGAAATATAGAAATTTACAAGTTTAAACAGTTGAAATCTAGTCAGTTGCCTGCAGACCGTGATAGTAACTGGATGCAAGATGCGCCCTCTAGAGAAATACAATACGTATTCGTGTGAGACGAAAATTAAATATACGTGTTAAAAAGTACAAGTAATTAAATAAAAGAATCTCACAGCCCTCGATATCAGTAAAGTGCTATTTAATTTGTGTCAAGGAATAATAAAAAGGAGTGAATTAAAACTTTAAAATCTGTGTAAGCCTACATTCTTGTCGCATCACGCCCTGCCAGGACTTCCATGTCTCTAACAATAATACTGACGCATCCGAGGCAAACATAAATATAATATCTAAAGAAACAGCTTAATTACAAAGTTTATATTTTTAAACTTGGGGCAAAGGCCACCTGAAGGTACATTTGGGGCGAAAGCTACGGAAATTGTTTACTATACGTGCGTTTGCAACTACTACAAGTGTTCGGCTCCCCAACAGTTGAAATATAACACAACTCCTACTTAAAAATCTGCTTTTCATACGTAGCAGCAAACAACGTAAAAGACAATTCTACTTCAAATTGGCGTCCATACATGGAGCTAAATAAATAATACAACTCCTTTAATACAAACAAAACCTTCTGCAAAGACCAAGTTAAGGAATGTTGAAAATACACAGATAAGCACTCGTAGATTCTCAGAAGAACTTGGTCCTACAAAAGACAGCATACATCAACATATTAAGATACTTAAAAATCGTTCAGCAGCTGTAAATTTGTACCACATGAATTGATCAAGTGCTCAACGTAGAGTGGATATCTGTCATCAGCTTATTGCTAATCCCTGGGATGATAGGTTTATCAGAAGAATTGTCACATGTGTTGAAAAGTGGGTGTATTACCACAACCCTGACACCTCAAAACAGAGGCTCGATACCCGTCAGCCTGTAAATGTTGTCGTAAAACGTTGGTTCGGCCCCAAAATAATGATATTGTCACGTATACAGTTGCAGGCAGCAAGATAATTTGTCACAGATTTGATACCTTACTATATTGGGCAAACTCTTACATTTTAACACATTCGGTCATTTTTATATTTCATAAACTTTGACTCGGGATTGTGTTTGAAGCTAACTTATAACACGAAACCGTTGTCTGCCACTTCCCTTGATATTTCAAAGGGATTTCACCATGCCGTCATTTCCTTAGGAATACGTGCCTTTTTGCACAATACCCGATGGATCACATGATCCTTAGGAAATCCTGGGCCCACGCAGTTTCAGGGCGGCGGCACACCATACTTGGTAATGCTCATGGCATGATTGTCGAGACCCCCCGAGCCAGTGACTAGACGGAGGGTATTAGGAAAAAACTATTACCGGAAGTATTTTTGGCTTCCAACAGACGGAGGACAGCATGCTGGGACATGATTCTAAACAGCCAAAACTGGCCAAGCTTGGGCACATACTTAATGGAAGTACGTGTACTAAGAGATAAGGTGTTTATGTAATTTTTCTTTAAACATATGTGGTGCTTGAGTACTTGTGCGCGACTGTGTGTGTGGGTGTGTGATTCAGAGTGTTTTTTCAATTTTATATGTATGTATATAGTGCGGTGATTATAAAAAAATAATTGTTTTCTGGTTGATACTGCAAGTCACGTATACAGACCAGGTATTTTTCTAGAGAGCATGTACGGTCTTATGACCCATGTGACTGTGTTATGCAAATAATGTAATACTAAATACTTAATAAATACCACCACTACTACTACTATAAGGAGCTGCAGACCCTTGCTGGGGGTCGTTCTGATTCTGAACTCGTCAGCAGTCCATGCTGCTGGACCTGCAACAATACCTGACAACTCTCCAAGGTAAGATCCCATTAGGGAAACTCACAATATTTTATCTAATACCTAAAGACCACATCAGTGTACAGTGATATAATGAGTTGAGGCTTTAGTCATTTCAAGTCTAAATGTTAAGTCCCTTCAGGACTGGATTTGTTAAATACATAACTGGTCTCTTCAAGACTCAAAGCTGGGAACTGAAGCCCAGCATCATCATGTTCTAGTTAATGTAATAAAATGGGCTATCAAGAAACATTGCGAGTTATATGTTCTACTATTTACCTTCACCTCTAAGCTACGTTCCCCAGTCACAACCCTAAGGTTGCGACAATATATATCTGGTGGAATTTTGAAGGTGTGATTCACTGGGAATTTGTTTCAAATAGATCTGCAACCTTTATTCTCAACAAATGGAACGAGTTCATCAAGTTTGGAGGCGGAGGTATCTGGCATTAGTTAATAGAAACAGTGTTTTCTTGCAACAGGACAGTGCCAGACCTCATACAGCTTAAAGAACAATGGACCAAATTCAGGAATTGGAAGGAATCCAACTGCCACCAACAGCATATAGCCCTGATATTGCGCCATGGGATTACCATCTGTTTAGATCAAATGGTTCATTTCCTATGTGGAAGAAATTTTGAAAACATTGAAGCAGTTGAAATGGGTATCAACGAATTCTTCGCATCAAAAACCAGAAATAGGTACCGTTGCGGTCCTGAAAAGTTGGACAGGACTATAGAATCTAATGGTCCTGACTTTGAAGATTAGAATAATTTCCGTAACAATACATTTCAAATAAAGTTTTGTTTAAAAGTCCACATTATCTATCAGGCAACATCTATATATAACTGTAAATTTAATTTTATTTATGGACGCTCTTTAACTAGTGTGATTCTTAGCGTACATTTCTATATTGAAAGACCGAAAATTTTGCTCAGAGCCCCCTTTATCAGTAAATATACGACATGGGACCACCGGCTTTACTTCCCTTCCGAAGGAAGCCATGCCAAGGATTTTTACGCCCTCCGCGTTTGAACCCGCGACCTCAGGATCTAGAAGCTAGCATGGTAACCACTACACCACCGAGGACGATGATATAACTCTAACGTATTCGTTTCAAGTAAAAGGCCTTTGTAAATCCTTTTTAATATTTTAGTAATTATGAAATGAAATTGCTGTTTTACACCATGAAACACTTGGGCTTTTCAAGGTAAAATAATTACAAATTTAGTTTGAGTGGTTTTGGAGATTCCTCTAAACACAAATACAAATTTCGTCTCAGAATATTAATTCAGATATAGATGTGACATTTTAATCCAAATCGTTCGAATTTTTTTTTTTTGAGGAGAAAAAAAAATAACAAACTTTCTATGTGAAGGGTAGCTTTTGGTAGGGAAATTTTCTTGAACATCTGTAGCTTTGGGAGATACCAATAATCTTAAATACCAAGTTTTGTTCTTGGTAAATTTTTCGTTTGAGATTTATGCTATTCGCAGACAGACACACGGACATGCACTTACGCGGGGAATGTTTTTTCTAAAAATGCTTCTGGTTTTGGTACAAGAGATTCCAAAAATGGCATTTTCGCTGAAATCTCGAATTCAAATTTATGAGTGGAATAATATACTTCTTCCAATTAGTATTGCTAAACAGTAGAGAAAGTAAAAATTACTTTCTTCAAAATTTCATAGAAAGAAACCTCAAACATTACAGAATTAGGATCCATTTGCTGTTTTCCTTCCTCACCAATAAAAATTTCAAACGTGGCGTTTAAATGTATGTGTTCATATAGCGCGCAAAGTTTTAAAATTTAATTATTTCCTATTTAGCTTTCTTACATTTTTGACACACTAAAATGTTGCTGCTTTCTCTTCTCCTTACCTATAGTAAGTAGTGAAGGTATTATATTCGACTCAAAAATTCAGTACCGAGATTTCACTCGAAGTACAGTGCGATTTTTTCGTCGTGACAGGGTTATCTGTATGCGCAGTAGTTGGACAAGTCCATTTACCTTCTGGGAGGGGTGGTGGTTCAGTTGTAACAGAGCAGCAGGCGCATACACAACGTGAGATAAACTGACTCACCAGGCGTTCCGAGTGAGTGTTTATTCTGCGCAAGGGGAATACACCTAGCCGTTCTCCCCCCACCCTAGACCATCCACTCCTCTGCGTTTCTGCCTTGTCACGACGAAATAATAGACCTTTGAAGGTTATAAGGTCCCCTTAATAATAATAATAATAATAATAATAATAATAATAAAAAATCTGATGTGTTACACTCACATCACTTTCTCTACTCTTGTACAAACTCTTATACATATTGTTTATTCTCCATATGCTTCATGTTAATCGAGATGTTAACCTTATTGCTAATTTTCTTGTAGATGCAAGGGGAATATGGTAGACTTTAAGCGATAGTCAAATATTTTAAGAGCTGGTTGCTATGTGGTGCATTCCATTCTCTTTGTATGTCCAGGACATAACAAAAATGAATAACGAATTCCCATGTGATAAAATAAGTATTGAAAAATTTAAGGGAATAACAAGCAATATCTCGAAAATGGTTCACTCAACACAAAAAATGTATATGACATAAATTGTGTATTTGAACGCGATCTACATGTTTTGTGTAGTAAACGTTTGTCTATCTCTTATGGTTTACCAGTTATGCAAATGTCGTTCACAATGATGAAAATTGTGAACGAAAATTCAAGATATACAGTTTATTTGTCATAAAAATATCTTAAACATATGATATTTTAATCAAAATCGTTAGAGCCGTTTTTGAGAAAATTAAAATTTTCGAAACATTTTACATGTAAAGGGTAATCTGGGGTCGGGAGATTTTCTTGAAAACCTTCGTGTCGTATCTATGGAAGATATTGAACCTAAATACCAAGTTTGGTGTTTATCGACTGTTCGTTTCTGAGTTATGCTGTTCACAGACAGACACACTCACACACACACACACACACAGACACACACACGGACATCTTTACAAAAATGCTTTTTTTGGATTCAGGGGGTCTCAAAACATATATTTCCGGTGAAATCTCGGTATGGAATTTTTGGGTGGAATACAATACTTCCCCTACTTACTATACGTAGTAGAGAAAGTAATAGAAAATATTTTTAGAACAAGGTCCGTGGTCTGCAAACAGAACAACTCTAACAAAAAGTCGGTTAAATACAAACCTTGGTATTTAAGTTCAGTGTTCTCCAAGGATGCGACACGAATATTTTCAAGAAAATCCCCACACCCCAAACTTTCCTTTACGTGGAAACTATATGTTTAAGATATTTGCATGACAATTATAATGTACATCTAAAATTTTCTGAGATTAGCCTGTAGGTCGTCTTCATTCTGAATGAACTTATATAACTTGAAAACTGTAAGAGATAAAAGGACGTATATCTCGTTAAACCACACAATTTATGTTGAATAGAATTTTTTGTGGCATTAACCATTTCTGAGATATTCTTCATTGTAAATTTTTTTCTAGTGGTCATGCAAAGAAAACAGAATTTTAATGGCATCACAAAACGATTGGTTCTTAAAAGATTTGACTATTGCATGAGTCTACTGCATTTCCTTACTCCTCTTGTACCTAGAAGGGAATATGTAATAAACCGAATTCTTCAAAGTTTTATCTCGATTAGCATGAGATAGATCGAAGAAGGGGGTATTTTTTTAAGAATAATTCATTGAGTAATGGATAAAAAAGCCATGTGAATATATTACATATTATTTATTTTCTATATCATCCACCTGATAGATAGAGTCACATAGTGCAGATATTTTGAGGCCCCTAATATGTAAAATGATGGAATTTTAGAAAAACCTCCATGTGTGTGTTATCAACGTAAGAAACGATAGATCTGAAAAATATCAAACTTTTTAGTGAAGATCAACATCTTCCAAAGATTCAAAGCAGCATTTAAAAAAAATATCCATCTCCTAACTACCCTTTTACATGGAATAATTTTCTCTATTTTTTATTTTCTCAAAAATAGCTCTAATATTATGATTAAATTACAACATATTTAAGATATTTGCATCTCTAATAAAACGAATGTCTTGAAAGAATAACCCCATAAAACTCTCTTTATTGCGAATGAATTTTGTATAACTAGTATATTCATAAGAAACACACGAAAGCTTACGAATAATGCCGATCTCGTTAAAAACGCAGTTTATGTGGAAATATTTGGTGGCATCAGCCTTACGGGACATTAGTTACGCATTTGTTCGATTTTCCAATCCTTTATCAATTTTTAACCGCAAGGTTACGTAACGTGCTGACCCAGTTAGGGCATAGTTGGATTTGTTACATAACGTGATTCGTATGGGCTATTAAAGGAACTAAGGTTCAAAATATTTCACAGAAAACGTGACAACGTTTATTATGGAAAACCTTTATATTTTTAACAATCCAAATGGATACAAGAAAGCTTAAAATATGTTTAAACATTTAAGCAAAATCAAGGTTAATACGTGTCAAGTATAATCATCGTGTATTCTTCTCTTTTCACTATATGTTACGAAATTTCATTTCTTTTGCAGTATTATACTATTTAATTTCTCATCATTGCAAAACCAATATAAATACAAATTACGAATAATCAATGCTTCTCCCGCGAAATTTTGAAAGCTGAGAAAGAAGGTAATTAAAGCCCCACGTATGGAAGCCAATTTGAAGAACGATGGTTTGTTATGTTATTTTTACCACGCTTTGGGCATCAATTTGAAGTAGGTTGTATTGAAGGAGTTGTATTATATTTCAACTGTTGGGGAGCCGAACTTGAAGTAGTTGCAAACGCACGTATAGTAAAAAGTTTCGGTAGCCTTCGCCCCAAATGTTCTTTTAGGTGGCGTTTGCCCCAAGTTTAAAAAAATATTAACTTTGTCATTTGACTGTTTCTTTAAATATTATATATTTGTGTTTGCCTCGGCTGCGTCAGTATTATAGTTAGAGACACGTTTCTCTTAGCAGGGTTGTGGTGCAACTAAGAATGTAGGTTACAAAGATTATAATTTTACTTCATTCCTTTTATTAATGCTTGACACGATTTAAATAACACTTCACTGATAGAGAGCTGTGAGATTCTTTTATTGATTAATTACACTTTTTAAACACGTAAACTTATTTTTCGTCTCACAAGAATACATATTAAATTTCTCGAGGACACTTTTTGCGCCTGGTTAGTAACGCTGTCTGCAGACAACTCAACTCTAAATTTGTAAACTTTTCTCCTTTTCAGTTTCTGATTGGCTAATCCTACTCCAATAGATTACCTTCATTTAACTAAAGCTTTTTCTGGTTGTTGATTGGCTATTTTATAAACTGTCACTAAGATTACATTAATGCTTCCAAGAATCAGAAGTAGTATTGTTAAACTCTCAAACTCATTATTGCCTCAAGGTTACCTCATTGTTAGCAACTTTTAACTTATTATTCTCACAGCTCCTACATTATTAAATTACGTAATATATTCATATAACATTATTGAACATGGATACAATATTATAAACATATACAATGACTGTAATATACTTTTTATATATTTTTACTTACACAATTGCTTTAAGGCTGGCTATTATTGAATTTATATATTATATAATTAGACTCAAGTTATTTAAGTGAGAAAAATACTGCATCAAAGCCAAGGGTAGAAAGTTAAATTTTGAATGCTTACTAAAACGACGTGATTAAATTTAGAAGTAGCTGAAATATTACCCTTGGCAACCTTAAGCTAAAATCTCGCCGAAGTCAAACAGAGCTAAATGTCCTGGCAGCTCGCTCGCTCAGATCCCTCGTTTGTAACTATCTTCTCGTCCCGCCCGGGAACATTATGCTTCACTCACAACTAGGAAGGCGCTGTGATGACTGACGTGGAAAAACTAGAGCAGGACGACCTTAATGGCGTTCTACAGCTGCTATGTCAGAAATGACACCTTTCGAGAACGTTCCTTAAGTCATACAAAGAGTATAAAGTTTCAAAGCCAGCCCATTAATGACCCTTATTTTAAAAATTTGATTCTTGCATCAAACTCTTGCATCTTTCTTATACCTAGAATAAAAAAGTGCACTGAAAATAATTCTATAAACGTTTATCGCGACTCAATATGAAGTAGATAGCAAAATAAGTTTGTAAGAATAGTTTTCAGAAGGGATAAAGAGATACAAAAACAAACGACAGTAGTAGACAGATTCAAATATTTTTATGCACCTGTCTGTTACTTTCTCCCGTTTGCATAAACATACATGACCCGGGTATAGCAGTTATTATGGCCCCTAATAACCTCATGACTGCGATTTCATTTTCATTCAAATGGTAGGTTGAAATTTGTAACAGTATTAATGACACACACGCACATACAAAGGTGCGTAGCGTTACAGAGGGTATGTGGTATGAACAAAAAGCCATTCTGTAGTAATGGGATGCAATAAACGCACTGTTATAGTCCGCACACCCCCCGTTGTATTTTGGTTTTCGATAAGCAGAATTTCTCTGTTTCCTTTATCAGCGATCCGAGGGTCATAAAGGGCGTGGCTGTTTCGCTAATAATCTGCTGGAAAATACCCGTAATCTTCATTGGAAATTTTCTGAGCTGGCATAACGCATTAATAAACTACTTGGGGATAATATTCTGGCTAACATCCCTCTTTAAGTATAAGAGTTGTATTGTGGAGTTCTGAACAGGCAATGCGTGTTTGTATTTTACGAAAATTAAATATATCTCGCATGATATATTCCTATTTCTCCTTTACTCACTTACGTATACTTATAGCGTCTGCATCTTAGCTTTTCATCTACTTCATGCTACTCGTAATAAGTATTTATAGAAATAGTTTCATTACACATTTCGTTATAGGTACAGGAGATCGACAGTCAAATGCTTCAAAGTGGGTCGCTGTATGCTGAGCTTGAAACCCCAAACTCTATCATCACGTCACATTAATTAAGTACTAGTGGCAATACTTAAAAAATCACGTTAATCGAGATGTTAATCTTATTGCTAATTTTCTTGTAGATGCAAGGGGAATTGGTAGGCTTTAAGCGATAGTCAAATGTTTTAAGAGCTGGTTGCTATGTGGAGGATTCCATTCTCATTTAAATCAAAATCGTTACAGCCATTTTTGACAAAATCAAAAGTTTCGGAAAATGTTCCATGTAAAGGGCAGTCAATTTCTTGAATATCTTCGATCGTATCCTTAGAAAATACTTAACTCAAATACCAAGTTTGGTATTATTCAACTTTTCGTTTTTGAGCTATGCTGTTCACGACCACAGAGACAGACACGGACAGACACAACACACACGGACAGACACAACACACACACGGACATGCTTCCAAAAATACTTTATTTTGATTTAGGGCACCTCAAAACATGTATTTACAGTTTAATCTCGGTATCGAATTTTTGGGTGGAATGCAATACTTCCCCTACTTACTATACGTGGTAGAGAAATTAAAAATGGTTAAATATATTCTTTAACTCCAGACTGTAGGATTTTCTCCATATTAGGAGGCTTGCCCCTACACTACGGCGGACCTACAAGGGTTACAAACCTCATTTAATAGATGAAAATGGGGAGGAAACTAGGCTTTATTTTGAGACGAAATGCCTGTGCTAAGTATAAGGGAAGGTGAAGGTTGTTCTCGAGGTATGACGATGAAAGAAGTTACTGACCTGTTTTAAATTTTGACCAAAGACCTAACAGAAAACGGTCTGCTTCACAAGGCACGATTCATATGGAATGCAGATGAAACCGGGCTTCAGATGAACAACATTGCTGGAGTGATTGCTTATAAGGATAGCAAAAATGTTAAAGATATTAATAATTCCCTAATTTTATTGTCCCCGTTGACTTGAAATTATTGTAAACAACGCTTTTTAAGCCAATAGACCAAACTTTTCCTCAATTAAATAAACCAATTCCAAATTGAAATCACGAGCATCTCTGCTACCATCACCTTGTCCATCCTAGGAGGAGAGAATGCAAAATGTAGTTTCTACTTTCTCTACTACGTATAGTAAGTAGGGGAAGTATTGTATTCCAACCAAAAATTCGATACCGAGATTTCACTGGAAATACATGTTTTGAGACCCCCTGAATCCACAAAAAGCATTTTTGGAAACATGTCTGTGTGTGTGTGTCTGTGAACAGCATAACTCAGAAACGAACAGTCGGATAACACCAAACTTGTAATTTAGGTTCAGTATCTTCCAGAGATGTGACACGAAGGTTTTCACGAAAATCCCCCCACCCCAGATTACGCTTTACATGGAATATTTTTCAAAAATTTTAATTTTCTCAAAAATGGCTCTAACGATTTTGATTAAAATATCATATATTTAAGATACTTTCATGGCAAACAAAATATATATCTTGAATTATCTGGGAATGTCTCCAAAAATATTCTTCATTGTGAACGACTCTTGCATAACTGGTAAACCATAAGAGATAGACAAAATTTTACTACATAAAAGTGTAGAACACAATACACAATTTATGTCATATACTTTTTACTTTCTCTACTACGTATAGTAAGTAGGGGAAGTATTGCATTCCACCCAAAAATTCGATACCGAGATTTCACCGGAAATACATGTTTTGAGACCTCCTGAATCCAAAAAAAGCATTTTTGGAAACATGTCCGTGTGTGTGTCTGTGTGTGTGTGTGTGTCTGTGTGTGTGTGTGTGTGTCTGTGTGTGTGTGTGTGTGTGTCTGTGAACAGCATAACTCAAAAACTAACAGTCGGATAAACACCAAACTTGGTATTTGCGTTCAGTATCTTCCAGAGATGCGACACGAAGATTTTCAAGAAAATCCCTCCAATCCAGACTACCCTTTACATGGAACATTTTTCGAAAATTTTAATTTTCTCAAAAATGGCTCTAACGATTTTGATGAAAATATCATATGTTTAAGTTAATGTCATGAGAAATGAAATGTATATCTCGAAATTTCTGGGAATGTCTCCAAAAGTATTCTTCATTCTGAACGACTTTCGCATAACTGGTAAACCATAAGACATAGACAAAATTTTACTACACAAAAAATGTAGATCGCGTTAAAATACACAACTTATGTCATATACATTTCTTTTGTTGAGTGAACCGTGTTCGAGATATTGCTTGTTATTTCCTTAAATTTTCCAATACTTATACTTTTTCTCAAATTCGTTATTCATTTATTTATGTCCTGGACATGCAAAGAGAATGGAATGCGCCACATAGCAACCAGCGATAAAATATTTGACTATCGCTTAAAAACTACCATATTCCCCTTGCATCTACAAGAAAATTAGCAATAAGATTGACATCTCGATATCTCGATTAACATGGAGCATATGGAGAATAGGCGTTTGTAAAATTAGGTTGTACAAGAGTAGAGAAAGTTATGTGAGTGTAACACATCAGATTTTTTTTTATTGAGTGAACCATTTCGAGATACTTCTTGTTATTCCCTTAAATTTTCCAATACTTAAACTTTTTCTCAAATGAGAATTCGTTATTCATTTTTGTTATGTCCTGGACATACAAAGAGAATGGAATGCACCACATAGCAACCAGCTCTTAAAAGATTTGACTATCGCTTAAAGTCTACCATATTCCCCTTGCACCTACAAGAAAATTAGCAATAAGATTAACATCTCGATTAGCATGAAGCATATGCAGAATAAGGGTTTGAAAAATTGTTTGTACAAGAGTAAAGAAAGTCTTGTGAGTGTAACACATCAGATTTTTTATATATTGTTTAAAATTGTAATTTACTTAACATATTTTCAGAAGAGAGCTACTTCTCGAAGACGGGATGTTTGTATGTAACCATAGAAAAGCATTTATATTTGTATATATGCACTATTTCAGAATTTAAATAATTTTTACAAAATATACGTCATCTCTCCTCGCTTCTATTCCCCTTGTACTTGTCAATAACGAAAATATTTCTGCAAAGGTTTATCTCGATCAGCATGAAGTAGATGGAAAAAAAATCTGATGTGTTACACTCACATGACTTTCTCTACTCTTGTACAATCTATTTTTACAAACGCCTATTCTCCATATGCTTCATGTTAATCGAGATATCGAGATGTCAATCTTATTGGTAATTTTCTTGTAGATGCAAGGGAAACATGGTAGCTTTTAAGCGATAGTCAAATATTTTATCGCTGGTTGCTATGTGGCGAATTCCATTCTCTTTGCATGTCCAGCATTCGATCTCTCCTGTCCGCTCTCCCAACACCATTTCTTCTGTTGGGAGATTTTAATGCCCATCACCCACTATGGGGTTCGCCAAGGGCTTGTGCGAGGGGAACTCTTCTTTCCGACATTTTGTATCAGTTCAATCTTTCCATCCTCAATACCGGTGCACCTACTTTTATTTCTGATTCTTCTGGTACATTTTCTCACCTGGACCTTGCCATATGCTCAATCCAGCTTGCACGTCGTCTTCAGTGGAACGTCGTCGCTGATACCTACTCCAGCGACCATTTCCCCTGCATCGTTTCTCTTCTGTCGCACCACGTACAGCATTCCAGAGTACCTACCTGGATATTCGCAAAAGCCGACTGGAGCTTGTATTCCAGCCTCGTGCATTTTGACGGCCAGCCCTTCTCCGACATTAATCAACTAGTGCAGCACCTTACGTCTATTATTTTCTCAGCCGCCGAACGTGCAATACCCCGTTCATCCTCCCAACCTCGGCGGCCACCTGTTCCGTGGTGGAACGAGGATTGTCGGGACGCCGTTC
Source organism: Deroplatys truncata (assembly GCA_030765065.1). NCBI lineage: Eukaryota > Metazoa > Arthropoda > Insecta > Mantodea > Mantidae > Deroplatys > Deroplatys truncata. The sequence goes on from CM060976.1 coordinate 236,470,833, forward strand.
GTGCCCGTAGGACTGCACTTAGGGTGTTTCGGCGCCACCCTACACTTGATAATTTGGTGACTTTTAAACAATCGCGCGCCAGGGCTCGTCGCATTATTCAGGATAGCAAGAAGGCATCTTGGGCTCGTTTTGTCGAGTCTTTTAATCGTTTTACGCCTTCATCCGTTGTTTGGGATAAACTTCGTCGCTTCTCAGGTAAAGTGTCACATTGTACTGTTTCTGGCCTTCAGGTTTCTAATGCCACCATAGTGGATCCGGCTGCCATCGCTAACACTCTGGGTTCTGCCTTTGAGGCGGTTTCCAGTTCAGACCATTATTCCGCCGGCTTTCGCTCTATTAAAGACCGGCAGGATTCCGCATCATATTCTTTTCGGTCTGCTAATGCTGAATGCTATAACGAACTATTCACAATGAGGGAGCTGGAGCACGCTCTTCATTGCTCTCGGCACTCCGCTCCCGGGCCGGACGGCATTCATGTCCTGATGTTAAAGAACCTTTCAGCCGACAGTAAACTATTTCTCTTACAGGTCTATAACCGTATTTGGCAAGACGGCATTTTCCCTTCCGTTTGGCGCGAAGCCACCATTGTCCCTATACTTAAGCCTGGGAAGGATCGCCAACTACCTTCCAGCTACCGCCCTATCTCCCTCACCAGTTGCATTTGCAAGGTGATGGAGCGCATGATCAACGGGCGGTTGACATGGTGGCTTGAGTCTCAGAAACTTCTAGCGAACGCTCAGTGCGGGTTTCGTCGCTATCGCTCTACCGTCGACCATCTGGTGTCCTTGTCGACGCATATTATGAATGGGTTTCTGAGAAAGTGTCAAACCGTGGCTGTATTTTTTGACCTGGAGAAAGCTTATGACACTTGTTGGAGGGGCGGCATTTTACGTACACTTCACGATTGGAATATCCGCGGTCGTCTTCCCATATTTCTTCGGGAGTTTATGACGGACCGCGTCTTTCGTGTACGTGTGGGCTCGGTTTTATCTCGTCGTTTTATTCAAGAGAACGGAGTACCGCAGGGCTCTGTACTCAGTGTCACACTTTTTGCGATTGCTATCAACCCCATTGTTGATTGTATTCCACCTGGCATTTCATCGTCCCTTTTTGTTGACGATTTCGCTATTTATTGCAGTTCACGGCGGACCTGTCTACTCGAACGCCGTCTCCAGAGCTGTATCGACCGTCTCTACGCCTGGAGTAACGCCTACGGCTTTAAATTCTCCGCCGAGAAATCCGTCTGCATCAACTTCTGGCGCCGGAAGTATTTCCCTCCCCCCTCTCTCCGTCTTGGGCCAGGGATACTTCCGTTTGCAGACGAGGCGAAATTTTTGGGGTTGATTTTTGATAGGAAGTTGTGTTGGACCTCGCACGTTTCCTTTTTAAAAGCAAAGTGTGACCGTTCTCTTAATCTTTTACGTGTTTTAAGTGGCACATCCTGGGGAGCTGATCGGACCGTCCTTCTTCGCCTTTATCGCTCTTTGGTCCGATCCAAACTTGATTACGGGTGTTTTGTTTATTCGTCGGCACGTCCATCTGTGTTACGTCGTTTGAATCCCATTCCTCATCGTGGTCTTAGAGTCGCTACAGGGGCCTTTCCAACTAGCCCCGTGCCCAGTCTTTATGCTGAAGCTGCAGAGCCTCCGCTGTCCTCCAGGCGTGAGATGCTCTTGTGCAGCTATGCCTGTCGACTCTCAAGCTTACCTGACCACCCGTCTTTCGCGGCATTTTTCGAGGATTCACTTGACCGGCAATATTTAGTTAGCTCCTCTGCATTGCTCCCTCCAGGGGTTCGATTTCGACTGCTCCTTCGGCATTTGGACGTTACGCCAGCGCCGGCCCTTCCAAGGGGGGAAACGCGTTTTCCTCCATGGTCGCGCGCTGAGGCCCTCTGTCACCTTGGGTTATCGTCAATGCCGAAGAATGAGACCCCTTCTTCAGTCTTTAGATCAGCGTTTTTAGAACTTCAGTCGCAATTCGGGGACTTGCCTTTTATCTTTACTGATGGATCTAAGACTGATGCTGGAGTAGGATGTGCCTTTTTTTGTGGTGGAAATAGTTTTACCTTTCGTTTACCAGAGCAATGTTCGATTTTTACCGCCGAACTTTTTAGCATTTATCAGTCTCTTTTATATATTCAGCGGCACGACTTACGGCACTGTTTTATTTGTTCCGACTCCCTGAGTGCTCTTCAAAGTATTCGCTCGCTGTACAGTTACCACCCGCTCGTACAGCGCATTCATGACCTGCTCCACTCGCTTGATGTCACTGGCATCAGCGTCTCCTTCTTGTGGATTCCAGGTCATGTGGGCATCTCAGGTAATGAGTCTGCCGATGTCGCTGCCAAGTCGGCGATTTTATCACCCAGACGTTTTACCTCTGTTGTTCCCTCGTCAGATTTGTTTATTGTTTTACGTCGCCGCATCCTCTCGCTTTGGAGCGATGAGTGGACGGCCCTCCGGGGGAACAAGTTGCGGGAGGTTAAGCCTCTCCCGTTGGTCTGGGCTACCTCTTCCCGTGCCTCTCGTCGGGAAGAGGTAATTTTAACACGCCTTCGTATCGGACATTGCATTTTTAGTCATAAGTATTTGCTAAGTGGTGACCCCGCACCACTCTGTGGGCAGTGTGGTGCGCCCTTAACGGTGCGTCACATTTTAGCAGAGTGTCAAGTTTTAACTCCTTTGCGCGTCCGTGTTGGTCTGCCTGTTGGCCTAGCCAACGTTCTGGCATACGACGCGCGTGCTGTAGAGTGTGTTTTACGTTTTATCAATGACATTGGATTTACCAGACGCATTTGATGCGCTGAGCGTCTTTTGACTATGTACTTTATTCTTGTTTTTTAATGGGGCATCTCCTCCCCAATGGACACTGGCGCTCGTGTCCCTGACATTCTACAGTTCTTGACACGTTTTAATCTTTTATTGGCTATGTTTTTAGTGTGTTGGCTTTATCCGATATTTGTACTGTTATAATTGTTGTTATTGTTATTATTGTTATTTTTGTTATTGTTATTATTGTTGTTATTGTTATTGTTATTATTGTTGTTATTGTTATATTTGTTATTGTTATATTGTTAGTTTTAGCTTTTTGAACATCGCGGGTTTGTGTCCCGTTTTTAACTATGCGGTTCTTTTATCTGTTTTATATTTTGACCTAATCTTTTATACACTGTAAGGGCGCTGATGACCATAGCAGTTTAGCGCCCTTAAACCGCATATCATCATCATTTGCATGTCCAGGACATAAAAAAGTGAATAACGAATTTGAGAAAAAGTATAAGTATTGGAAAATTTAAGGAAATAACAAGCAATATCTCGAAAACGGTTCACTCAACAAAAGAAATGTATATGACATAAGTTGTGTATTTTAACGCGATCTACATTTTTTGTGTAGTAAAATTTTGTCTATCTCTTATGGTTTACCAGTTATGCAAAAGTCGTTCACAATGAAGAATACTTTTGGAGACATTCCCAGAAAATTCGAGATATACATTTCATTTCTCATGACATTATCTTAAACATATGATATTTTAATCAAAATCGTTAGAGCCATTTTTGAGAAAATTAAAATTTTCGAAAAATGTTCCATGTAAAGGGTAGTCTGGGGTGGGGGGATTTTCTTGAAAACTTCGTGTCGCATCTCTGGAAGATACTGAACCTAAATACCAAGTTTGGTGTTTATCCGACTGTTCGTTTTTGAGTTATGCTGTTCACCGACACACACACACAGACACACACACGGACATGTTTCCAAAAATGCTTTTTTTGGATTCAGGAGGTCTCAAAACATATATTTCCGGTGAAATCTCGGTATCGAATTTTTGGGTGGAATGCAATACTTCCCCTACTTACTATACGTAGTAGAGAAAGTAATAAGCTTTCGTACCAATAGTATGTAGAAGCCATATCAGTATATTATGCAATTCACTATAATAGTAGTAGGGCATTAAGACGCGAGTATTTTGTTAAACGCGCGATTGCATGTTTCATAATTTTCATAGAAGCATATTAATTACTATTATAATCGAGCTGCATACGACTGGTTTTGGGTCGGTCACACTATAATTTTGGATTTAACGATGTTTGCAGGTAACGTGAAAGCAACACGTATCGAAACAAAGGAAATGAACTCAATTTATTAAAATATTAAAATTACGACGAACAGAATTTATTTTAAATACATATATTTTATTGTTTATCTGGAAAATGGATCCCGGTGGACTGTTAAAAGATAAACCGCCATAATGAGTCGCTGAAGTATTATGGATGCCATGACACTTCCATTACGTCACATGCATTATAGTGTGGCCGAAAAAAATAAATAAACAAACAATGCAACACAAGATTTATTGCTACTTGCACCCTTTGCCTCAAAGCAGCTTATTCAAGAGAAGACGCCAAAACAGGTATGTAAACACTCAAATGTGAGGCAGTATTTTTATCACTTAAGTGATGTCAGTTTAATTATATAATATAAAATACAATAACAGCCCCCGTAAAAGCAATATGTGTATGTAATAATATGTAAAATGTATGTAACAGTCATTGTATTAATGTTTATATTATTATTTACAACTATAATAATCTTATGTAAATGTATTAAGTAATTTAAAATGTAGGAGCTGTGAGAATAGAAGCCGAAAGTTGCTAATAATGAGGTAAGCTTGAGTGAACAATAAATTAGAAAGTTTAATAAAGGTTACTAGGCGGCGCCGTGGTCGAGTGGTTAGACCGCTCCCCTCTCACCGAGGCGGCCCGGGTTCAATCCCATCCCGCATGTGGGATTTGTGGTGGACAAAGCGCCACCTGGGCGGGTTTTCTCCGGTTTTCCCCGCCATTCATTCCACCGACTGCTCCAGCATCACCTTTCCTATAATCCATTTCGTTATCAACTGCTTCTTTCATCCCATGCCGGGCATCGGGCTGATCACCCATCCTGGGCATTCTGTCTGCTCCTCGAGGGCCTCTGACCCCACGCACCCGCCTGTAAGTCCTGTGAGGTGTAAGTCTTACTTAAGATGAGGTTAAACAGTGAATGAATAAAGGCTGCTAATAATTATTGGAACAATAATGTAATATATAAAACAGTTTATAAATAGCCAATCAACAACTAGAAAAAGATTAAGTTAAATAAATGTATTCTATTGGAGTAGAATTAGCCAATCAGAGACTTAATATAGTAAAATGTACAAATTTATCAGGCGGCAGACGCTACAAAGCAGCATTCCCGAGCAGTTTGCTCGTTAGGTGTTCAGTGTGAGACATGAGACGTGTTAAAAAGTGAATTAATTAATAATCGCACAGCTCTACAATATATCAGTGAAGTGTTATTTAATCTTGTGAAAGATTAATAAAACGAAGTTAAATACCATTATAATTTCTTTAGCCACACCACCCCTGCTAAAAAATACGTTCTTCTGCAATTTACTACTGACGCAGCCGAGGCATACAGATATAATATTTAAATAAACATTCAAATTACAAAGTTTATTTTTAAACGCAAGGGCAAAGGCCACCTGAAGGTAAACGTGGGGCGAAGGCCACCGGAAACTTTGTATCGAGCGTGGGGCTACAACTATCTCAAGTTTGGTGCCCAAAGAGAGGTTCTAATAACGTAAAGATAAAAGCTACTTCAAGTTCTTTCGGTTATTAATTCAGAGTCGGAAACAATTCCTAGATCTAGACACGTCCAGATATAAAAATCCATTGCCTACACAAGCTTTGTACCCTAGATGGTAGAGGGAATCCCTTCACATTTTGTTTTTGTTTACATTTTCTTATTCAGAGGATACGTTCTGTGCGCTGAATTAGATAGACTTAATTTTTTCCAGCGCATCTGCTTCTTTCTTGTTTTGTAAATTGCTTCATACTGGAGTTGCCTCTGGAGTGTTTATGCTAAATTGAACAATCTGTATTCCTGACGCTACTGGAGGTTGCTGCCCTCTTGCTGCCGAGCCAGTGAATTTCCTTCCAGACGCAACGGGGTGTGTTTCCAGTTCGCAAATTAAATACATGAAAATAAACATAGTAAAACCATGGGTTAATATACTGTCGGGGCAAGAGTAGGACAATAGTAGTGGATATGAAAAGATAATATTTCAACGTTTATTACTACATTTTAAAGCACATATAAATTTAATCTTCATTAGAGTAGAAAAACTTTGCCTATATACGGATTTCTTAATCACTATATTGTAATACTTTCTATACTACATATAGTAAGTAGAGGAAGTTGCATTCCATCCAAAAATTCTATATCGAGATTTCACCTGAATCACCCTAGGTCACTCTGAATCCAAATAAAGCATTTTGGAAACATGTCTGTGTGTTTGTCTCTGTGTCTGTTTGTGAACAGCATAAATCAAAAAAGAAAAGTCAGATAAATACTAAACTTGGTGTTTGAGTTTACAATCTTCCAAGGATGCGACACGAAGATTTTCAAGAACATCCCCCCACACAAACCACCCTTTACAGAAACATTTTTCGAAATTTTTGATTTTCTAAAAAGTGCCTAACAAATCTGATTCAAATATCATATGTTTAAGATATTTTATGACAAATTAAATGTATATCTTGAATTCTGTAAATGTTTCCAAAAGTCCTCTTCATTCTGAATGACTTTCTCATAACTGGTAAACCATAAGAGATAGACAAAACTTCACTACAGAAAAATGTAGAGCGCGTTAAAACACACAAATTATGTGGCACATATTTTTTGTCGAGGGAACCATTTCCGAGATATTTTTTGTTATGTGTTTGAATTTTTCAAAACTTACAATTTTTCTCAAATGGAAATTCGTTATTCGTTTTTACTTTCTCTACTACGTATAGTAAGTAGGAGAAATATTGTATTCCAACCAAAAAGTCGATACCGAGATTTCACAGGAAATACATGTTTTGAGACCCCCTGAATCCAAAAAAAACATTTCTAGAAACATGTCTGTATATGTCTGTGTGTATGTGTGTGTCTGTGAACAGCATAAGTCAGAAACGAACAGTCAGATAAACACCAAACTTGGTATTTAGATTTGATATCTTCTAGAGATGCGACACGAAGGTTTTCAAGAAAATCCCCCCACCCCTGATTACCCTTTACATGGAACATTTTACGAAAATTTTTATTTTCTCCTAAAAATGGCTCTAACGATTTTGATCAAAATATCGTATGTTTAAGATATTTTCTTGATAAATGAAATGTATATCTCGAATTTTCTGGAAATGTCTCCAAAAGTATTCTTCTTTGTGAACGATTTTTGCCTAACTGGTAAACCATAAGAGATAGACAAAATTTTACTGCACATTAGATCGGTTAAAATACACAATTTATGTCATAATGCCGTTTTTTTTTGTTGATTGAACCATTTTCAAGATATTGTTTGTTATTCCCTTAAATTTTCCAATACTTATACTTTTTCTCAAAATCGTTATTCATTTGTTTTGTCCTGGTAATGCAAAGACAATGGAATACTGCACATAGCAACCAGCTCTAAAAATATTTGACTATCACTTAAAGTCTACCAATTCCCCTTGCAGCTACAGAAAATTAGCAATAAGATTAACCTCTCGATATTTCGGTTAACATGAAGCATATAGAGAATAAGCGTATGTAAAAATATTTTGTACAAGAGTAGAGAAAGTCATGTGAGTGTAACACATCAGATTTTTAAAGATGTTATATGCTAGCCTTAAACTTCCATAGTGTTTCCATGCAATCGCGAGAAACACCTGAATGTGGAAGGACTTTAAAAGAGTGACCAATTAACCAATCAATCCCTTTAACTATCGATATCTGAGAAATGACTGATACCACAAAAAGTTATTGCAAACAAATTGTGTGTTTTAGAGAGGTCTACACTTTTGTGCAGTACGATTTCGTCTATAGCTTAATGCTTATAGTTATACAAGGATGTACAAAACTCCTTTCGAATGAAGGCTATGTCCAGAAAATTCAAAATATACCCTTTATTCCTCATGTAAGTATCTTTAATATATGGTATTTCGATCAAAATCATCGAAGGCGTTTTTTAGAAAATAAAAAAAAAATTGAAAAATGTTCCATAAAAAGTGGCGGGGGGGGGGGAATTTTCTTCAAAATCTTCGTGTCGCATCTTGAAGTAAGAGTTGTATTGTAGTTCAAATGTTGGGGAGCCGAACTTGAAGTACATAGTTGCATCCGCACGTATAGTACCCGGTAGCCTTCGTCCCAAAAAATGTAAGAATATTAACTTTGTAATTTGACTGTTTCTTTAAATATTATATATTTATGCTTGCCTCGGCTGCGTCAGTATTATTTTTAGAGACATGGATTTCTTTGCAGGGAGTAGTGCGGCTGAAGAATGTAGACTTAAACAGATTTTAATTTTTGCTTCACTCCATTTATTAATTCTTGACACGATTTAAATAACACCTCACTGATATAGAGAACTGTAAGATTCTTTTATTAAATATTTGCACTTTTTAAACACGTAAACTATTTTCTCACACAAAATACGTATTCCATTTCTCGAGGACACATCTCGCGTCCGTTAGGAACACTGTCTGCAAGCAACGCGTCCAGTTATGAGCGCTGTTTACAAGCAACTCACTTGATTTCTAGTGCCTAAATTTATAAATTTCTCTATTTCAAGTCTTTGACTGTCTAATCCTAGTCCAATAGAACACGTTTATTTAACTTAAGCTTTTTTTCTGGTTGTTGATTGGCTATTTTATAAACTGTCACAAAACTTGCATTATTGTTGCTCCAAGAATGAATAGTAGCATTATTAAACTGTCTTACTCATTATTGCCTCAAAATTACCTCTTTGTTAGCAACTTTTAACCTATTATTCTCACAGCTCCTACATTATTAAATTACGTAATACATTCACACAACATTATTGAACATGTATACAATAATATAAACATATACAATGGCTTCAATATACCCTTTGCATATATTGTTACATACACATATTGCTATAAGGCGGGCTGTTACTTAATTATTTATATTATATAATTAGACTGAGATCATTTAAGTGTTAAAAATACTGCCTCAATCTTTGGAATATACTGAAACTACATACCAAGTTTGGTGTTTATTCAAATTTTCCTTTATGAGTTATGTTGTTCACAGACACTCACACACTCGAGCCTTTTTCTAAAAATGCATATTTTGGATTCTGGGGCCTCAAAACGTGCATTTCAGGTGAACTTTCGACATCAAAAATTTGGGTGGAATGCAATACCTTCTATACTTACTATGTGAATGGTAGAGAAGGTAAAAATGATATATTTTGGCAATTTTCGCCAGATAATCCCACTTAATCATGTATAATGGAGACCGTACACAGTTAATTATACAGTCTGACTGAATACTGCAACTGTCAGTGGGCTAAACATACTGACATTCATCTCCCTTGATCTATCCAGAACATCTTGTTAGCAGGCTGTAGCCTTTGTTCCTGACAGCAGCGCTATGGATAAACCATTAAGGGATGGGGGCGTATCGGATGCAGATGATGGTGAGTTATGTGCCGAGGGAGGTGATGACTGCAGGGGTAGATAATGCTTTATACGGTCCCGGGATCGTAAACACAACACTGTTGCACGATGAAAAATAAAAATACACCGGCTGTTTGGCTTAAATGTGCTTGTTCCTTGTAGTTGAATCCCCGCGTTCTATGTCGGCGATTTTAAACACTTCCTTAAAGACAACAATGGAAAACAACCCCCTTCCCCACAAACAACCCCCTAATAAACAAGATTTGGTCCGGGGTTACTTTTTCTACTGCTAACCTGTGATTGATAGAGGAAATAACATATTATACCCAAAAATTATAAACGAAATTTTCAGGAATTACATAAACTCAAAATAGCAATCTTTAGAAAAACATTCTGATGTGTTGCATTTCCATTACATTCTCTACCCTCTAACTTTATTAGTGTGTATACGATCTACTCTTAAAGCTTATTTTTCTATCTACTTCATTTTAATCCACATAAATATTTGTAAAAGTAGCTAGTGTACACATTTCATTATAGATACAAAGGGAACAGCAATAGTCAAATATTTAAGAACTGGACGCTATATGCTGGCCTTAAAATTCCATACTGTTTCCATGACATCACGAGACACAACTAATAATCGATGGGACTTAAAATGAATCACAAATATTGAGCAATCCGAGCATTTAATAACGGATATTTCAGAAACGGCTTATGCCACAAACATTTATTTGAAATAAATGGTGTGTTTTAAAGAAATCCGTATTTTTTGTGTAGTACGTTCTCGTCTATCACTTAACGTTTACCAGTTATACAAGATTATACAAAATTCCTTCCGAATGAAGAGGGTTTCATAGGCTATTCCCAGAAAATTCAAGATATGCATTTTATTTATCGGTAATATCTTACATATTTGGTAATTTAATTAAAATAGTTAGCAATTTTTATAAAATAAATATTTTCGAAAATGTTTAATGTAAAGGATAGTTTCGGTGGAGGACTTTTTTGAAAACCTTCGAGTCTTATCCTTGGAAGTTACTGAACTCAAATACAAAATAGACAGACACACATGTACAGACATGTTTCCCAAAATTATTTATTTGGATACAGGGCTGCTCATAAGCCACACATCACGCAGGAAAATACCAAACGACGCCTCGCTTGGTGTAAGGAGCGTCAACATTACACGATTGAACAGTGGCAAAACGTTGTGTGGAGTGACGAATCACGGTACACAATGTGACGATCCGATGGCAGGATGTGGGTATGGCGAATGCCCGGTGAACGTCAAATGCCAGCAGTGAAATTCGGAGGTGGTGGTGTTATGGTGTGGTCGTGTTTTTCCTGGAGGGGGCTTGCACCCTTGTTGTTTTGCGTGGCACGATCACAGCGCAGACCTACATTGATATTTTAAGCACCTTCTTGCTTCCCACTGTTGAAGAACAATTCGGGTATGGCGTTTGCATCTTTCAACACGATTGAGCACCCGTTGATACTGCACAGGATGTGGCGAAGTGCTTACACGACAATAACATCCCTGTAATGGACTGACCTACACCGAGTCCTGAGTTGAATCCTATAGAACACCTTTGGAATGTTTGGAACGCCGACTTCGTGTCAGGCCTCACCGACCTACATCGACACCTTCCTCAGTTCCGCACTCCGTGAAGAATGGGCTGCCATTCCCCAAAAAACCTTCCAGCACCTGATTGAAATTATGCCTGCGAGAGTGAACGCTGTCATCAAGGCTTAAGGGTGGGCCAACACCATATTGACTCCCAGCATTACCGATGGAGGGCGCCACGAACTTGTACGTCATTTTCAGGCAGGTGTCCGGTTACTTGTGATCAAGTAGTGTAGATCTATTGTGGTTACCAACCCCCAGGAGAAAAGGATGCAGTGAAGGAACCACAGGAAGCTACACTCCGAAGGCAGATAAACAACTGAGACGCGCGGATTTCCTTAACAGTCTCAGGCTCAAATACCCGTCCCACTGCTGGAGCTGCCTAGAGAGCGCGATGAACGACCCGGTGAACAAGCAGCCCTCTAGTGTCCAGGCTAATACTCTTTCCTTTGAGCTAGCATCCGCGTCACCTGTTCGCCACGAAACCTAAAAGCACACCTAAACGATGAGGACGAAACGGAATGAATTGTAAATTATGGAAAGTCAATCGTGGTAGGTCAGAAACCACTCCAACATTCGGCTGCCGACCAGGTAAACTACGAAAAACCCAAGTTCAGGAGGGCGGTCTCGCTTGGTATTCCTTAACCATATAACTCGAATAAGGTAAATAATTTACGAGGGATAGTTGACTTTACAGTTCACATTATCCATTACTAAATGCTCGCAGCCTTTACTACTCATTGGTTACTGCACGTTATCACTAGAGTTCACCAGTAGTGCAATTACATTTTAAATCCCACAACACAAAGTATGCAGGCGTTGCATTTTGTTGCATCGCAGTAAACGGGGGACCATCATGAAAGGTAGTAGCACAAATAAACTCGCCTATCATGTAAACGTAGTTTATTACAAGCGCGGTGCATTCGGGCTGTAATAATTTGTAATCCATTGGGACGTCTTATATTACCGACATAAAAATTACAATATAATGAAATAAAAATTAAATGTTTTGTCACGTCTATAGTGAAAATTCCCAAAACTTTAAATACCCCCCCAAACAAAATATCTGCTGCGATGTATTCACGTGTCTTTCTCCACCCTCTATTGTTTATTAGAGCTTATACAAACTACTCTTACTAAAGCTTATTACTATCTCTACTACGTATAGTAAGTAGGGGAAGTATTGTATTCCACCCAAAAATTCGATACCGAGATTTCACCGGCAATATTTGTTTTGAAACCCCCTGAATCCAAAAAAAGCATTTTTTGAAACATGTCCGTGTGTGTGTGTGTGTGTGTCTGTGTGTGTGTGCCTGTGAACAACAGAACTGAAACACGAACAGTCGGATAAACACCAAACTTTCAAGAGAATCCCCCATCCCAGATTAATTTTCTCAAAAATGGCTGTAACGATTTTGATTAAAATATATGTTTAAGATATTTTCATGACAAATAAAATGTATAGCTTGAGTTTTCTGTGAATGTCTCCAAAAGTATTCTTCGTTGTGAACGACTTTTACATAACTGGTAAACCATAAGAGATAGACAACATTTTACTACACCAAAAATATAGATCGCGACAAAATACACAATTTATGTCATATAGGTACATTTTTTTTTGTTCGGTGAACCATTTTCGAGATATTGCTTTTTATTCCCTTAAAGTTTTCAATACTTATTTTCTCAAATAGGAATTCTTTATTCATTTTTTTGTCTTGTATATGCAAGGAGTATTAATCTGTGGCAAAAGGGAATGGTGCTGCACATAGCAACCAGCTATTAAGATATATGTCTGTGCTTAAAGGCTACTGCATTTTTATATTCCCTTGCAAATACAAACAAGGGTAACATAGTAGGCCTTAAGCGATAGTCAAATATTTTTAGAACTGGTCGCTATGTTTAAAATGTAACTCTCTTTGCATGCCAAAAGATCGTTTCTGCAAATGTTTATCTCGATTAATATGAAATAGATGGAGAATAAGATTTTGTAAAAATAGTAACACATAAGATTTTTATATCTACTGTGTTATAATTCAAATACATCTTTGCAGAAATAGCTACATTACTCATTTCGTCATAGATATAAACAGAACAGCGATTGGCAAACGTTTAAGAACTGGACGCTATATGCTGGCCTTAAAATTCCATACTGTTTCCATGACATCGCGAGAAACAACTGAATATTGAAAGAATTTTAAGGAATATCCAAGAAGTTAACAATTCGAACCATTAGTAACCGATATCTCAGAAATGGCATATGCCATAAAAAATTATTTGAAATAAATTCTGTTTTTAAAGAGGTCCACATTTCTTGTGAGGTACGTTTTTGTCTATCACTTAACGTTTACCAGTTGTAAAAGATTATAAAAAATTATTTGGAAATGAAGAGTACTTTAACAGCTATTCCCAGAAAATTCAAGAAATACGTTTTATTTTTCATGTAAATATCTTTAATATATGGTATTTTAATCAAAATGGTTAGAGCCATTTTTTTATAAAGTAAAACATTTTAAAAATGTTCCGTGTAAAAGATAGTTAAGGAGATTTATTGAGAATCTTCGAGTTGTATCCTTGTAAGATATTCAACTTAAAACTAATTTGGTATTTATCCGACTTTTAGTTTTCGAGTTATGCTGTTCACAGACATACACACATACACACACGGTGAAATCTCGGTATCGAATTTTTAGGTGGAATGCAACACCTTATCTACCTAATGTACATGGTAGAGAAAGTAAATATGTAAAAACAGACATTCACTGCCGTAAAGTTTAAAAAAGTCTTCATTCACACTAAAATTTTATGGGCAAGCTGTAAAATTTGGCATTAATGCACAAGTAATAACAAGTCTCAAGAATTGCCAACATAGGAATAATAAATTAGTCGAAGTTAATATAGATACAACCAAGCGAGTTGGCTCCATGGCAATGTGTGAGGTTCTAGGTTCGATTCCAGTCGACCGCCTACTCTGTCCTTGGGATTTTCATGGTTTTCGCTGGTAAGTAGGCGAATGTTGGGGTGGTTTATCATGCATCACGATTTACTTTCCCCCATTACTTCCATTCCCATGTTTTAGGTATGCCTCTACGTTTCGTGGCATATAGCGGTGCGGGCAGTTGGCGCGATCCTAGCTACAAAGTGTACTCACCGTAGACACTTGAGGGCTGCTTGGCTGAACGGAGCGTTCATTGCCTCCTCTGGAAAGCTCCAGTAGTGTGACGAATTTCGAACCTGGAAGTGTTGGGGACGCCCGCGCGTCTCTGTGACCTGTCTGCCTGGGCCTGAAGCCTCCTGTGTTTTCTTCACTTCATCCCTGGAGGTAGTAGCGGTAATATATCTCACGTAGGTCGCATTGTAGGTGAAGTCCTCCTCTGCTGTATATCCAATATCGTACAGGGAACAAAAAAGGGAAAATACCGTACTGTTTCTTTAAAAACCCGATCATCTGGCTGCGGTAAGTGTACAGTAATGAAAACAAAGTTGCCGGGTTAAATTATACCCGTTCTGCTCGTGACGTTCTCAGTCCAGAGTGAAGGTTTAGCAGCTCAGGATGTGGAGACGTGACGTATGACAACAAGATACACTACATTCCCAACACGAATATTCATTTCCCACAGAACCGAATATCTACGAGGTCGGATCGAAAAGTAACGCATAATATTTTTTTTACAGAGATTTAATAGTTAAAACAGGGCGGCGCCGTGGCCGAGTGGTTAGACCGCTCGCCTCCCACCGAGGCGGACCGGGTTCGATCCCAGGGACCTGCATGTGGGATTTGTGGTGGACGAAGCGGCGTCTGGGCGGGTTTTCTCCGGGTTCTCCGGTTTCCCCCGCCATTCATTCCACCAACTGCTCCGTCATCACCTTTCCTTTCATCCATTTCACCAACATTTCGTTTCATCTACTTCCTTCATCCCATACCAGGCATCGGGCTGATCACCCATCCTGGATGCTCTGTCTGATCCATGAGTGTCTGCTCCTCGACGGGCCTCTGACCCCAGGCACCCGCTTGTAAGTCCTGGGGGGTGTAAGTCCTAGGAGGGTAAACAGATAATGAATGAATGAATGAATAATAGTTAAAACAACAACAAAAACCACAAATGAACTTATACCTTTTACCTGCTTTTCGACATAGTCACCAAGTTTCTCAACAGATTTCTCCCATCGTGACACCAGTTTCAATATGCCCTGTTCTGCGGACTGCTGATATAACTTCCACATCTGCCACAAAGCATTGGCCAGCCAGGTAGTTCTTCATTGAACCAAACAGATGAAAGTCCTATGGTGCAAGGTCCTGACTGTATGGTGGATGCTGGAGCACCTCCCAACTAAATTTGGTGATTTTCTGACGAACAGCAGCAGCAATATGGGGGCGAGCATTGTCATGAAGAATTTTGACGTCGTCAGAATTCATGTTGAGGCGTTTATGACGAAGGGCACGACGCAACTTCACCAAGGTTTTCATGTAGACTTTAGCGTTCACAGTGGTCCCGTGTTCAGCAAAGTCCATCAATGCAACACCATGCATATCCCAGAACAACGCCACTAGCACTTTCCTAGCAGATTGTGTCACCTTGAATGTTTTCCTCACTGGGAAACCAGCTTGTTTCAAATGCATACTTGCCTACTTGGTTTCGGGCGTGTAGTGGTATGCCCACGACTCGTCAATAGTGACAATTCCTTTCAGAAGGTCATATCCTTCTGCGGTGTACTGCGTTAGGTGATCCAAGCTCATCATTCTCTGGCCCTTGTGCTCGTCTGCCAGGATCTTAGACACCCAGCGAGCACTAACTTTACGAAATTTCAACGTGTCATGAACAATACCGCACACTGCACCATAGGAAATGTTGAACTGTTGCGATAAGTTTTGCAGTTGCACACGCCGGTCGTTCATTTTTGCTGCCTCAATGCCTCTGACATTCTGCGATGTTGCAGCTGTTATCTGCCGCCCGAAGGGTGGCGAATCATTAAGGTTCACACGTACCTCCAGGAAGAATGCACACCACCTGGAGACATTGCTACGGACCATACAACCATTCCCATACACGCCACGCATGGCCCTGCTCTTCACAGTGGACGACAGTAACATGCGCGTCATTTTTGTGCATAGCTCACGCTTCTCTCACCAGAGCTACACATGAAACAGAAAATACCTCTGTAGTGAAAACTTCAAACTATATATCTGCGAAATTGTAACATTCCAGCTGCAAGGAAGGAAAAAAAATATTGTGCGTTACTTTTCGATCCGCCCTCGTACAAACGTTAAATTGTAGCATTGCACTTTGCAGTACTCGTTGCAGTATCGTTCGTTCCACTTCATTTATCTTTCTCGCCAGGAATGATGGGTAGACAACTTGGGAGATTTATGGACTGCAGTAGATTACCCAGAAGAAACGTTAAAAAGAGAAGCTACCGTATTAAAACCAAATTTATATCACGTTATAGTGGTTTCTAGGTCATTTAACGAAAACGCTTCTTTTGTCTTCACCTGGTATACTTAACTCCAATATGATGTGAAGGAGATAAATCAACGTAGTGTGAAGCATAAATCATATCAAAAGGGGGATATCACGTGGTAAATAAACCTACAATATAACAACGTCAGAATAGATATGTCGATACATCAAATGTCGAAAATAAATCATCAGGAAAAGAAATAAACTGTTATTAAATTAAATTGAATTTATTTGTACACTTTATTTTACAAGATTTCTTAAAGTATTTTCCCTAGAAGAGAGTTAGCCTATGTACTCTATGTATAGTCGTCTAAGCATATTTTGTGCTACAGAGTGGCCTTGTTTCTCACAAACTTTGGCCCAGTGCACTCATTCTTCCCCCTTCTGCCCTTTGTTATTCTTCTTTCTTTGCATCTCTTACTTCTGTAACCCATTATTTTGCTTTCTCTACTACGTATAGTAAGCAGGGGAAGTATTGCATTCTACCCAAAAATTTGCTACAGAGATTTCATCGGAAACATGTTTTGAGGCCCCCTGAATACAAAAAAGTCCCTATGTATGACTGCGAGCAGCATAAATAAAAACGACACGGATAAATGCTAGACTTAGTATTTAGGCTCAGTATCTATCAAAGATGCGACACGAGGATTTTCAAAAAAATTCCCCACCCCAGACTACCTTTGCATAGAACATTTTTGAACATTTTGGTTTTCTAAAAAATAGCCCTAACAATTTTGATTAAAATATTATATATTTAAGATATTTTTATGAGAATGAAATGTATATCTTGAATTTTTTGGAAATGTCCACAAAGTCCTCTTCATTCTGAATGGCTTTTGCATAATTGGTAAACCGTAAGAGATAGACAAAGTTTCACTACACAAAAATTGTAGATCTCGCTAAAACACACAATTCATTTCATATGCATCTTTTTGTGTGGAGTTAACCATTTCCGAGATATTCTTTGTTATTCGTTTGAATTTTCGAATAGTTAAACTTTTTCTCAAATGGGAATTCGTTATTCCCCTTGATTCTACAAGAAAATTGGCATTAAGATGGAGAATAAGTGTTTGTAAACATAGTTTGTACAAGAGTAGAGAAACTCAGTGAATGCATCACATGAGATTTTTTTATCAAAATCGTTAGTGCCATTTTGAGTGAACAAAGAATAACGAAGTTTTTTACATATAAAGGTTAGTTGAGGTGGGGGATTTTCTTGAAAAACTGCAAAATGCTGAACTTAAATAGAACGTATGGTATTTAACGGGCGTTTAGTTTTTGAGCTAAGCTGTTCACAAATTCAGAGTTTTTTCTGAAAAGTACCTTTTTGGATTCAGGGAGTCTCCAAACTCGTTTTTCTGGTGAAATGTCGATATAAAACTTTTGTACGACGAGGCAGTATTTTTAACACTTAAATGATTTCAGTCTAATTATATAATATACATAAATTCAATAACAGCCCACCTTAAAGTAATATGTGTATGTAACAATATATACAAAGTGTATATCGCAGACATTGTATATGTTTATATTATTGTATACATGTTCAATAATGTTATGTGAATGTATTACGTAATTTAATAATGTAGGAGCTGTGAGAATAATAGGTTAAAAGTTGCTAACAATGAGGTAACCTTGAGGCAATAATGAGTAAGGAAGTGCAATAATGTTACTAGTCATTCTTGGAGCAACAACAATGTAACTTTTGTGACAGTTTATAAAATAGCCAATCAACAACCAGAAAAAAAGCTTAAGTAAAATAAAAGTATTCTATTGAATTAGGATTAGACAATCAGAAATTGAAATACAGAAACTTACAAATTTAGGCGGTTGAAATCAAGTCAGTTGCTTGTAGACAGCGCTCAAAACTGGACGTGTTGGTTGTAGACAGTGTTACTAATCAGAAGCGAGATGCGTCCTCGAGAAATTTAATACGTGTTTGTGTGAGACGGAAAATAGTTTTACGTGTTAAAAACTGCAAGTAATTAACAAAGGAATCTCACAGCTCTCTATATCAGTGAAGTGTTATTAAAATAGTGTCAAGAATTAATAAAAAGGAGTGAATTAAAATTATAATCTGTGTAAGCCTACATTCTTCAGCCGCATCACACCCTGTTAAGAAATCCATGTCTCTAAAAATAATACTAACGCAGCCGAGGCAAACATAAATATATAATATTTAAAGCAACAGTCCAAATTACATTTGGGACGAAGGCTACCGTGTACCATACGTGCGGTTGCAACTACTTCAAGTTCGGCTCCCCAACAGTTGAACTACAATACAACTCCTAATTCAAATTGACGCTCAAAACGTGGGGCAAATAAAAAACGTAAAAATAACAATACAACAACAATCTTTCTCAGTGGTACAATTACCTTATCTATCTACTGTGTAGGAGGTAGGGAAAGCCACACGTGGTTACGTTTGGTTCAGGAAGTCTTAAAACGTTCATTTCCAGTGAAATCCCGATATCAAAATTTTGGGTGGAATTCAATAAGTATCTCCTCTACTTACTATAGCTAAATAATTGAGTAAATAAAAATACGAAGGCCCAAAACATTTTTAAACACATTAGATTGGCCGAAAATAGAGTTGCCTTTGAGGATCTTTTCTATTTACTAGTTGCAGGAACAGTTTATTTAAAGCTAAGTGAAGTGAAAAAATTCTGTTGACACACACGAAATCGGAGGTCCTGTCATTTCACCTGCATAGAATTTGTGAAACTTCCCGCTCCCTCGGCAACTACGTCATTTACCTTTTGCCTTCTGCGCAACCGTATGTTTTGCTCATGTCTTACCTTGCCACGTATACTGTGATTCAGGATACTTTGTCGTATATTACCACCTTCAGATGTGCAACTCTCATGATTATTCTCTGCTCTACATACAGTTCTGTTCCATTTCCAGTGTCTGTAGTACGGAAATGACTTCCGGCCGATCTCTCAGAGATTGGAGGCCATGAATATCCACTTGTTGAAACTGTTGATGCCGGCGGTTGTCGTATAATGGGATAACGGTTTAATTTACTTTGGACGTTATTTTTAGCACTGTTGTGTTGCGTTTCTCTCCACAGGGAAATGAAACACTAATGAACTGTAACCCCTGGCAGGTAGATTTGCCAACGTTTTCATTCTCCTGTTCCCCAGAGCGAATAAATTAACGTACGTAATTTCCATCTGTCGCCTATTTAACAAACTATTGATTGACACGATTCCCAGAAGAAAGTCAAAATCGAAAACCATATTTATTTTCACCGCAGGAAACTGAAAAAAAGATAACTTTACAAGTGTTTCAACGAATAATAATAGCAATAATTATAATAATATATGACGAGAAATATGTGTATATTAATTAATTGTTAATTAAAATGAATTAATAACACCGTACTAGCAGATTATTACTCAGTAAATACTAATGTTTGAGGCAGTATTTTTAACACTTAAATGACTTCAGTCTAATTATATAATATGTAAATTCAATAACAGCCCGCCTTAAAGCAATATGTGTATGTAACAATATATAAAAAGTGTATATTGCAGACATTATATATTTTTATATTATTGTATACATGTTCAATAATGTTATGTGAATATATTATATAATTTAATAACGTAGGAGCTGTGAGAATAATAGGTTAAATGTTGCTAACAACTAATTAACAATGAGATAACTTTGAGGCAATAATGAGTAAGAATGTTTAATAATGCTACTAGTCATTATTGGAGTGACAATAATGTAAATTTTGTGACAGTTTATAAAATAGCTAATCAAGAACTACAAAAAGCTTTAGTTAAATAAAATTATTCTATTGGATTAGGAATAGCCAATCAGAGACTTGAAACACAGAAATTTACAAATATGGCGGTAGAAATCAAGTCAGTTGCTTGTAGACAGTGCTCATAACTGGACGCGTTGCTTCTGGAATGTGTTCCTAACTGGACGCCAGACACGTCCTCGAGAAATTTAATACGTATTTTGTGTGAGACAAAAATAGTTTACGTGTTAAAAAGTGGAAGTAATTAAAAAAAATCTCTCAGCGCTCTCCCTCTCTCTCTCTCTCTCTCTCTCTCTCTCTCTCTATATATATATATATATATATATATCAGTGAAGTGTTATTTAACTCGTGTCAAGCATTAATAAAAGGAGGGAAGTAAAATTATAATCTGTGTAAGCCTACATTCTTCAGTCGCACCACTCCCTGCAAAGAGAAACATGTCTCTAACAATAATACTGGCGCAGCCGAGGCAAACATAAATATATAATACTTAAAGAAACAGTCAAATTACAAAGTTAATATTTTTAAACATTGGGGCGAAGGCCACCGGGTACAACTACTTCAAGATCGGCTCCCCAACAGTTGAAATACAATACAACACCTACTCAAAATTGGCTTTCCATACATGAAGGATAAACCTATCTTCATGTTATCAACCTGGAATACAATTTTGTGTATAATTCTAAAATGTATTCGGATAAGCTGGCCTGTAGGAGTCGCAAAAATACCCTACAATACACTTGTTCATCTCACAAAGGTTACAAGATTTGGAGAGGTGCCTCAAGGTCCTTGCAGCTAGGTTAGCAAAACATCCCTTTTAAGAAATTTCGATGGTGTTCGCGAAGGTAACGGAAGAATTTCGAAGGTTCTGGAAACAAAATCGCTGTTATTGGCTAAGCAGAGGGATACTCGTGTAGAGAGCCAATCAAAGTTAGTAAAATGTTTAAACTGAAAAGAGAAGCGACGCTCCAAAAACTAATATTTTATCAGTTATGGCATGGTTATTCTTAGTGTGAGATGTGTGTGTATATTGCTGTATATGACTACATAAAGTGCGGCAAAACAACTCAAAAAACTTGTAAAACCTTCACAAGATTACACAGACACTGTTAAACGCCGATTAAGATACAAAACACACATTTATTTACATACGAGGGCCACTATTTAAATTTTCAGCCTTGGCAACCCTGAATATTGTAGGTGCCATCGGACGTTTCCAATGGAAAGTTTGACATTTTTGACCATAAATCTACTCCAAACATTTTGTCAATAGAGAGTCATTTGTTTTGTTTACACTAACTTGAAAATTGTGTGTCAACAAAAACATTGAACTAACTGGTGAAAATGTTCGTGCAATGATTTATTACGACTTTCGACGTGGATTATCAAGACAAGAGTGCATCGATCAACTAACTTTCACATTTGGCGACGAAACTCCATCCTTTGCGATTGTGAAACGCTGGTATAACGAATTTAATCGTGGCCGCCGTTCGCTCAATGATGAAGTTCGTGAAGGTCGTCCAAAATCAGTTGTTGTGCCAGAAAACGTTGATGCTGTGCAAAAACTAATAATGAAAGATCGTCATGCGACATATTGTGAGATTGAGGCAACCCCAGGCATTAGTTCCACCAGCGTATAAAAAATATTGCATGATTATTTAGCCGTTTGCTCTCGTTGGATCCCACATAATTTGACGCAATCTCAAAAAGATGCTCGTGTCGTTTGGTGTGCAAAAATGCTCAAAAAATACAATAGCGGTGCCTCAAAAGACGTAAATAAGATTGTAACAGGCGACAAATCTGGATCTATGCGTATGAGCCAGAACGTAAACAGCACTCGACTGTATGAGTGTTTCAAGATGAAGCAAATCCAACAAAAGTTGTTCGCACTCGAAGTACTTCGAAGCAAATGGTCGCTTGTTTTTTCAGCAAAACTGGCCATGTGGCAACAGTGCCTTTAGAGGAACGTAAAACGGTCAATGTCGAATGGTACACAACCATTTGTTTGCCGGAAGTCTTCGGTGAAGTAAGACCAACAAGAACCGTAGGATCGTTCATCAAAACAATGCGAGCGCACACACATCTCGCCTAACAACAGAGTATTTGAAGGCTCAAAAAATCGAATTGATTGGGCATGCGCCATACAGTCCTGATTTGACACCCAATGGCTTCTTTTTGTTACTGAACATCAAGAATGAATTGCGTGGTCAACGATTGTCGTTGGAAGAAGAAGCTGTTGATGCATGTTTTGGAGATCTCTCAAGAAGACTGGAATAAATGCTTTGATAAAAGGTTCAAACGGATGCAAAAGTGTATTGATCATAAAGGAGAATATTTTGAAAAACAATAAAGCCGTTTTCAATCAGAAATTACTTTGTTTCAATTATTAGGCTCAAAATATAAATAGTGCCCCTCGTACCGTTAATAAAGATAAACATACACGTATTTACGTGAGAGAACGCTACGACGCACAGGCAAGCTTTCATCTGAATATGTACAAACTATGATGATCTTTTGTATAAAGCACAAACTTCACAATATACAAAATGTAACAAGAATGTACGACACAAATTGCAGGACACATTCCTGACACGTAGAGGAAGAAATTATGTTGTATGAACATGGGTCTGGAAGCGCTTTGTTTCTATGTTACAACTCATTTTCTCCAACTCATTAATTGTGGGAAACACACACGAACAGAACGTTAGAATCATGGGAAACATGCACTCTTGGTTACATCTGGTTATGTTGTCATTATCGTAGTTGCACCGCCAGCGTTATGTTTTACATGTCCCTGTTGTCATGCGACTTATGCCATTGCTTGTTTACAAGTAACATCAACTGTTCCAGTGAGCAGTACGACCTTGGCAAGCATACGGGTTACTACGTACTAGTAGAATTGATTACACACTTGGCTCGTGCAATGGCAGTGTACACAAATGCAGAGATAGCAGATGCCCATTTGATGCATGGATTAGCATTAGCTTATCAATGGCGCTTGCACTCAACGTTTGTACGGGGAGAGATTTCCAGGACAAAGGTGCCCCAACAGGAAAACGTTTGAAGGCATTGATCGTCGTCTTAGGGAATATGGGGCATTTCGCCTGATACTCGCGAACGGGGGAGGCCTAGAAGGACGAGGACACCGCAACGGTAGCCGGCAATTCTTCAGGTAGTTGACGACGACCCTAGTGTCAGTAAAACACAAGTAGCTGCAACAATGAATGTTGACCACATGACTGTCTGGAAGTATTACACGAGGTCCGCCTGTAGCCATACCATTTACAGCGCGTGCAGGCATTATCAGCAGCTAATTTTCCTGCACGGGTACGCTTCACAGATGAGGCTCGTTTCAAAGAGATCAGATTGTAAAGTATCACAATCGGCATGTAGGGGTTGACGTCAATACTCACGCAAATGTTGAAGAAAGTCATAAACAAATATTTTCTGTCAATGTTTGGGCCGGCATTGTTGGTGTTTGTTTGGTGGGGACTCACGTTCTTCCACACCGGCTCAACGGACAAAGTTACCATAATTTCGTAGAGAATGTTCTACTTGTACGATGGAGCACCTCCTCATTTTAGTGTTAAGTTCGTCGGCTTCTAAATAACAGATTCGGTGACAGATGGATATGTAAAAGTGGGCCTATTGTCTGGCCTCCACACTCCCCGGACCTAAGCCCACTAGACTTTTATGTGTGGGGGCATTTGAAAGCTCTTCTGTATCGAACCCCAGTACCAGATGTTCAGAGTCTCCGTGCCCGTATTATGGAAGGCTGCGAAACCATACGCAAAACTCCAGGTATACATCAGCACATCCGGGATTCACCACGACGTCTCACGGAGAGCATATTGAACATCTCCTGTGAGAAAGAGTGGCATGTGGTATGCTGGTACGTTCTGTTGTTGTGTGTTTCCCATGATTAACGTGTAGGAGAAAACGAGTTGTAACATGGTGACATAGCGTTTCCAGAACCATGTTCATTAACATAGTTTCTTAGTCTACTTGTGAGGAATGTGTCCTCCAATTTGTGCCGTACGTGTTTGTTATATCCTGTGTAATGAATGGTAGGCTACCCAAAAGCTCTAAACAGTTTATTATACACAAATACTTTCTGTGTCTTCCCACTACCTGAAAGAGCAAAGAGCCTCCCTGAGCCGTGGCCTAAACACATATATTGTTATTTCACAAATACACCCTCTCAATAATAACTACATTACACAACACGAAAATTAATATACAACAAAATTAGTGAGAAGAACCCCAGTTAAATAAATTGAATGTTATTTATGGACGCTCTTTAACTACTGTGGTTCTTAGCGTCCCATTCTATATTGGGCGTGGAACACCGGTAATTTTACTCAGAGGCCTGTTTATCAGGCTTGAGGTTCTTTTACGTGTCGTAAATCTACGACACGGGACCACCGGCTTTACTTCCCTTCCGAAGGCGATGGATTTTTTTCCGGCATAAAAATCCATACCATGGCTTCCTTCGGAAGGGAAGTAAAGTCGGTGGTCCCGTGTCGTAGATTTACGGCACGTAAAAGAACCACAAGCCTGATAAACAGGCCTCTGAGAAAAATTACCGGTCTTTCATGCCCAATACAGAATGGGATGCTCAGGACTATAATAGTTAAAGAGCGTCCATAAATAAAACTCAATTTAAATTTTAGAAATTATGACAGTTTTAAATTTATTTTTATCTCCAAAATTATTCAGCCTACAAAATGTACAAATGTATTTTTACTAACTTTATAATGCAGTTATACAGGGAGAACCAAAAAACTACGAGCCGCCTGCGCGGTGTTTTTCCTGTCAGCGTCCTCGGCGCTCGTTGCCGTCTGCCGCATTCATAGAAAGGCGCGGATGAAACCATACAACATTTTTAAAACTACTTTTAAAGGCCTTACTTACCAACTTTATGAAAGGAAATGCTGAAACTGCCCACCGTCGTTATTCGTTCATTTTTGGCACCTCTTTAGGAAACTTTCATCACTCGCCAATTTTTTTCTAGTCAACACTTGACGCCCATACATATGTGAACATAATTTTGTCCACCTTTTTTTTAGAGAATTAACAACCAGGAAGCTGATATCGCCTTTTATCAACAAGACTCTTCAACAGATTATAGGCCAATATTTCGATGATAACAATTGAAAGTGCGTTTGAGGACAGAATTATTAGTAAAGATTTGTGACCCTCTCGGTCCCGGAACCTAACCCCCTGCGGTTTCTATCTCTGGGGTAACTTAAAACAAAGTGTGCAAGACAAACCCACACACCCTGAAAGAATTAAAACAAAATATCCGCCAGGAAATTGGCAGTATTTCTCAACGTGAACTACGGCGAGTGATGGATAGTTTCCTAAAGAGGTACCAAAAATGTATCGACAAGACGGAGGCCAGTTTCAGCATCTCCTTTCCTAAAGTTGGTAAGTAAAGCCTTTAAAGTAGTTTTAAAAATGTTGTATGGTTACATTCGCGCCTTTCTATGATAGCGGCAGACGGCAACGAGCGCCACGGACGCGGACAGGAAAAACACTGCGCAGCCAGTTCGTAGTTTTTTGGCTCAACCTGTAGTAGCTAGAGGAAGTATTGCGCCCTATCTCTTATGTCGAGATTTCACCAGAAATATATATAGAGGTACCCTGAACCATTAACCCATAAATATCTAAATATTTTCAAAATTTTGTCACATACTGATTTACCTCAATTACAAACTTATGCTAAGTTTTATGCAGACATATTTGATGCTTTTGGGAAAAAATTAAATTTTACATTAATTATGCTAATTAATCGGGCGTTCCAAATGATGCAGAAATCGTAATTTTGAAAAAATAAAAACAATTCCATATTATTTAAACACTAATGTACAAAACTGGCATACATAATTTTTTTCACTACTTTGCTTGTTTCAGAAAGAAATATTAAACTTTAAAATGTACTTTTAACACTTTATCTCAGTAGTCGAATTAAGTCATATCTAGACAATTTAAAAATGTAACAGAAACCATAACCCATTTATAAGTTCATTCTCTCTGAGTTTCTGCTAAAAATTTGAACAAGTTTGGTTACAAATTATATCACATTGGACATTTTTAATGCGCAGAATTGTGAGCAAATCAAAGTCGTGTAAAATACATTGCAAGTAAATGCAGACCATTAGGCCGTGTGCCTTGGTCATTTAAATGGTCAATGTTGAAGCTTTAAACGGCTCTGACAATAAAAGCCATGGTATGTAATTGAAGACAAACATTCCAAGTATTTTTGGACATAAAAGCTAATTTCGAATATTTTGTAAATTTAGACCAAATTTCAGCTAACCAAAGTTAAAAAGCATTTTTACTTTCTATACTACTTACCAATAACAGGTAGAGGAAGTATTGCAACCTAGTCAAACATTCAATTCCGATATTTCACCAGAAATACACGTTTTAGGGCTCCCCAAATAAAAAAAAGCTCCTGCATGAGATCAGCATAAATAAAAAATCTGATGTGTTACACTCACATGACTTTCCCTACTCTTGTACAAACTATTTTTACAAACGCTTATTCTCCATCTACTTCATGTTAATCGAGATGTTAATCTTATTGATAATTTCCTTGTAGATGCAAGGGGAATTGGTAGGCTTTAAGCGATAGTCAAAACTTTTAAGCGCTGGTTGCTAATTTTAAATCCTTCATAGGCCATGATAGAAGAATTTTAAATAAATAGATACTACCTAACTGATGTATGATTTTTTACGGTAAAGAAAATTGTGTGTGTTTGTTTTCACATTATTTCTTCACTTCATTCATTATTATTTTAACAAAGAATTAATCAGAGATTTAATTTAACCGAATACTATCATTAAATTAATCAAGGGAAATACAAAAACAGCACACTGAAACTGACCAAATAAATGAATGTATAAAAACTAATTCCGATTCAGAGTTTAACAAAAAAAGTTTGAATGTTAGTGGATTTGGTTCACTTTGTCTTTGAATTGAATTACAAATTACTGGGTCAACTCTAGTTTGCGTTAAAGCTGGTTTTACTGTTCATCAAACTAATTTCATTTAAGTTTGAACCTCTGCACTGATAGTAGGAAAAAAGAGAACATCGAGATGAGGTCGTTATAGCAGGTGAATCCGCTCAGCGCTAGATAGCCGTGCCTAGGCAACAGGTAAATTACATTTTACACCCCCCTTCTGTTGAAAAGGTATGTTATTCTGCGGGCACGCTTCTGTTAGCTGGCATTATAATTCCTCTCTATACATAAATTAATATCCATGATTAAGTAATACACAATTAGAAAGAAACTTGTTAACTGGGCAATTGTTTCATTGTACAGGACTTCAACCTTGTTCCCGTGCGTCACTGTGATGCGCAAGATGGCTCCGCGGTAAACTCTGAGGGTCACATGAGGGAGACATGGGTTTATTTTCCGTTGGACCGGCCACTATGATGTTCTGTTTTTTCCAGCTCGGTAGCTGAATGCCTCGTAGGGAGAGTCCGGACCACTTCAGCTGTCGTGGTATGGGCGTTGCGGATTCCTACCACTCGTGGCGCTTCTGACACTACCAGAAGTACGCCAGGCAAAACATCTGAGCCCCTCGCGAATGGGAACTGTTCGGATTGGGTTAAACTCGGCGGTGAAGTGTTTACCGATACACTTGGTGTTAGGGTACATCTGAGTAAAGACCAAGTGGAGTTTAAGACGCCTCAATGTCCTCCAGCACTAACCTGGAGGTGTAGACAGTAGGTGTCGGCCCTCTGAGATTGACTGTGAAAGCAGGAGACGCTGTATATAAAATAGGCACCGCTCTAATGCATGAGGTAGTATGTTTAACACTTAAATGATTTAAGTCAAATTATATAATATAAAATATAATAACAGCCCGCCTTAAAGCAACATGTGTATCATATAATATATAAAATGCATGTAACAGTCAGAGTATTAATGTTTATATTATTATGTGCATGTTCAATAATGTTATGTGAATGTATTACGTAATTTAATAATGAGAATTGTGAGAATAATAGGTTAAAAGTTGCTAACAATGAGGTAGCCTTGAGGCAATAATGAATTAAAATGTTTAATAATGCTGCTGGTAATTCTTGGAGCAGCAATAATGTAATTTTTGAGACAGTATATAAATAGCCAATCAACAACCAAATAAATGTTTGGTTATATAAAAGTATTCTATTGGAGTAGGATTAGCCAATCAGAAACTGAAATGGAGCAAAATTTACAAATTCAGAAGTCAGTTACTTGTAGACAGCGTTACTAACCGGACGCGAGACGTGTCATCGAGAGGCTCAATACATATTCAATGTGAGACGAAAATAATTTACGTGTTTAAAAAAAGTGCAAGTAATTAATAAATAATCTCACCGCTCTCTATATCAGTGAAGTGTTATTTAAATCGTTTAAAGAATTAATAAATGGAGTGAAGTACAAATTATAATCTGTGTAACCCTACATTCTTAGCCGCACCACTCCCTGCAAAGAAATCCATGTCTCTAACAATAATACTGACGAAGTCGAGGCAAATATATAATATTTAAAGGAACAGTCAAAATTACAACGTTAATATTTACAAACTTGGGACGAAGGCTAGTATACGTGCGGTTGCAACTACTTCAAGTTCGGCTCCCCAACATTCGAAATAAAATACAACTCCTCTTAAAAATAGATAAACCAATTTCATGGAAAGTCCCACGGAGGTTCGTCTTCCTCGATCTCCTAGAGGAGGTGTGTTGTCTGCTCTAGCTCGTTGTCATTTACTTTGTTATATTTCAGGATTGGAGGATCGGGTGAGAAGACGGTGAGGTGTTGGAATTTGCTTGTGACGAACCCCCAACGAGGGAAGCTTGTCTGGGTGGTCCTGCCGCGTCGGTTCGCTTACCTGGAGAGTTAGGCACCCCGCCTGCGTCCGAGTCTGCTACCCGTGATCGCCCTCTGTATCTTCCGCTTTACCCCTTCCTCCTGGAGGTTCGGAAGCTGCAATAAGCCTTCTGTGCACCTAATCTACATCTTACCACTGCTGTAATGGTAGCGTGAGCTCAAGATCCATGGCACAAACTTCTTGCCATTATTTAGCTTTTAAATTCTACAAGAAATTACATAGGCACCCAAACAATAAGCATCATACCCCATCCAAAAATTCTATATTGAGACTTCATAGGAAAGCATATTTTGAGCACACCTGAACACACACATACACACAAGTAATTTTTAGAAAAACATTATATGTATTGTGTTGTGCGTACATTCTCAGCATCTTTAGATCATCCCTGGATTAAATTATCGTTTATATGAAAATATTTTAGTTGTTTATCTTCTCAAAAATCTCTTTAAGGTTTAGATAAACGCTGTATGTTTAAGATATTTCGTGGCTAATAAAAAGTGTATCTTGAATTTCCTTGAAATATCTTGTAGGTGCACTTTATTTGCTTGAATTTTGTACAATTTATGACTAAAATATCTGATGTGTTACACTAACATGACTTTCTCTACTCTTGTACAAACTATTTTTACAAACGCTTATTCTCCATATGCTTCATGTTAATCGAAATGTTAATCTTATTGCTAATTTTCTTGAGGATGCAAGGGGAATTGGTAGGCTTTAAGCGACAGTCAAATATTTTAAGAACTGGTTGCTATGTGGCGCATTCCATTCTCTTTGCATTTACCAGGACAACAAAAAAATGAATAACGAATTTGAGAAAAAGTATAAGTATTGGAAAATTTAAGGGAATAACGAGCAATAACTCGAAAATGGTTCACTCAACAAAAAAAATATATGACATAAATTGTATATTTTAACACGATCTACATTTTTTTGTGTGCTAAAATTTTGTCTATCTCTTATGGTTTACCAGTTATGCAAAAGTCGTTCACAATGAAGAATACTTTTGGAGAAATTCCCAGAAATTCCGAGATATATATTTAATTTGTCATGAAAATATCATAAACATATAATATTTTAATCAAAATCGTTGGAACCATTTTGGAGAAAATTAAAATTTTAGAAGAATGTTCCATATAAAGGGTAATCGGGGGTGGGGGTATTTTCTTGAAAAGTTTTGTGTCGCATTTCTGGAAGATACTGAACCTAAATACCATGTTCGGTGTTTATCCGATTGTTCGTTTCTGAGTTATGCTGTTCACAGATACACACACAGATACACACACGGACATGTTTCCAAAAATGCTTTTTTTTGGATTCAGGGGGTCTCAAAACATATATTTCCAGTGAAATATCAGTCGAAAGAGAGAAAGTGAAACATATAACATCCACACATACCATACATAATGCACATCTCGTTCAAAACACACAATTTAAGGCAAATATTTTTTTGGCAGTAACCATTTCCGAAATATTCCTTTATATGGTTTCGAATTTTCAAGCAATTTTTACCTTACTAAAGTGAGCAAGTGTTACATTCTACCAAACATATATATAGAGATTCAAATATGTAGAAATACACGTTTTGAGACTCCCTAAAAGGTTCTGTGCTTGGTGTGTCTGTGAACAGCATAACTCAAAAACAAAAAGTCGATTAAATCCCAAACTTGAAATTTAAATTTAGCATCTTCCATGGTGTGACACGAAGAATTTCAAGAAAACATAGGGAAACATGAATATATAATATTTAAAGAAACATTAAAAATTACAAAGTTAATATTTCTTAAACATTTTTGGGGGGCAAAGGCCACTGGAAAGTACATTTGGGGCGAAGGCTACCGGAAATTTTTACCATACGTGCGGTTGCAACTACTTCAAGTTCGGCTCCCCAACAGTCAAAAATATAATACATGTTTTTCAAACTGGCTTTCCATACGCAGCAGCAACAAACCTTCTTCAAATTGGCTCCCAAAGCGTGGGCCAAACAACAATACGATAAAATAACTTCAACTGATACCATTTAAGTGTTAAAAATACTGCCTCAAAATTCATATTTAGGTAAATTGACGAATTTTGGCTTTTTTTCCCACATGGGTAACCCTAAGTACCGTTGGCGAACTTGCAAAGAAGGATCGACATAGCTGAAATCCAAACCAGAATCACCTCTAGGCACATTAGAGCGACTATAAGGGACTCTTTGGTCTGAAAGAGGGTTCCAGAAATTAGACATGGGAAACTGTTTATCAAAGAACAATGCTTACCTCTAACTGACAGACTGCTTAAATGTAGTAAATCTCAGTTAAAAACGACAGTAGCCTTTGCCACTGGTCATGCACCACAGAAAGGTTTCAGAGCAACACGGACTGTAGACTGTGCGGATCTGAAACTGAAACAGCAGCACATATAATGTTTCTGTGAAGCATTAACATCAAGGAGATATAAGTTCTTAGGGAGACTGTTTATGGAACCAGAGGACTACTGCCCAACACATTACTGGGCCTGTATAATCTGGTGAGGGACACAGGACTAGTGTGAAGGGGTAGCAATCATTACAGGGTTGGGCAATAAGCCTTTAGGCTGCAGTGCAACCGGAGCTTTTGTAGACGGGCTCAAGTCCTAAGAAAAACACCTAAATACCAAAAGTTGGGTTTTTAGTTATGCTCTTTACATAATTTCTGAAAATGTCTTGCTTTTTAGTCAAGGCATCTCAAAACATGTGTTTATGGTGATTGGATTGGCTAAGGAGGGTACTCGGCACTGATCCACATAAGGGATATTGTACCTATACCCCACAAGGGAGTGTTCCCTTGAGGAAGGATGAGGCGAGAGAAGACACCGTGCGGCCAGAACCAGGAGTGACGGCACAGTAATGGCAGGGTCCCTATAGTTTCCTAGATAGAAACCTCCCGGCAGCCACCCGAAAGTCTTTTCCCCTGCCACGCTGCGCCGAAACACCATCGCCGACACCTCCAACCCTGATGAACGATGAAGTGAAATGAGAATGGAGATAAAATGGAGGGACAGGAAATTCGAGGATGTAAGAATCTTTCCCAGCATTCGCCTGGCGACCCAGGAGAACCCCCGAAAAAGGAACCCATGGGGTAGGAAGTTCGGCCACGGAAATCGAACCCACGACCTCCCGAATGTGGGCCACAGACGTATACGCCTGAGTCATTTTGTTCGGTTATTTCTGGTTGTCGCAGTTCTCATGGCTCGTGTTATCTCATTTGTTGAGCGACTCTTGTTTTATTATTTTAAATTTGGGGTTCTTTGTCCTCCGGCTAGCTATTACAACTCAGTCGAGCAAGTGTCTTTAAGCAGGGCGTGTAAACGGAAAGGAGTTGTTACTAAAAGATAACACTGATAAAATAATTTGTTTCTACACTTCTATTGCCGTCACACTTAATTAATAATTCACATATTTAATCTTTATACACGCCTGACTGAAACTGTGATATTTCCGAATGTAACTACAGTTGTTTTAGTTGCCGCACGCCAATTACTTCGCGTACTTCACATTTTTTAAATAACACTGCGACGTGCACCTCGTGAGAGATTCTTCCGAACTGTGCGAAACTTGTTTATGGCTCGAGAATATATACTCCTTCACCTCGAATTGCCTAAACATTATAATAGAGCTGCTATTGGTTACCAAATCGCGCACACTTTAGCGTCTGATTTGGTCAGCCAATCACTACTACTAACATATATACTCTAGGGAAGATATTCCCTCCATTTCTAAAAAAGACTCGCTACCCTGACGTCATTTGTTTGCCTCTTCTTAGTGATAAACAACTCACCCCCTCGGTCTATTGTTACCTACTTCTATTGTCAGTTTTAGTGAGACAGTGTAAACTTATTTCCTAACAATACTTATGGCTAACAAACATAAAATCCTGTACATACAATAATATTAATTTACTCTACAATCACTTTGGCATTCACAGCATGTTATGATATAAAATACTGTCTGATGGTGAAATCTGGTTGTAAAATTTTAGAATGGAATAGAGTACTTCCTATAATTGCTACACACAAGTGATAGCGAAAGCGAAAAATAGGTGGCATTAATGTGGAACTGTTAAGGTAAAAGCCAAAGACACAATGAGAAAGCGCATATGGAAGCTCTCTGTGTTACAGCAGGCAGTACTGTGACTGAGTGTGACGCCTTGGAGAAATTTTCTGACCCATCTGGGACAGTCAAGTATACAGATTGCTCAATTTACCGTAAGGTTCTACATGGCGGCATGAAGCAATTTGGAGGTACAAAGGGCGCAGATGTGTCAGTGATCAAAAAAATTAAGTCTCCCTAATTCAGGGCCGCCGCTTCTTCATCGCGTGGTGTGGGGTGTTGAGGAAAATGCCTGCCTGTGTGAGATCTGTCCACAAAAATGAGATCGTTAGGTGGACTTCTTCCGTCTCTTTTTTCCACCTCATTTGTTACTTCTTCCATTTGTCCTTAAAAATGATGTGCATTTTTCTGCTTTTCATGATACCTCTCTTACAATTTCTGTGTCCTCATAATTTTTTTCTACCTCTTATATGTTTTTTTGCTCTTTTATTACTTTCTCTACTGCGTATAGTAAGTAGGGGAAATATTGCATTTCAACCAAAAATTCGATAGCGAGATTTCTCCGGAAATACATGTTTTGAGATCCCCTGAATCCAAATAAAGCAATTTTGGTAACATGTCCGTGTGTGTGTCTGTCTGTCTGTCTGTCTGTCTGAACAGCATAACTCAGAAACGAATAGTCAGATAAACACCAAGCTTGGTATTTAGGTTCAGTATCTTCCAGAGATGCGACACGAAGGTTTTCAAGAAAATCCCCTCATCCCAGATTACCCTTTAATGGTACATTTTTCGAAAATTTTAATTTTCTCAAAAATGGCTTTAACGATTTTGATTAAAATATCATATTATTAAGATATTTTCATGACAATGTGAAATGTATATCTCGAATTTTCTGGGAATGTCTCCAAAAGTATTCTTCATTGTGAACGACTTTTGCATAACTGGTAAACCATAAGAGGTAGACAAAATTTTTCTATACTAAAATTGTAGATCGCGTTAAAATACACAATTTATATCATATACATTTTTTTGTTGAGTGAACCATTTTCGAGATATTGCTTGTTATTCCCTTAAATTTTCCAATACTTATGCTTTTTCTCATATTCGTTATTCAATTTTTGTTGTCCTGGTAATGCAAAGAAAAATGCTCTTAAAATATTTGACTATCGCTTAAAGCCTACCATATTCCTCTTGCATCTACAAGAAAATTAGCAATAAGATTGACGTCTCGATATCTCGATTAACATAAAGCATATAGAGAATAAGCGTTTGTAAAAATATTGGTACAAGAGTAGAGAAAGTCATGTGTGTGTGACACATCATATTTTTTTATTTCTATGCAAGTGTTTTCCATTTTTATGTTTCACCTATTAGCTTCTTCGTTTTTGTTTGAACTGTTCATTTTTAATTACTTGAACTTTCTCTACACCTACCTATATGACGTAGAGCAGGGTTCTCAACCCATAGTACGTATAGGTACGTGATGGTGCATGAAAACGAATCTTTGACAGTTATACTATGACTAAATGGAAAACAATAGATCTTATTTTATTATAAAAAACTTCTACTTATTTTGTTGTCAGAGTTGTATTATATTTCAACTGTTGGGTAGCCGAACTTGGAAGTAGTTGCAACCGCACGTATAGTACTCGCTTTCCGGTAGCCTTCGCCCAAAATGTATTAAATATTATATATTTATGTTTGCCTCGGCTGCGTCAGTATTATTGTTGAAGACACGTTTCTCTTAGCAGGGTTGTGATGCGACAAGAATGTAGGCTTACACAGATTATAATTTTACTTCACTCTTTTTATTAATGCTTGACACGATTTCCCACACTTCACTGATAGAGAGATTCTTTTTATTGATTAATTACGCTTTTTAACACGTAAACTTATTTTTCGTCTCACACGAATACGTATTAAATCTCTCAATGACGCATAAGCAACGCATCTAGTTTTGAGCACTATCTGCAGGCAACTGAATTGATTTCAACTGTTTAAACTTGTAAATTTCTGTATTTCAAGTCTCTGATTGGCTATTCCTAATCCAATAGAGTACCTTCATTTTAACTAAAGCTTTTTTCTGTTGTTGATTAGCTATTTTATAAACTGTCACTAAAATTACATTATTGTTGCTCCAATAATGACTAGTAGTATTATTAAACTCTTAAACTCATTATTGCCTCAAGGTTACCTCATTGTTAGCAACTTTTAACCTATTATTCTCACAGCTCCTACATTATTAAATTACGTAATACATTCACATAACATTATTAAACATAGATACAATGATATAAACATTTACAATGACTGTAATATACAGTCCTTACATATTGTTACATACACATATTGCTTTAAGGCGGGGTTTTATTGAATTTAAATATTATATAATTTGACTGAAATCATTTAGGTGTTAAAAATACTGCCTCATTGTAATACTGAAAGAGAAAATCCTATATGTGTCATTTACATAACTTTCTCTATCGTCTATCGTTTCTTAGCGGTGTGCAAATTATTCTTACGAAACTTTATTTTTCTGCCTATTACATTTTAATCCAAATAAATCTTTGCAGAAACAGCTACATTATACATTTCGTTATGGATACAAATAGAACAGCGATAGTAAAATTTTTAAAACTGAACGCTATATGCTGCCTTAAAATTCCATACTGTTTCCACGACATCGCTAGAAACAATTGAAAGTCAACAGCCTTTAAAGAATGACAAGAGTATTGAACAACTCGAACTATTAGTAACGGTTGCCTAAAACATAGCTTATACCACAAAAATGTTATTTGAAATAAATTGAGTATTTTAAAGACATCTACGCTTTTTATGTAGTACATTTTCGTTTATCACTTAATGTTTACAGTTATACAAAATTGTATAAAGTTCCTTCCAAATTAACAGAAAATTCCAGATGACCATTTCATTTTTCACGTATTTTTAATATACGGCATTTTAATCACAATTATTATTGCCATTTTTGAAAAAATAAAAATTTCGAAAGTTGCTTCAGGTAAACGATAGTGAGGGATGACGGATTTTCTTAAGAATCTTCGTTCGCATCTTCGAAAGACACTCAATTAAATACCAGGTTTGGAATTTTTCCGACTGTCGATTATGAATAATGCGGTTCACAGACATAAACGGACCTTTTTCTAAAAATGCTTATTTTGGATTCAGGGGACCTCAAAGCATGCATTTCCAATGAAATCTCGGTATCGAATTCTTGGGAGGAATGACATCATACCTTTTCTACCTAATAGGTACACTGACGCGCATAAAATGTGTACCATAAGTAAACGGAGCTGTTTATGCTGGTACTGTGAAGGTGGTTTGTTGCTATGTATGGTAAGACAGTTTGAAGAATATGTATTATATTTCGACTGTTGGGGAGCCGAACTTTAAGTAGTTGCAACCGCACGTATGGTAAAAGGTTTCCGGTAGCCTTCGCCGCAAATATTATATATTTATGTTTGCCTCGGTTGCGTCAGTATTTATATTTTTAGAGACATTAATGTCTTAGCAGGAAGTGGTGCGACTGAACAATGTAGGCTTACACATATTTTAAGTTTTTCTGCACTCCATTTATTAATGCTTGACACGATTTAAATAACACTTCACTGATACAGAGAGCTATCAGATTTTTTTTATTAAATACTTGCACTTTTTAACACATAAACTATTCTCGTCTCACACTACAAGCAACTAGTTTCTGAATGGCTATTCCTACTCCAATAGAATACCTTCATTTAACTAAAGCTTGTTCTGGTTATTGATTGGCTGTTTTATAAACTGTCACAAAAATTTACATTATTGTTGCTCAATAATGACCAGTAGCATTTAAATTTTCAAATTCATTATTGCCTCAAGGATACCTTATTGTTACCTTATTGTTAGCAACCTTTAACCTATTATTCTCACAGCTCCTACATTTTTAAATTACGTAATACATTCACATAACATTATTGAACATGTATACAATAATATAAACATTTACAATGACTGTAATATACAATTTTTATATATTGTTACATACACATATTGCATTAAGGCGGGCTGTTATTGAGTTAGACTATTGAATAATATTATATAATTAGACTGAAATCATTTAAGTGTTAAAAATACTGCCTCAACTGACAAAACACACTCTCACGAACTAAAGGTGTGACTACTCTGTTTTTCGAGTATAGTTCTAGCCACTGGATTTGGCAGCGTACTTAACCTCTCCCAAAGTATGACCGAAGGGTAACATTGCAACTTAAACTTTATATTTTCATACTACACTACCGTTTTCTTAGTACAGGTTTTGATATGGCCGTTTAGTAGCAGCAACAACTTAACCATTGTCTCCATGTCGCTAATGAAAGTTCGGTTAAACTTCACATGCAAACAACTCTTCATCCCCTTCTCTATAATGTTGAATTATATTGTAATTGCTTTAGCCGTTTCTTGTGTCCTAATCGTAGCGAAACTCTTTGTTAGAGGTGGTGTCCTACCACATCTTCATTACACAAAGGTTATAAACATCGTTCATTGGTTAGCTTTTATAGCCCTAAATTCTTTTTCAGACCAGTCACAAAGAGAGCTGATACCGTTCGGACGGATTCAAAAGTTGGTGCCTAAAGGTGAACTGTGGGAATGGGCCAATATTTATGATGAGAATGTGCATGGTACGAGGGGAAATATTTATATTTTGAGCCTTGGCAACCTTGAATGTTGTAGGCGACATCTGACGTTTCCAATAGAAAGTTTGACATTTTTTACCATAATCTACCTCAAACATTTTGTCAATAGAGCGTCATTTACACTAACTTGAAAATTTTGGTCAACAAAAACATGGAATTAACTCGTAAAAATGTTCGTGCAATGATTTATTACGACTTTTGATGTGGATTATCAAGACATGAGTGCATCGAAGCTCCATCCTTTGCCACTGTGAAACGCTGGTATAACGAATTTAATCGTGGCCGCCGTTCGCTTAATGATGAAGTTCGTGAAGGTTGTCTACAATTAGTTGTTGTGCTAGAAAACATTGATGCTGTGCAAAAACTAGTAATGAAAGATCGTCATACGACATATTGTGAGATTGAAACAACCCTACGCATTAGTTCCACCAACATATATAAAGTAATGATACTTTAGCTGTGAAAAAGATTTGCTCTCGTTGGATCCCAATAATTTGACGTAATCTCAAAAAGATGCTCGTGTCAGTTGGTGTACAAAAATTCTCAAGAAATATAATGGTGGTGCCTCAAAAGACGTATATAAAATTGTAACAGGTGGCAAATCATAGATCTATGCGTATGAGCCGGAACGTAAACAGCAGTCGACTGTATGGGTGTTTCAAGATGAAGCAAATCCAACAAAAATTGTTCGCACTCGAAGCACTTCGACGCAAATGGTCGCCTGCTTGTTCATCAAAACTGGCCATGTGGCAACAGTGCCTTTAGAGGAATGAAAACCGGTCAATGCCGAATGGTACATAACCATTTGTCTGCCGGAAGTCTTCGGTGAAGTAAGGAAAACCAACAAGAACCGTAGGATTGTTCTTCATCAAGACAATGCGAGCGCACACACATCTCGTCTAACAACAGAGTATTTGAAGGCTCAAAAAATAGAATTGATGAGTCATCCGCCATACAGTCCTGATTTGGCACCCAATGACTTCTTTTTGTTTCCGAACATCAGGAATAAATCGCGTGGTCAACGATTTTCTTTGGCAGAAGAAGCCGTTGATGCCTTCAAAAAACATGTTTTGAAGGTGCCTCAAGAAGGCTGGAATAAATGCTTTGACATGTGGTTCAAACGGATGCAAAAGTATATTGTTCATAAAGGAGAATATTTTGAAAAACAATAAAGCAGTTTTCAATGAGAAATTACTCTGTTTTAATTATGAGGTTCAAAATAGAAATAGTGCCCCTCGTAAGGAAAGTAAAACAACGGATGTTCAATTTCAGTCCTACGACAATGCATTTTTCATGCTACAAGCATTTGCAGTCAAGAAAACAGCTGAGTTACATTAAGGTTGGAAAGGTAGAATCAGACTGAAAAATTCAACGCCATAACCGGGATTTTAACCACAAATCTTCGGCCTTCCGTACCGTTACTCTAAGCATGGCAACATAAGTATCTGTGCGACACCAAATTCCCCAAATTATTCACTTTTTCCTTTACTTTCTGGAAGCCACAATGCGTTCTAAAATTTATTTTGAGAAACATATCCCAATGTCTATATTTTAACCTTAACAAAAGTAATTTAAGACATTTGGCAGAGCAATCCATTAAATAGGAATAGATTTAACAGTTATTTATGCAAACTAAAGTACAATGTACCTGAAATAACTGAATAAATCAGTAAGGTTGTTGCATGTGTAGAGATATTGTGACGTTTAGCATATTTCTAAGGGTTTATTTTGTAGTTTGGGGGGATTATATATTCAAAGATTAGCAGCATATGCCGGTAGTGATGTAGTAATACATGCATAACTACTGTCTCTGTGTCTGATCCTGCAATAACGAAGTTTCTGATAATCCCCTTGCTCTACCATCGTCTGAATTTGTTTGAGATCGCGACAGTATGCTTATTTTAACCCTTTTACCACAAAATTACGCACTTTCCTTCTAGCATTTGCTTACTGGTGCATCTAAATTCCTGTGTTGAATGTAATGTACGTCAGTGGAAAAGGTTGAGAAGCCCTGAAATAGAGAAAATATTGTATTCCACCCAAAAATTGCAACATTCCTTCATCGGAAATGCATGTTTTGAGGCTCCCTGCACCCCAAAAATAGAGAGAAACCTTAGAACAAGGTCCATATGTGTGTGCGTGTGCAAAACTCAAAAACAAAAAGTCAATCAAATACCAAACCTGGTATTTATTTACGTTTCACACCTTCCAAGGATGCTACAGGAACATTATTAAAAATGGCTACAACGATTTTAATTAAAATACCATATGTTTGATATATTTGCATTGCAAATAAAATGTACGTATTGAATGTAATGGGAATAGGCCATGAAGTCCTATTCATTCTAAATGGCTTTTGTATAATGGTAAACCGCAAGAGACAGAAAATATCTTAATGTACAAAAGATTAGATATCTTAAAACGTAATTTATGCCAAAATGTTTCGTAGCGTTAACCATTTGCGACATATTTCTGTTTTTTTTTAATTTTGAAATATTGTATTCCACCCAAAAGTTCGATACCGCGATTTCACTGCAATTACAATTTTTTATGCTACCTGAACCCCAAAAATAACTGCTTTTAGAAAAAGGTCCGAGTGTATGTGATAGTTGTACAGCATAACTAAAAACTAAAAGTCGGTTAAATATCAAACTTTACATTTAGTTTCAACATCTTTCAAGGTCACAACACGAAGATTTTTAAGAAAACCTCCCGCCCCCAAAATATCTTTAAAATAGAAAAATCTTCGTTATTGTTTTTCTCAAAAATAACCTTAACAATTTTTATTAAAATACCACAGGATTAAGATACTTGCATAACAAATAAAATGTAAATCTTGAATTTTCTGAAAATATCCTATGAATTTCTCAGCATTTTGAATTACCTTTGTATATTTGGTAAATTGTAAAACATAGACAAAATTTTACTATACAAATAATATATTTAGATCTCATTAAAGTACACAATTTATGTCAAATCAAATATTTTGCCCAAATTTAGTTGCCTTTCAAGACATTGATTTATCAAGATAGTATTTTCCATTACGTAGCTCCAGGGTTTCTTTCATTTCTTCCATTAACAGGTAAAATTTGTCTATTGTTTTTACTTCTGGTAGACGGAGATGTGCTGACATGAAAACATGTCCATTATTACTTTTTCCCCTTTTTTACCCGCCGATATGAAAGCCTTTGTTTACTTTACATTGCTCTGTCACAAAGTACACATAGTCTCTCCTTCCGGCTATGGAAATAATACACTTTTTAAAAATAATAATGGGGGAGCATAAAGCAAACAGGCAGAAAATAACCTCATATAAAGTTTCAAGTCAATTTCGTGAAGTTGTAAAAGGACTTCAGGGAACTGCTAAATATTTATTTACAACCTAGAATTTAAAGAGTGTTATATAGTTAAAGAGTGGCATATAGTTTTAGAGTGAGAAGCAACGAAGTTATTTAGAAATAGGATAGAGAAGAGAGAATGGTTAAACTTACCAATAGAAATTCAAGCCAAACAGATATTAAATGTAAAATCTAGAAAAACATAATTGAAGTAGGAAACTTTCTGAGCAGAGTAAGAGCAAACTGGATGAGCAAAATTAGCAAGGAAGAGATAAATGAGTATTAAATTAAATTACAGTAGTCTTTAGTTGATATGTTGTAAGTAGGACCCAACAACTCGACAATCACAAGGTTTGAGTTTGTTGTAGTCTAAGGAAAGCAACTCAAGGTAGAGATAGATTAGAGATTAAATAAATTTATAATTGTATTTTTAGATTAGGAGGAATGCTGGCTACCAGTAGTAATGAGGTTAGTTTTATTTATATTTCATTTTATTGTTATTTTTAGAAACTGGGTTAAGAATAAATTTGTAAAATTGTTGTAAATTTGTACAATTAATTGGGTTAATAAAATTACTCACTTACTTACCTAGAACTTAATGTATATTAACATTCAAGTTTATGTATATATGTATGTAAGTATGTAGTTTTTCATTGATTACAGTATGCCGTATTACTCTAAGGAGTAATTACTACGTGCTATTCACGCTAATCATGTGCTATAACTACATGGTAATCATACTTACATCTTTCTTAGTGTGTTCACAGAGTTATTAACAGCAATTTAAATCCCTTAAAACTTTTACTTTCTCTATTACATATAGTAAGTAGGGGAAGAATTGTAATCCACCCGAAACTTCGATACCGATATTTCACAGAAAATACATGTTTTGAGACCCCTGAATTTAAAAAAAGCATTTTTGGAAACATGTCTGTGTGTGTGTCTGTGAACAGCATAACTCAGAAACGAACAGTCGGATAAACACCAAACTTGGTATTTAGGTTCAGTATCTTCCAGAGAAGCGACACGAAGGTTTTAAAGAATATCTCCTCACCCCAGATTACCCTTTACATGGAACATTTTTCGAAAATTTTAATTTTCTCAAAAATAGCTCTAATGATTTTGATTAAAGTATTATACGTTTAAGATATTTTTATGACAAATGAAATGTATATCTCAAATTTTCTGGGAATGTCTCCAAAAGTATTCTTCATTGTGAACGAGTTTTGCATAACTTTTAAACCATAAGAGATAGACAAATTTTACTGCAGCAAAAATGTAGATCGCATTAAAATACACAATTTATGTCATATACATTTTTTTTGTTGAGTGAACCATTTTCGAGATATTGCTTGTTATTCCCTTAAATTTTGTAATACTTACACTGTTTGTTTTTTTTAAAAAAAAAATTACGATCGATTTTGTTTAAAATACCATCTATTAAACATATTTACATGACAAACTGTATATCTTGAATTTTGTGGTATTAGCCTGTGAAGTCCTCTTCATTCGGAAGGAGTTTTGTATAATCTTGTAAAAGTTGTAAACGTTAAGCAATAGACGAAAACGCTCTACGCAAAAATGTAGATCTCTTTAAAACACCAATTTACCTGAAATAACTTTTTTGTAGCGTCAGCTCTCTCCAAGATATCTGTTATTAATGGTTCTATTTGTTCAATACTTGTCATCCTTTTCAAGTCCCGTCGATTTTCAGTTGTTTCTCGCGATTACATGGGAACAGTATGGAATTTTAAGGCCAGCATATAGCGTCCAGTTCTTAAACATTTGACTATCGCTGTTCCCATTTTATCTATAACGAAATGTATAATTTAGCTGTTTTTGTGAAGTTTTATTTGTATTAAAATGTAGTAGACAGAAAAATAAGCTTTATTAAAAATAGTTTATATACCCACTATTAAACGATAGAGGGTAGAAAAAGTCACATGAATATGACACAACAGATTTTTAGTATTTTAGTATTTGTCTTTTGTTTGCCAAGGAGAGCAGATGGTCAACCGTTTGAGCCTCAATGTACATGCAGTTTCATTTATTTACAATTATTATATATTTGACGAATCTGACTCCGGATCACCTCATTGAGAGACATTTCTCAGACTTGCAAGTGTACAGTCCGTCCGTGATGATAGACAAGAATAGTATAAACAGACCGAAAAATTCTTAGAATGTTTTCCGTTTCAGTTACGAGGCTTTATTTTCGAGTAAATTAACTTTTAGATTGACATATAATTAAAAACTATTTATTGGACCTATCAATATGTACCCATTGCTATTTTTTTAAATTGCGT
This sequence comes from Deroplatys truncata, assembly GCA_030765065.1. Taxonomy (NCBI): domain Eukaryota; kingdom Metazoa; phylum Arthropoda; class Insecta; order Mantodea; family Mantidae; genus Deroplatys; species Deroplatys truncata. The sequence continues at coordinate 236,514,474 of CM060976.1, forward strand.
TTAAGCTGCACTTGTCTAATATTAGGACTATACGTATGCAGCTTCTACATCCAAATATTAAAGCAAGAGGCTTAGAACGAATGTCGATCAAGCTCAATGCGCCACTTCCTCACTGATCTGCGTTTACTTGCAATTGCCCTGTCGATTTCTGCAACACTTTTAGCTCACAAAGGGATATCTGTACACGGCGCTGTAAGACCACCTGGTATAGTCCAAGAGTTGTCACATTTACATTTTCGTAAGCGTATAAATAAAATATACTGACGCAGCCACACTACGTCCTCCAACCACTGAAGCAATACGTTTGCCTCACGGTTGCTGCTTTTCTCCTCCGAAATGTTTTTTTATACTTTGCCACGGCTGCTCGAGCATGGGATCTTAATCACTGGGTATGCGTGAGTGTATGTACATAGAACCACGAACGCTTTCTTGGAACACTTTTATTCACCATTAAAATAAGACTTAAGATTTGCCCATCACTTTTAAATTCTTACGATGTTACTGTGTCTTTTCCAAAACCAAAGATTATCATTTACCTCTGATCGTTCGACCCTCTTGCAAGTTCGCACCCAGTCTTCGACCTCGACGAGAATGTTGTTCCGCACCACACGAGCGTTCCAGCGAGATTGTCCTCACCACACGCGCGATACAAAGAAAGGATTCCTAACTTCCCCTCTCTCCCCTTAAACATATCGCACCAAAAATGAGCGTCATGAAGCTTCTAATGACCTTCACATCCTGGCCAGTGCAACTGCATCCATTAATTCCAAGAGAAACTGGCTTCAGCTATTTACCCTTTATACCTGGGGCTGGTCCCTAATTAGCTAAACTGTGCCTGTCTGGTCTTTCTGTCGCTTTTAACAGCCAACAATTTTCCCAATGCTTCTCCTTTTAATACATGCACTGATTTTAAATATTTTATTATTTATTTTATTTCGCTATCCTTCCCAGATTATTATGATAATTATTGACTTTATAATTTCGACTTCAATACTACATAACAAAGTTAATGCTCTTTGAATGCATGCAAACAGGTAAGTGGATCATTTGGTTTAAACCTGCGTCTCAGGTTGACGAAGCAAATGCATCTACCATAACAGTTTTATCACCTGACCTTATATTGTATGGGACTTGTCATACATCGCCATTCGAATAAGTGCATTAGCCAATCAGGGGAAAGGGGAAGGAAAAGAGAGCGCGGAAGAATACATGTCAGTGGGGTAAGGTTATAAGAAGCAGGGTTTAATTTTGCAATATCAAGCAACAGCAGCATAACAGATAGCTGAGATGTTTATAAACTCTCGGATAAGGCTTAGTGACTACACATCGGATTTGTACTAAAATACATATTCAGTTTGGTTTTGCTTTGATACTGAATTCAGTTTTGCAATATATTTCATGGCTTTATGTGCTTGTTTATAAAGTTTTATAGTACATATAATTGCTAATTTCCGATGTTTCTGCATATTTCTTCATTTTTCCATGCATCGAGCGGTGCGACTTTGTCCAGCATTCACTGAAACGAAATATACACGTTGTAGCCTTTTCTACCAGACTCGTTGGGGAGTCGAACGCAAGACTTCTCTATTATCTCACGAAAACAATACGCACAGCAGTCGTCACACACTCGCTAGAAGAACAGCACCAACAGCTAACTCGCCAGAGCGCTCTCTTATATAGAAGCTGGTTAAGAGTTCCAGAACGTTCTAGAAGCGAAACTTACAGAATATTCTGCTTATCTGTCGATAGCGATTCTTGTGTTTAATCTGAGCGAAAACGCTACCGCGTCAATTACCTCTGTTTATGTCCTCGAGTTTCTGGCGCCGATCCCCCGATAACCTTAGGCCATATCCATTTATTTTGATATAATAAAGTCCTTACGACTGAGCAGGCAGAACGCCTGTAGCCCACATTCGTGAGGTCCCAGGGCCGACCGACGGCTTTTTTTGCGGTTTTTCTTGGTCTCTAGACGAATGCTTGATTGAACAATTTGATCCGAGCATTTTCCTTTCACCATCACTACGTTTCATTTCCTTCTTCTTCGCCGCAATACCAGGCATTGGGCTTATCACCCATTCTGGTTATGATGATCCAGTGTTGTTTCTTTCTCGACAGGCTACTGATCCAAGTCATTGGCTTCTAAGTCCTTGGAGGCGTAAGTCATACAAATAAGAGGGTAAGCTGTTATAGAAGCAAAGTCCTTACTATGGGGACATCCATATCATTTCTCATTGAGGTTCTGAATAAACTTGAGAGTATTCCTTTAAAGTATGCAGAAAAATCAAGGAATACGAGGGGCACTTCGTATTTTGAGCCTTGGCAACCCTGAATGTTGTAGGTGCCATCTGACGTTTCCAATGGAAAGTTTGACATTCTTGACCATAATCTACTTCAAACATTTTGCCAATAGAGCGTCATTTGTTTTGTTTACACTAACTTGAAAATTGTGTGTCAACAAAAACATGGAATTAACTCGTGAAAATGTTCGTGCAATGACCTTCGACGTGGGTTATCAAGACAAGAGTGCATCAATCAACTAACTTACACATTTGGCGACAAAACCCCATCCTTTGCCACCATGAAACGCTGGTATAAAAAATTTAATCGAAGCCGCGTTTCGCTGAATGATGAAGTTTGTGAAGGTCGTCCAAATTCAGGTGCTGTGCCAGAAAACATTGATGCTGTGCAAAAACTAATAATGAAAGATTGGCATGCGACATATTGTGAGAGTGCGGCAACCCTAGGCATTAGTTCCACCAGCGTACATAAAATATTGCATGATTATTTAGCCGTGAAAAAGGTTTGCCCTCGTTGGATCCCACATAATTTGACACAATCTCAAAAAGCTTCTCGTGTCGATTGGTGTACAAAAATGCTCAAGAAATACAATGGTGGTGCCTCAAAATAGGTATATAAGATTATAACAGGAGACGAATCATGGATCTATGCGTATGAGCCGGAACGTGAACAGGTATGGGTGTTTCAAAATGAAGCAAATCCAACAAAATTTGTTCGCACTAGAAGCATTTGGAAGCAAATGGTCGCCTGCTTTTTCAGCAAAACTGACCATGTGGCAACAGTGCCTTTAGAGGAACGTAATACGGGCAATGTCGAATGGTACATAACCATTTGTTTGCCGGAAGTCTTCGGTGAAGTAAGGAAAACCAACAAGAACCGTAGGATCGTTCTTCATCAAGACAATGCAAGCGCACACGCATCTCGTCTAACAACAGAGTAATTGAAGGCTCAAAAAATAGAATTGATGGGTCATCCGCCATACAGTCCTGATTTGACGCCCAATGACTTCTTTTTGTTCCCGAACATAAAGAATAAATTGCGTGGACAACGATTTTCGTTGGCAGAAGAAGCTGTTGATGCCTTTAAAAACCATGTTTTGGAGATGTCTCAAGAAAACTGGAATGAATGCTTTGACAAATTGTTCAAACGGATGCAAAAGTATATTGATTATAAATGAGAATCTTTTGAAAAACAATAAAGCAGTTTTCAATCAGAAATTACTTTGTTTTAATTGTTAGGCTCAAAATATAAACAGTGCCCCTCGTAATTTGTGCAGCGTTTTAGAAAGAAGTACTGACATTAACGTTTTGTGTCCTATATGTAATATCTTCACGGTGAAAACGCAGTATTTCCTGAAGAAATTTTCCCAGAGATATTAAGCGCTTTTAAAGTTTGCCAAATAACATCTGTAGACGTAGAAAGATCCTTCTCAGAATACAAACGTGTGGTAACCCATAAACGTCATATACTTACACCTGAGTATTTGATGCAAACCACCAATGTATACTGCAAACTAAATGCCAAAGACTGGAATAATGCCAAAGGAAGAACGTACATTGTAAGTACAAACCAGTATAAGCTTAAAGTTAACAATTTTAGTGCATAATAAGTGCATGAATGTTTTGATAGCATGAATTGAGGCAGTATTTTTAACACTTAATGATTTCAGTCAAATTACATAAGTATAAATTCAATAACAGCACGCCTTAAAGTAATATGTGTATTTAACAATATATAAAAAGTGTATATTACAGTCATTGAATATGTTTATATTAGTGTATCCATGTGTAATAATGTTATGTGAATGTATTACGTAATTTAATAATGTAGGAGCTGTGAGAATAATAAGTAAAAAGTTGCTAACAATGAGGTAACAATGAGGTAACCTTGAGGCAATAATGAGTTTGAGAGTTTAATAATATTACTTGTGATTCTTGGAAGCAATAATGTAATTTTAGTGACAGTTTATAAAATAGCCATTCAACAACCAGAAAGAGCTTTAGTTAAAAGAAGGTATCTTATTGGATTAGAAACAGCCAATCAGAGACTTTACAAGTTTATGCGGTTGAAATCAATTCAGTTGCCTGCAGACAGCGTTACTAACCAGACGCAAACGGTGTCCTCAAGAAATATAATATGTATTTGTATGAAACGAAAAATAATTTTATGTTTTAAAAAGTGTAATTAATTAATAAAAATAATCTCACAGCCCCCTGTACCAGTGTTGTGTTATTTAAAACGTATCAAGCATTAATAAAAGAAGTGAAGTAAAATTATAATCTGTGTAAGCCTATATTCTTGTCGCACTACAACCCTGCCAAGACATCCATGTCTCTAACAATAATACTGACGCAGCCGAGGCAAACATAAATATATAATATTTAAAGAAACAGTCAAATTACAAAGTTAATATTTTAGTAAACTTGGGGCAAAGGCCACCTGAAAGTACATTTGGGGGAAGACTACCGGAAACTGTTTACTATACTTGCGGTTGCAACCAACTTCATGTTCGGCTCCCAACAGTTGAAATATAATACAACTCCTTCAATACAACCTACTTCAAATTGACGCCCAAAGCATGTTGCAAACAAGTTAAAAGAAAACACATTCTTCAAATAGGCTACCATAATTGGGGCAACAAAATACGTTCTTCAAAATGCATCCATATTGTTGATATGTTTAGGCATAAAAATCCGATAGACAGCAATGTGTTCTACTCCTGCACTGATAATGGGGCTGATATTTAAGTTTTCCAACTTCTGGCAACTTTTTGGAGACCCATTTCTGTGCTCTGGCATATTAGCAACTTTTTACCTTCTCTACTATATGTAGTAAGTAGGGGAAGTATTGCATTCCACCCAAAAAAAAAAGAAAATACGACCACCCTAGACTACCCTTTACGTGGCATATTTTGCGAAAATTTTGATTTTCTCAAAAATTGATCTAACGAGTTTGATTAATATATCATATGTTTAAGATATATTTATTGCAAATGAAATGTATCTTGAATTTTCTGAGAATGTCCCCAAAAGTCCTCTTCATTCTCAATGACTTTCGCATAACTAATAAACCGTAAGAGAAAGACAAAGTTTTACTTCACAAAACATAAAGATCTCGTTGAAACACACAGTTTATGTCATATACCTTTTTTTCGTCGAGTGAACCATTTCCGAGATATTCCTTGTTATTTGTTATAGTTTTCCAATACTTTTACTTTTTCTCAAATGTTACTCCTTTATACTTTCTCTACTATGTATACTAAGTAGGGGAAGTATTGTATTCCACCCAAAAATTCCATACCGAGAGTTCACCGGAAATATATGTTTTGAGACCTCCTGAATCCAAAAAAAGCATTTTTGGAAACATGTCCGTGTGTGTGAGTGTGAACAGCATAACTCAGAAACGAACAGTCGGATAAACACCAAACTTGGTATTTAGGTTCAGTATCTTCCAGAGATGCGACACGAAGGTTGTCAAGAAAACTTCCCCACCCCAGATTACCCTTTACATAGAACATTTTTCGAAAACTTTAATTTTCTCAAAAATGGCTCTAACGATTTTTATTAAAATATCACATGTTTAAGATGTTTTCATGAAAAATGAAATGTATATCTCGAATTTTCTGGGAATGTCTCCAAAAGTATTCTTCATTGTGAAGGAATTTTGCTTAACTGGTAAACCATAAGAGATGACAAAATTTTACTATTCAAAAAATGTAGATCTCGTTAAAATAAACAATTTATGTCATATACATTCTTTTTTATTAGGTGAACCATTTTCGAGATATTGCTTGTTATTCCCTTAAATTTCCCAATACTTATACTTTTTCTCAAATTCGTTATTCATTCCTTTTGTCCTGGTAATGCAAAGAGAATGGAATACTCCACATAGCAACCTGCTCTTAAAATATTTTACTATCGCTTAAAGCCAACCAAATCCCTTGCACGTACAAGAAATTAGCAATATTATTAACGTCTCCATACATGGATTAACGTGAAGTAGATGGAGAATAAGCGTTTGTAAAAATAGTTTGTACAAGCGTAGAGAAAGTCATGTAAGTGAAACGCATCAGACTTTTTTCTAAGCTGTGCATTTACCAATATTAGTTCTGTCCCAATCATACAGGGTTGGCCACGGGAAGTAGTACACTTACGATTGCCTGCCCTGCTGTCAACAATGCCTGCTGGCGTGATTGGTTTTTTTCACCACGAAACGCACATAATTGCAATTTGGTTGGCCATGATTCATTGTTCGGTGGAAACCAGAGTTGGTGTCGCGGAGGCATGTGTGTGTAATAACAGCATTATTGGGGTGCAGCGTGAACTGTGGCCGTCATTTTCAAATTCCAGTAAGAAGATGATGTCTATGTGCGTAAATTAGTGGAAAGGGCAAGTTTGATCATCAGTATGAAACATAATGACCTACAAAATGCAGTATACCTACCTGAAGATACAGGATGTTTCAGAAATATTTTTACAAACTTCGGTTATGGGTTCCTTACACCACAAGAAGGAAAAAAGTGCATATGAACAAATGTCCCATAATCGTCGGTTTTCTTGTTAGGAGGTGTTCAACACAGTGGTACACTTATAACACACAAAACTCGTAATAAATGTTCCAAATGTCCTCCTCTTGCTTCTATGCATGCCTGTACTCGCCGAATCATGGAATCTCGCATCCTGTCAAAAACTCCGGGATGGTGTCGAATGGTTTCGCAGGCTTCCATGACACGTCGATGGAGCGTTTCTGCATCCGGGATGGCTGCTCCATAAACCAATGATTTAAGATGCCCCCAGAGGTAAAAATCCACAGGATTGAGGTCGGAAGAACGTGCAGGCCATGGAACTGGTCCTCCTCTGCCTATCCATCGGTCATGGTAGATTCATGTTCACGAAATGAATATCCAGCCATGGTGGAACGAAACACGTGTAGTTAACTCACTACATGTACACAATTGAAACGTTGAAGGCAGACTAATAACAAATAACAAACGTAAACAATCTCCATGGCAACACTTCGCCATCTACTGTACGTAGTACAGTGGTTCAACGCTTTCTATGAATGCATAGAGAAATTAAGTTTTAAGGTTGGACCCCGAAGGCCGTTGAACTATCTTTTTCATTGTGACAGGAATAACGTGAAAATCAAGGATTATGGATTTTTTCCTTCTTTTGGTGTGAGAAACCCATACCCGAAGTTTGTAAAAGTATTCCTTAAACTTCCATTATACAGCGAGAACGGGGCGGCTCTGCAGCAAAGTCCGAAGTGAAGGGTTCATCGTCATGGAAGGATACTGCAGTTACCTCGCACCTCCGTGCGCAGAATTTTTAAGACGTACTCTCAGTTCCGTTTATATAAATGACAAGTATCTGAAGTAGTATTAATTATCGATGCCATACACGTTGTGCGTTCTTTTGAAATAGTACATTTTGACAATACTCGCATACATGAGACTCACTATAGACATAACACACACGAATATCCCTAATTATTTAATTGTATACCATATATACGAGGATAATCCAGAAAGTTCCAGACGTTCTTGAAATATAAGGCAGTATTTTTAACACTCAAATAATTTCAGTCTAATTATATGATATGTAAATTCAATAACAGCGCGCCTTTAAGCAATATGTGTATGTAATAATTTGTAAAATATATGTAACAGTCATTTTATATGTTTATATTATTGCATCCATGTGTAATAATGTTATGTGAATATTGTAGGAGCTGTGAGAATAATAGGTTAAAAGTTGCTAACAATGAGGTAACAATGAGGTAACCTTGAGGCAATAATGAGTTTAAAAGTTTAAATGCTACTAGTCATTATTGGAGCAACAATCACGTAAATTTTGAGACAGTTTAAAAATAGTCAATCAACAACCAGAAGAAGCTTTAGTTAAATGAAGGTATTACATTGGAGTAGGATTAGCCAATCAGAGACTTCAAATACAGAAATTTACAAGTTTAGGCGGTTGAAATCAGTTCAGTTGCCTGCAGACAGTGATTGTAATCTGACGCAAAATGTGTCCTCGAGATATTTAATACATATTCGTGTGAGACGGAAAATAAGTTTACGTGTTAAAAAGTGTAATTAATTAATAAAAGAATCTCACAGCTCTCTATATCAGTGAAGTGTTATTTAAATTGTGTCAAGTATTAATAAAAAGGAGTGAATTAAAAATTATAATCTGTGTAAGCTTACATTCTTAGTTGTACCACAACCCTGCTAAGAGAAACGTGTCTCTAACAATAATACTGACGCAGCAGAGGCAAACATAAATATATAATATTTAAAGAAACAGTAAAAATACATTTGGGGCGAAGGCTACGGGAAACTGTTTACTATACGTGCGGTTGCAAATACTTCAAGTGTTCGGCTCCCCAATAGTTGAAGTATAATAACCTACTTCAAATTGACGCCCAAAGCGTGTTGCAAACAAGTTAAAAATCCGTTCTTCAAATAGGTTTCATACCTGGAGCTAACCACATATCTTTCTCAAATAAACAATTAACAAATAGCAAACATCAACGTTTATTATGTACATTTGAAAGGTACACTCTCAAGCTATTTTTCTACATAATCGCCATTCAAATTGAGGCATTTATTATGCCGTGGCTCAAGTTTTTCAATACCCTCTCTGTAGAAATCTGCCACCTGTGACTTCAACCACTGGTTTACACTGACATGCAGTTCAGCATCAGTATCAAAGCGTTTTATACCGAGCCATTTCTTCATCGCTAGGAAGAGGTGGTAGTCGCTCGGCGCCAAATCCCGGCTGTATGGTGGATGGTCAAACACCTCCCATCAAAAACCATCTAAGAGTGTTTGGGTACGATTGGCCGTGTGTGGGCGTGCATTGTCGTGCAGAAACAACACCTTGGAGCTAAGTTTTCCCCGACGCTTATTTTGTATGGCACGCTTTAACTTTCTTACTGTTTCACAACACCTGTCTGAGTTTATTGTTCTTCAGGTTCCAGAAACTCAACGAGAAGCACTCCCTTAGAGTCCCGAAACACAGCAGTCATGACCTTTCTTGCTGACAGCCTTTGCAAACACCTTCTTGGTTTCTTGGGAGAATGTGTGTGTCCCCATTCGATGGACTGCTGTTTTGTTTCACAATTGACATGCTTCACCCAAGTCCCATCCCCGGTTACGATCCGATCGAGTAAAGCCTTACCATATTTGTTGAAATCTTGGAGGAAGGTCAGTGCTACAGCCAGTCTGTTTTTTATGGTCTTACGTTAGGATTTTCGGAACTCACCTAGCACAAAATTTGTGGTAACCAAGCTTCTCCACCACAATTTGATGCACCAAACTCCGTGAAATTTGGGGAAAATGTTCCGGAAGTTCTGTAATCGTGAAACGGCGGTTTTCACGAATTTTGTCATTGATTTGCATTGACAGTTCATCAGTCATAAGGCTAGGCCTACCACTCGATCCTCCTTGAACATTGTTACGCCATTTTTAAAATCAAAGCACCATTGGCTGACTCGGCTTTCACTCATTATTCCCTGCCCGTAAACATCACAAAGTTGACGATACATTTCAATTGGTTTGCTATTTTTAGGCAACAAAAATCTAATCATAGACCGCACTTCACAAGTGGCGGGATTTTCTATTGCAGCACACATTTTAACAACTCACAGAGATCACAGTAAGGAAGACGCTGCTACAGCTGCATGCATACTCAATGTAGGAACGTTCTGACATCAAGATGGCGGCTGTAGCTCTATTCATCGCCACGATAGGCCTAAACGTCTGGGACTTTCGGGACTGCCCTCGTATATAACACAAATGAACACTGTAGATAGCATATTTTAAAGCTTTTACCACAATTATTTACATCTCTGCTCATTATAACCAAAGCTACACATGCACCCGAGGGATTATGGGAACATTGCCTCCACTGCCAACATAACCCAGAGTTGAGGGCCCTAAGCCGTAAAGCGTAACGAGGGATGTTTTTTATAATTAGAGGAGTGAAGTACGCAACTGCGGAACGACGCGTAGCCGTAGGATCTGTGAAGCTAAACACTAACATTACTTTCGCAGCGTTTTCAAATGTTGGCGAAATTGATTTAGCGACGTTTTATTGGCTTGTATCTGAAAATGACGTCAGCTGCTCCTATATAAGCGTCGTCGCTAAATACAGTGGGCGGATGAGTGATGATTTGTTCGGGCAACATATAGTGCTCAACTCCTTCCATTTTTACTTTCTCTACTACGTATAGTAAGTAGGGGAAGTATTATATTCCACCCAAAAATGCGATACCGAGATTTCACCGGAAATACATGTTTTGAGACCCCCTGAGTTCAAAAAAAGCATTTTTGGCAACATGTCCGTGTGCGAGTCTGTGAACAGAATAACTCAGAAACGAACAGTCGGATAATAACTAAGCTTGGTATTTAGGTTCGGTATCTTCCAGAGATGGACACGAAGGTTGTCAAGAAAATCCCCCCACCCCAGATTACCCTTTACATGGAACATTTTTCGAAAAGTTTAATTTTCTCAAAAATGGCTCTAACGATTTTGATTAAAATATCATATGTTTAAGATATTTTGATGAGAAATAAAATCTATATATCGAATTTTTTGAAAATGTCTCCAAAAGTGTTCTTCATTGTGAACGACTTTTGCATAACTGGTAAACCATAAGACATAGACAAAATTTTACTACACACAATATGTAGATCGGGATAAAATACACAATTTATGCCATATACATTTTTTTTTGTCGGGTGAACCATTTTCGAGATATTGCTTGTTATTCCCTTAAATTTTCCATAACTTATACTTTGTAACGGTATTTTCTTGTAATATTAGTTTATTTAACATTATTGTAGCCCCACGTTGTGGTAGCCAATTTGTAACGGTATTACTTACAAATGTTTGTGTATGTGTGTTTACTTCATGTGAAGCCATCTTGTGACGTCATTAATTTGTTCGATTTGTAGCTCCATCTGGTGTTAGCAATTTGCAGCAGTGTTAGTGTTCGAAAGAATGCGACTGTTATTTGATTTAATTTTTGTTTACTGTCCTCCGGCTAGCTATTATTTCTCGGTCGAACATGTCTCTTGATCAAGGTTGTGTAAACGGAAAGGAATCTTTTATCCAAAAAGAACACTGATGAAGAAATTTGTTTTATAACTTTTATTGTCGAACACGTTCACTATCACTTTTACACATTGATCTAGATACTCGCCAAACTGAAACTGTTATAACAACTTCTTACTGATAATTCTTTTAATCCATGTACTTCAATCTTTTGTATAATTAACGTTACCATACTTTAGATCTTTCATAATTCTGCTGCGCGTAACTTGTGAATCTATATCCGATGTTTGCCGTACTAATACTTTTCGACGAACTGACTGACTGAAGACGACGTGTAGTGTACACAGATTTTTGATGAACTGAACGACTGACGGACTTTACTTCTAACCTAGCCTCTATTTATACTCCCACTCCCCGATATGCCTAAAGATTATAACTGAACTGCAATTGGCTAATAAAACGCGCCAACATTAGCGTCTATTTTAATATCCAATGAAAATTATGAATACATATGCTCTAGGGAAATATTCCAGAAGGTTCTAAACGGAAAAACGCGCCAACATTACGTAACTTCCTCGTTTCCAATAATGATAAACAGCTCACCCCCTCGCTGCATTATTGCGCGCTATTATTGTCAGTTTCAGTAAGGTCGTATAAACTTACTTCTCAACAATAATTACAATAAACAAATATCTCAAATCAATGTCACATAAAAATGCATATTCATATTGCAATCATTATTTACATTTAAGTAATTTGTGATACAAATTACTGCATCAACTTTTTCTCAAATTCGTTATTCACTATACTTTCTCTACTACGTATAGTAAGTAGGGGAAGTATTTAATGCCACCCAAAAATTCGATACCAAGATTTCACCGGAAATACATGTTTTGAGACCCCCTGAATCCAATAAAAGCATTTTTGGAGACATCTCATTGTCTGTGTGTGTCTGTGTGGGTGTGTGTGTGTGTGTGTGTGTGTGTCTGTCTGTCTGTGAACAGCATAACTCAGAAACGAACAGTCGGATAAACACCAAACTTGGTATTTAGGTTCAGTATCTTCCAGAGATGCGACACGAAGGTTTTCAAGAAAATCCTCCCTCCCAGATTACCCTTTACATGGAAGATTTTTCGAAAAGTTTAATTTTCTCAAAAATGGCTCTAACGATTTTGATTAAACTATCATAGGTTTAAGATATTTTCATGACAAATAAAATGTATATCTTGAATTTTCTGGGAATGTCTCCAAAAGTATTCTCCATTGTGAACGACTTTTGCATAACTGGTAAACCATAAGATATAGACAAAATTTTACTACACAAAAAATGTAGATCACGTTAAAATACACAATTTATGTGTACCATTTTCGAGATATTGCTTGTTATTCCCTTAAATTTTTCAATACATATTTTCTAAAATGGGAATTCGTTATTAATGTTTTTGTCTTGGATATGCAAAGAGTTATAATCTGTGGCATAGGGAATGATGCTGCACCTAACAACCAGCTATTAAGAGACATGTATGTGCTTAAGGGCTACTGTTTTTCTATATTGCCCTTGTAAATATATTTTCCCCTTACATCTACAAGAAAATTAGCAATAAGATAGAGTCTGCAAATGTTTATCTCGATTAACATGAAGTAGATGGAGAATAAGCGTTTGTAAAAATAGTTTGTACAAGAGTAGAGAAAGTCATGTGAATGTAACACATCAGATTTTTTTTGTTCTGATAATGCAAAGGGAATGGAATACTCCGCATAGCAACCACCTCTTAAAATATTTGACTATCGATTAAAGGCTAGTAATTTCCCTTACATCTACAAGAAAATTAGCAATAAGATTAAGATCTCGATTAACATGAAACATATGGAGAATAAGCTTTGTAAAATTGTTTGTACAAGGGTACTTTTGTTTTTGTTTTTCTTGTATTTTTGTCTTTCTTGTGTTTTCTTAATAGTTCCATATCTGTTGTGAGGCAGTATGTTTAACACTTAAATGGTTTTAGTCAAATTATATAATAAAAATATAATATCAGCCCGCCTTAAAGCAATATATAAAACGTGTATATAACAATATATAAAACGTGTATATTACAGTCCTTGTATACGTTTATATTATTGTATAGGTACATGTTTAATAATGTTATGTGAATGTATTACTTAATTTAATAATGTAGGAGCTGTGAGAATAATAGGTTAAAAGTTGCTAACAATGAGGTAACAATGAGGTAACCTTGAGGCAATAATGAATATGAAAGTTCAACAATACTTCTTGTGATTCTTGGAAATAATACTGTAATTTTTGTGACAGTTTATAAAATAGCCAATCAACATTCAGAAAAAGCTTTAGTTAAATGAAGTTATTCTATTGGAGTAGGATTAGCAGAAACTGAAATATAGAAAAATTTACAAATCTAGAAGTCAGTTACTTGTAGACGTTGCTCATAAGTAGATGCGTTGGTAGCAGACAGTGTTTCTAACCGGATGCGAGATGTGTCCTCGAGAAGTATAATACGTATTCAGTGTGAGATGAAAATAGTTTACGTGTTAAAAAGTGCAAGTAATTAATTAAAAAATCTCACAGCTCTCTATATCGTGAACTGCTATTTAAATAATGTCAAGAAGTAATAAAGAAAGGAGTTAATTAAAAATTATAATCTGTGTAGGCCTCTATTCTTCAGCCGCATCACGCCCTGTTAAGAGAAACATGTCTCTAACAATAATACTGACGCAACCGAGGCAAACATAAATATATAATAGCTAAAGAAACAGTCAAATTACAAACTTAGTATTTTTAAACTTAGGGCAAAGGCCACCGAAAATTACATTTGGGGCGGTTGCAAGTACTTCAAGTTCGGCTCTCCAACAGTTGAAATAACAATACAACAACTTAAAGACAATAAACCATCTTTAAAATCTGCTCCCAAAATGTGGGGCTAATAAAAAGTACAACAAAACAACTTCTTCAGTTGGTTACTAAGAATAACGAAGGTTATATCGGGATTGCTTAAACTGTTATTATTTCTTCCCAACTGAGATTTTCTAATAAATAGTGAAGAGGGTGTTTGCTGCTCCACTGTTGGTACGCCAAACTTGAAATTGTTTAGACCACGCACGTACGATACTAACTTTCCGCCGGCCTTCGCCCCACGTTCACTTTTCCGGTGGCCTTCACCCCACATTCACATTTCCGGTAGCCTACTCCTCCACATTTAAGAATAAACTTTGTATTTTAATGTTTATTTAAATATTATATATGTATGCCTCGGCTGCGTCAGCAGTAATTTTTAGAACACCTGTCTCCTAGCAGGGCTGGTATGGCTGAAGAACAAGACTTATACAAATTATAACTGTATTATATTTTGTTTATTAATCCTTCACACCACTGAATAACACTTCACTGATATATCCTACTGTAGAGCTGTGAGATTTGAGAAAGATGGTTTTTTACATCATTTGCACCACGCTTTGTGCGTCAATTTGTAGTAGTTTGTATTGAAGGAGTTGTATTATATTTCAACTGTTGGAGAGCTTAACTTGTAGTAGTTGGAACCGCACGTATAGTAAAAAGTTTTCGGTAGGCTTCGCCCCAAATGTATTTTCAGGTGGTCTTTGCCCCAAGTTTAAAAAAAAATATTAGCTTTGTAATTAAACTGTTTCTTTAAATATTTAATATTTATGTTTGCCTCGGCTGCGTTGGTATTATTTTAGAGACATGGATATCTTGGCAGATCGTGATGCGACAAGAATGTAGGCTTACACAGACTATTGTTTTACTTCACTCCTTTAATTAATACTTGATACGATTTAAATAACACTTCAGTGATATAGAGATCTGTGAGATTCTTTTTATTGATTAATTACACTTTTTAATACGTAAACTTATTTTTCATCTCACACGAATACATATTAAATCTGTCGAGGACGCACAAGCAACGCACCCAGTTATGAGCACTGTCTACAGGCAACTGAATTGGTTTCAACCGTCTAAACTTGTAAATTTCTGTACTTCAAGTCTCTGATTGGCTAATCCTACTCCAACAGAATACTTGCATTTAACTAAAGCTTTTTCTGGTTGTTGATTGGCTATTTTATAAACAGTCTCAAAATTTACATTATTGTTGCTCTAATAATGACTAGTAGCATATAAACTTCCTTACTCATTATTGTCTCAAGGTTACATCATTGTTACCTTGACTTTAACTTTAAACTTTAAACCTATTTCTCGCAGCTCCTACATTATTAAATTACGTAATACATTCACATAACATTATTAAACATGTATACAATAATATAAGCATATACAATGACTGTTACATACATGTTTACAAATTATTACATATACATATTGCTTCAAGGCGGGCTGTTATAGAATTTACATATTATACCTATAATTTGACTGAAATCATTTAAGTGTTAATAAATACTGCCTTAGATTATTTTTAATTGCACTTTTTAAACAGGTAAACTTTATATTATTCTCATCGCAATGAAGTTTTATGTCTTACTTGAACACGTATCGTACCGATCGGGTACGCTATCTTGTAGCGTCTGCCGCTTAAATTTGTACTTTTTCTCTATTTCAAGTCTCTGATTAGCTAATCCTACTCCAATATAATACTTTTATATAATTTAAAGCTTTTATAGTTGCTGATTGGCTATTTTTAAACTCTTTGAAATATTACACTATTGTTCCAAGAATTATTGGTAGCATTATTAAACTTTCTAATTTATTGCTGTCTCAAGGTTACCTCATTGTTAGCAACTTTCGGCTTCTACTTTATAATTCTGTTTGCTACGAAAAGCAGCTTGTTTCTATTCTCACAGCTCCTACATTGTTAAATTACGTAAAACATCCACATAGCATTATTATACATGTACATAACGATGTAAGCATAATACAATGACTGTTACATGCATTTTAAATATTATTACATACACATATTGCTTTAAGGCGGGATGTTATTATATTTTATATTATATAATTAGACTGATATCATCTAAGTGTTAAAATACTGTCTCAACAGGCAGCTCGAATGTGGCGACCTGGAAGTCACCGAATTACATTCACGAGAAATCATTACGAACTTTGATATTTATGAATGTTCAACAGTACTTTTGTATAGTGTTTTCTTAGTAGCTTTATTTTGTTCTTTACAGAGTCTGGAGAGTTTTAATTAACTCTTTAAGTGTCTTGTAGTTTCATAAAGAACGGGGGAGGGTTACGTAAATGAAATTAATTGGATCGTCATTGAGTTTAAAAAGTTGCCCATGCAACGTCGATAAATGAACAGAATGGTTAAAGATCAAACACCACAAACAATACAAATGTATAAACCAACACGTAGGAACTCAGTTGGCAGATGCGATTGAGATCAGTCTTCTTGAATCCAGACTAAGCCACAAGGCTTATGACATGACGTACATAGTATGTAGAGAAGGTATAGCATTGCACCCATAATTCGATATTGAGATTTCACATAAAACACGTGTTCTGAGGCCCCTTGAACACACACAAGAAAAAGAATTTTAGAAAAAACTTTCTATTTGGCTTCAATATCGTCCAAAAATGCAAAACAAAAACTTTCAACAAAATCCCCCACACCAAACTAACCTTTAATTGGAACATTGTTCAACATTTTTACTTTCTCTACTACGTATAGTAAGTATTGTATTTTTGGAAACATGTCCGTGTGTGTCTGTGAACAGCGTAACTCAGAAACGAACAGCCGGGTAAACACCAAACTTGGTATTTAGGTTCAGTATCTTCCAGATATGCGACATAAACGTCTTCAAGAAAATTCCCCAACCCTAGATTACCCTTTTCATGTAACATTTTTCGAAAATTTTAATTTTCTCAAAAACAGCTCTAACGATTTTGATTAAAATAGCATATGCTTAAGATATTTTCATGAGAAATAAAATGTATATCTCGAATTTTCTGGGAATGTCTCCAAAAGTATTCTTCATTGTGAATGACTTTTGCATAACTGGTAAACCAAAAGAGGTAGACAAAATTTTACTACACGAAAAATGTAGATCGCGTTAAAATACACGGCTTATCTCATATACATTTTTTTGTTGAGTGAACCATTTTCGAGATATTGCTTGTTATTCCCTTAAATTTTCCAATACTTTTTCTCAAATGGGAATTCGTTATTCATTTTTTTATGTGCTGAATATGCAAAGAGAATGGAATGCGCCACATAGCAACCTGCTCTTTATAAATTTTACTATCGCTTAAAGCCTACCATATTCCCTTTGCACCTACAAGAAAATTAGTAATCAAATTAACATCTCGATTAACATGAAGCATATGGACAATAAGCGTTTGTAAAAATAATTTGTACAAGAGTAGAGAAAGTCATGGCAGTGTAACAATCAGATTATTTTTATTATTACTATTATTACTAATACTGTATTATTGTAATTAACTCTTTGACGTGATCTACAATAACACTGTTTTACTGTGTATATTGTATGATTCAAATAAATAAATAAGGCCAGTTTCCAAACATTTGATTATTGCTGTTCTCTTTGTATTTATAACGAAATGTGTAATGTATCTATTTCTGCATTATTTATTTAGTTAAAATGAAGTAGATGAGAAAATTAACTTTCAACAGATTCATAGCTACCAATAAACGATAGAGGGTAAAGAAAATCATGTGAATAATGCTACCAGAATTTTTATATTTAGATTATGCTTACACTTAATTTTCATTGTGAATGGGGCCTTAGTTAACAAATTATCTGTGATATCACAGAGTGAATTTTCTTGTACACACTGTGCTCTGGTAAAGTTTTGGTCGTAGCTGTACAATTACCAATTAACAACCAATATTAGCTCCCTCCCACTCATACATTCCGTGAGTTTCAGCAATTTCGATAATGAATTGCTTGAACCAAAGGGCTCTTAATTAACGTTAAACGTTAATTTCGTTGATAGATGTAATATGACAGAATGAGTTTTCTTGCACTGCACGAAATAAATTGCTGGTAAGTTGCAGTAATTAAGGTAAAACACGTAATGAGGAAATTGCTCTGCGAACCGTGATAGCAGATGCTGGCTTTATGTAACGTCGAGTTGTGCTGGCTGAAGGAAAGGGACAGAGAAGGGCTAGCGCCTGGGTTCCTGTTAAAGAAGCACATCAACAGGTAAGCAAGCACCTGCTGCTCGCTCTATGAAATATTCATGCCAGCAAAGAGCTTAAAAGTCTGCAGCGTGTTTGTAAATAAAAAAAGGTGTTATAACGAGAGAGTTTGCGCAACGAGAAGACATTTCTTAAGAGGTTAAGTGTCAGGCGTGCTGTTTGAATGCTGGTCCAGTTTCTTAAGGCAAACTTTCAGATTCGGTTCCAAAAGGGTAAAGAAGTGCTGCAGCTACGGACATAACGATTACTCTTTCAACACGTCACCTCTTAGAGTTAGAGGTTGATTTGTTAAGGAGTCAGTGAAACGGAAATTACGTCATAAATTCTCTATTCCTAGCCCATAATTCCTTGTGCTACCCACGGCAATTTAGCAGCGACATTTTTATTTTCTCTACCGTTTACCTAGTCCACAGAGGAAGTATTGCATTCCACTAAAAAAATTTATAATAATATTTAACCAACATACATGATTTGGGGTCCCCTAAATCCCCCTGGAAACATTATTTTAACAAAATCGATACGTTACACTCGCATGACGTTTTCTACTCTTGTACAAACTATTTTCACAAACGCTTATTCTCCACCTTCTTAGTGTTAATTGAGATAACAATTAATTGTTAATTTTCTTGTACGTGAAAGGGCTTTAAGCGATAGTCAAATATCTTAAGAACTGGTTGATATATGGAGCATGTCCAGGACATAAAAAAAACCTGTAGCTTGAAAACGTTGTGCATCATTTGTAGTAGGAAAACGTTGTTCATCTGGTTGATGCCCTCTGCTGCAGTGTTCTTGTCTCCGGCTATTGTTGCTCGTCGGCTGCTGTTTTCTCCATTCCTAATAATTACCTATCTAACTAATTTCATGTGTCTCAGGGTTTTGGTAGATGAAGGAAACTAAAATACACTGCATTTCCTTTAAAGTAATGTGGTTTAGTATGAAATAAACTTATGGGCGGCTAGCTTTTACCATTGTAACAATTCCCACCATAATAATAATTAGGAGCAGAAACAAACTGCACACGCTTCTTACCCAATGCACACGTGCATTTGTGGTCCAGAGAGTATCACTGTGTGTCAACGAGATTCTATAAGAGAGAAAATCTGAGGCTTTCTTCCCCCTTTTATACCTAAGCCTAATGACGCTCGCCTTCGCGCCTTAAAATGTAACGACATTTCTAATTGGTCTTCAGACCGCGTTACCTTATTATGTAAGAGAATATTCTGCAACAAAGTTTTGCGCATACGCGTTCCAGTGACGCATCTGGAAGCAGACTCAATATCTGTCTCCTTCCTTTCTATATCTTTCTCTTTCTATTTATGCTTATTACTTCCATTTCCTTGCTCATTAGCTTGGTGAAAGATGGGCTCTAACTGGAATTAGCTAGCTTGCCCGCCCTTACTTATCTAAGTTACCATCCGCTTTTTATATTTCTTGGCTCCTAAATATTCCAACATCTTTCTTGGTGAATTATGTTATTATGTACAATTCTTGTTTAATATTGATTTATATATGTGTGGTATATCCCCTTTCGAAACGAATAATGCATTCCCATTTGAGAAAAAGTGTGAGTATTAGAAAATTCACAAAAATAACAAGGAATATCTCAGAAATGGTTCACTGGACCAAAAAAAATGTATATGACATAAATTGTGCATTTTAACCAGATATACATGTTTTTGTGTAGTAAAATTTTGTCTATCTCTTACGGTTTACCAGTTATGGAAAAGTCGTTCAGAAAGAAGAGAACTTTGGTGGACATTCCAGAAAATTCAAGATATACGAGTACATTTCATTTGTCATAAAAATATCTTAAATATATGATATTTTAATCAAAATCGTTAGAGCCGTTTTTAAGAAATTCACAAATTTCGAAAAGTGTTCCATGTAAAGGGTAGTTTGGGGTGTGGGGGACTTTCTTGAAAAACTTTGTGTTGCATCTTTGAAAGATACTGAACCTAAATACCAAATTTGGTCTTTATCCGACTGTTTGTTTCTGAGTTATACTGTTCACACACGCGCGCACACACACACACACACACACACACGGACATGTTTCCAAAAATACTTTTTTTGGATTCAGGCGTCTCAAAACATGTATTTCCGGTGAAATTTCGGTATCGAATTTTTGGGTGGAATACAATACTTCCCGTACTTACTATACGTGGTAGAGAAAGTAAAAAAAATCGATACGTTACACTCACATGACGTTTTCTACTCTGGTACATACTATTTTCACAAACGCTTATTCTCCAGCTACTTCATATTAATTGAGATAAACGTTTGCAGAAACTATCTTGTTGTTAATTTTCTTGTACGTGCAAGGGCTTTAAGCGATAGTCAAATCTTTTAAGAGCTGGTTGCTATGTGGAGCATTCCATTCTCTTTGCATGTCCAGGACGTAAAAAAACTGTAGCGTGAAAACGTTGTGCATCATTTGTAGTAGGAAAACGTTGTTCCTCTGGTTGATGCCCTCTGCTGCAGTATTCTTGTCTCCGGCTATTGTTGCTCGTCGGCTGCTGTTTTATCCATTCCTAATCAATTACCTATCTAACTAATTTCGCGGGTCTCAGGGTTTTCGTAGGTGAGGCAAATTAAAATACACTGCTTTTCCCTTAATAAATGTGGTTTATTATCAAATAACTACATATGAGCGTCTAGCTTTTCTCATTGTAACAATTCCCACCCCTATAATAAATTAGGAGCCTAATCTAACTGCACACGCTTCCCACCCCAATGTACACACGTGCATTTGTAGTCCAGAGAGTATCACTGTGTGTCGACGAGATTCTATAAGAGAGAGAAAATATGGGGCTTTCTTCCCCTTTTATACCTAAGCCTAGTGACGCTCGCCTTCGCGCCTCAAAATGTAACGACATTTCTAATTGGGCTTCAGACGCGTTGCCTTATTATGTATGAAAATATTCTGCTCCAAAGTTTTGCGCATACGCGTCCAGTGACGCGTCCAGAAGCAGACTCAATATCTCTGTCTCTTTCCTTTCTATATCTTACTCTTTCTATTTCTGGTTATTGCTTCCAGTTCCTTGCACATTAGCTTGGTGAAAGGTGGGCTCTAACTGGAATTATCTAGCTCGCCCGTCCCTTACTTATCTAAGTTACAACCTGCTTTTTACATTTCTTGGCTCCTAAATATTCTAGCATCTTTCTTGGTGAATTATATTACTATGTACAATTCTTGTTTTATATATATATACACATATATATGTGTATTCTATATCCCCATTTCAAATCGAATAATGAATTCCCATTTGAGAATAAGTGTAAGTATTGGAAAATTCAAGCAAATAACAAGGAATATCTCGGAAATGGTTCACTGGACAAAAAAAATGTATACGACATAAATTGTGTGTTTTGACGAATCTACATTTATTTTTAGTAACATTTTGTCTATCTCTTACAGTTTACCAGTTATGGAAAAGTCATTCACAAAGAAGAGAACTTTTGTGGACATTCCAGAAAATTCAAGATATACATTTCATTTGTCATAAGAATATCTTAAATATATGATATTTTAATCAAAATCGTTAGAGCCGTTTTTAAGAAAATAAAAAATTTCGAAAATTGTTCCTTGTAAAGGATAGCCTGGGGTGTGGGGGACTTTCTTGAAAAGATAATGAAAGATAATGAACCTAAATATCAAGTTTGGTATTTATCCGACTTCTCGTTTTTGAATTTTGCTGTTCACAGTCACACACGCACACAGGCGGACATTTTTTTAAAAATGCTTTTCCTGGATTAGGGGGGCCTCAAAACATGTATTTCCGGTGAAATATCGATATCAAATGTTTGAGTGGAATGCAATACTTCCCCTACTTACTATAAGTAGTAGAGAAAACTACTCAAAAACGAATTGTCCGATAAATAACCAACTTGATATTAAAGTTCAATATCCTTCACACGAAGGTTTTCAAGAAAATCCCGTCAAACACAAATACCCTTTACATAGAACATTTTTCGAAATGATTGAATTTCTCAAAAAAATGATGTAGAGTGTTTAAACAACTTGAATTTTCTATGAATAGCATGGAAGGAACTTTGTATAATTTTGTTTAATTGCTTAACCGTGAGAGATAGATAAAAAGTTTCTACAAAATCCGGTGTATTACATTCACATCACTTTCTCTACCCTGTATCGTTTATTAGTGGGTATACAAATTATTCTAATGAAGTTTATTTTTCTATGTACTTAATTTTAATAAGCTTTGCAAAATAGCTACATTACACATTTCGTTATAGATACAAAGTGAACAGCGATAGTCAAATGTTTAAGAACTGGACGCTATACTGTTTCCATGCAATCCCGAGAAACAACTGAAAATCAAGGAACTTAAAAGACTGACAAAGAATTCAACAAATCTAAACATTAATAATGGATATCTCGGAATGGCTGATGCCACATAAAAGTTTATTAGAAATAAATTGTGTGTTTTAAAGAGATCTACATTCTTTGTGCAGTGCGTCTTCGTCTATTTTTAACGTTTACCAGTTATACAAGATTATAAAAAATTCCTTCAGAATAAAGAGGACTTTACAGGTTATTCCAAGAAAGCTCAACATATACATTTTATTTGACATACACATAACTTTAATATATGACATTCTAATCAAAATCGTTAGGCATTTAGGAAAATTAAGGTTTTCCAAAAATTTTCAAAAAAGGTAGTTTTGTTTGGAAAATTTTCTTAAAATGTTCGAGTGGTATTTTTGGAAGATGCTGAACTTAAATGCAAAGTTTCATATTAATCCGACGTTTCGTTGTTTAGTTATGCTGTTCACAGCCACACACGGAGCTTTCTCCAAAAATGCTTATTTTTTATTCAGAGGGCCTCAAAACATAAATTTCCGGAATTTCTCTATATATTGAATTTTTGGGTGGAATACAATACGTCCCCTACTTACTATACGTAATAGAGAAAGTAAAAATTGTGTGTGCGAGCGCGCCGGTATGTGAACTGTATTACTAAAAAATCTGATGTGTTGCACTCACATGACTTTCTCTACTCTTGCACAAACTATTTTTAAAAACGCTTATTCTCCATATGCTTCATGTTAATCGAGATATCGAGATGTTAATCTTATTGCTAACTTTCTTGTAGATGCAAGGGGAATTGATAGGCTTTAAGCGATAGTCAAATATTTTAAGAGCTGGTTGCTATGTGGAGTATTCCATTATCTTTGCATTACCAGAACAAAGAAAAAAAAGAATAACGAATTTCCATTTGAGAGAAAGTAAAAGTATTGGAAAATTTAAGGGAATAACAAGCAGTGTCTCGAAAATGGTTCACTCAACAACAAAAAATGTATATGACATAAATTGTGTATTTTAACGCGATTTACATTTTTTGTTTAGTAAAATTTTGTCTATCTCTTATGGTTTACCAGTTATGCAAAAGTCGTTCACAATGAACACAATGACATGGTAGCTCAGTGGTTAGAGCAACCGGACGGAGACAGGGAGATCCGTGGTTCAAATCTTGGCTACGGTATTGAATTTTTCAGTCGTCTGATTCTGCGTTTACAACCCTGTGCTACACACGCCATGGTATGTCATCGCAATACAGTTGAGATCTCCTTGTGGTTTACTCGGAAACATGCGAATCAGTTGTGGAATTTAATGTCGTACCGACATGTAGCTATGGTAGTTCAGCAGTTAGAGCAACCGCACGGAGATCGGGAGATCCGTAGTTCAAATACCGGCTAAGGCATTAAATTTTTCAGTCATCTAGTTCTAGCCTTCCAAACCAATTTATTATCTTTCTGTAACATCCGAAATATCCGTTATTAATCGTTTGAATTGTAAAATATTTAGTCACTGTCTTGGTTTTCGGTACATGTTCAGCTGTTTCTCGCGTTGTCATGAAAAGAGAATAGAATTTTAGGCTAGCATACATATAGCGTCTAGTTCCAATACATAAGCGATAGGTGTGAATGTAACATAACAAATTTTTACTTTCTCTACTACGTATAGTAAGTAGGGGAAGTATTCTATTCCACCAAAAATTCGATACCGAGATTTCACCGGAAATACATGTTTTGAGGTGTGTGTCTGTGCACAGCATAGCTCAGAAACGAACAGTCGCATAAACACCAAGCTTGGTAGTTACATTCAGTATCTTCCAGAGATGTGACACTAAGGTTTTCAAGAAAATCCCCCCAACCCAGATTACCCTTTACATGGAACATTTTTCGAAAATTTTAATTTTCTCAAAAATGGCTCTAGCGATTTTGATTAGAATATCATATATTTAAGTTACTTTTATGACAAATAAAGTGTATATCTTGAATTATCTGTGAATGTCTCCAAAAGTATTCTTCCTTGTGAACGACTTTTGCATCACTGGTAAACCATAAGAGACAGACAAAATTTTACTACACAGAAAATGTAGATCGCGTTATAGTACACAATTTATGTCATATACATTGCTTTGGGGGGGTGAACCATTTTCTAGATATTGCTTGTTATTCCCTTAAATTTTCCAATACTTATACTTTTTCTCAAATCGGAATTCATTACTCATTCTTTTTATGTCCTGGACATGGAAAGAGAATGGAATGCGACACATAGCAATCGCCTCTTAAAAGATTTGGCTATCGCTTAAAGCCTACCAATTCCCCTTGCATCTACAAGAAAATTAGCAATAAGATTAACATCTCGATTAACATGAAGCATATAGAGAATAAGCGTTTATAAAAATAGTTTGTACAAGAGTAGAGAAAGTCATGTGAGTGTAACACATCAGATTTTTATATATGTATACGGTTCTGTGTCCACCAGGCAATGAGGAGTGACTATTGCTGACATACCGAGGCTTCTTGTACAATCTACATAATAAACTTAATGGAGTGTACGCGTGTAACAGCAGTGAAAAGGGTGGGTTACTCGAACCTTCTCTATACGCAACGATACATTCGTTGACGGGGGAGGATGATAGTCATGTTAGCATATTAAAACACATGTAATTGCAATTTATCCCCACCGGTGACTTTGCCCCCTGGTAATTAAGTCTGGTTTAATAAGTGTGCAGCAAGAAGGGTAGTAGGGGACGGTTGACCAAAGCTAGATGTGTATTAATATTTACATGTCTACCCCTTGTACACACTGTTTTCATCCCTCGCAAAACAAGGGTTGAAACCCTTATAACCTTATACTTGAGGGACTTGGTCTGGACAGTTTATTGCTTAAGCTTGTAGTTCACAAGTGCCCAGCTCCTTGTGCCTTGAGCAAACGTTTATTATCCAAATACCCAAGTCACTCAGACACATTTACATCACAAGTATTTGGTTCCCTTTAAGCTACACGTTTATGTTTATTTTCTCTACTACGTATAGTAAGTAGGGGATTCATTGTATTCCACCCAAAAATTCGATACCGAGAATTCACCGGAAACAAGTTTTGCTGCTCTCTGAACCCTAAAGGGTCTCAGAAAAATGTCCATGTGTATGTGTGCTTGATGTTATTATTACTCTATTTTACGTCGCTTTAACTACAGCGTCATATCGCGACGAATCTGCTAGTGGATAACTCTTAGATTGAGGTGTGGCGGATAGTTAGCCTACTATATCTCATCCCTGTAACCACCGCTTCGTCGTGTTCACAGAGACCCTAGTGCATAACAACTGGATCTTCTGCTTCTTGCCGTACAGATGGTACTAGGGTGCCGTCCAGACTAGCTGCTGATTTCATATAGAAAGGCGGACAGTTAGCCCTCTAGGTCTCATCCCTGTAACCACCGCTTCGTCCTGTCCACAGGGACCCTAGTGGTTAGCAACCGGATCTGCTCCTTCGTGCCGTACAGATGGCATTAGGGTGCCGTTCAGTCTAACTGCCGCCTTCACACAGAAAGGTGGACAGTTAGCCTTCTAGGTCTCATTCCTGTAACCACCCGTTTCGTCGTGTCCACAGACTCTAGTGCGTAGCAACTGGATCTTCTACTTCGGTCCGTGCAGACGGCATTAGGGTGCCGTACAGTCTAACTGCCGCCTTCGCACGGAAAGGTGGACAGTTAGCCTTCTAGGTCTCATCCCTGTAACCACCCGCTTCGTCTTGTCCACAGAGACTCTAGTGCATAGCAACTGGATCTTCCACTTCGGTCCGCGCAGATGGCATTGGAGTACCGTCCAGTCTAACATTCTACTTTCATATAGAAATGCGGATAGTTAGCCTTCTAGGCCTCATCCCTGTAACCACTCGCTTCGTCACGTGTCCACAGAGACCCTAGTGCATAGCAACTGGATCTTCTGCTTCGTGCCATACAGATGGCACTAGGGTGCCGTCCAGTCTACCTACTGATTTCGTAGAAAGGCGGACAGTTAGCCTTCTATGTCTCTTCCCTGTAACCATGCCATCTTGCTTCATCACGTGGCCACAGAGACCTTAGCACATAACAGCCGGATCTTTTGCTTCGTGCCGTCCAGTCTACCTGCTTTAATTGTCTGCGGATAGATGGCACAGCATTCGCTATTACCACCTATTTTTCAATTTTACTATTGTTTTAGACTTAGAGTGGAACTTTGGGTCGTGGTATTAAATATACAATCCGGTATTTACCTTAGCGACTGAGGAAAAACCACGAAAAAAACTCAGTTGGGCTGTTTTGCGCCGTGTAGTTAGTTTAATACAACATATACTTGCTGTAAATTATACAGCATTTTCTCAACACCCCTTTCAGGAGTAGCTTGGTTGAGATAAAGTTAAAGAAAGGCACAGACGAACGGAAGGGTCCGCCAATCTGGAGCAGGCTATCCGGCCCCCAGAACTTCTACCATGACATCTAGGAGGGAGAGACCAGAAGAGCGACGGGCGCAAGCACGGATAATGTCCCTAATGCTTAAACGCCTCCAACGCCGTCCTAGTGGAGCTCTCCCAAGAAGCGCCTGACCAAAAGCAACCAGAAACTGGTATCCAACCGGGCAATCCATAAACGACGTCAGAAAGAAATCTTCAGAGAGCTCACAGCCACCGTCCAACTGTAACACACTGAATACCGTCGCCTGGTTCTACAACCCTGAAACAGATACCGCGAAAGATGAAAGGTACAGGAAATAAGGGGCAGGAAGATCGTGGTAAAAGATGAACCACCCCAGCATTCCCCTACCGACCCGGGGAAACCACGAAAAATTCATCAGTCAGAGTGGGCGGTCGCCGGTGATCGAACCTGGGACCTCCCGAATGCGAGTTGCACAAGTTACACCCACCTCGCTCAATTTTGGACGGGATAATCGATATTCCACTGTACTTACTTTCATCAACCTTCATCTTTAAGGAATAAACATAAACATACTACACAGTAAAATGAGCAAACAAATCGATACATCAAACACCTTATGATTTCAGAAGTCTACAAAGCTTATACCGCCTGAGGAGCGCGTCTCCCTCTTTGCGGCTAAAACTCGACATACAGACGGGAAGTTTCCGAGCTGTGTGGCGCTCGCGCCGTCTTTTAGCGGTTTCCAGAATGCCTGAGGTGCATTCCTCGCAACTCTGAACAAGACTGTTTACACAAGTATTCCACAGAAGCACAAGGAACATTTCATAATTCAACGCCATCTCTCGAACAGAAATGTAACTTTGATTGTCTCTTAACGCTTATTTCACTTCAATTAGCATTTATGTATGTCATAAATTCTTGTCAAAGAAAATAATCTTATATCTTGAATTTGTGAATGGTTTTCTACTCTGACTTTATACATCAAATTTGTCTGCAAAGCAAAATCCCAAAAATTTAAAAAAGTTGTCATGTCACCCGTGTATAAAAGCACAGGAATGTAGACTACTTTCGGGACATTCACTTCCTGTGGCATTAACACGTCCGCTATATGATCTGTGAATAAATTGAACAACACAAACGATAAAATGCATCCTTGGCGAACTCCTCTGATGGAGAATTAGATATTTTGGCATATTTTAATACTGAAATTCACACTATTGTAAATTTGCATAAGAACTTACCAAGGACACTTTTGTGGCAAAGTTTTGCCAAAGCGCATCCCTCAATATGCTATCGAAGGTGAGAAGACGGTTGCTTCACGTATGGAAAGCCTATTTGAAGTAGGAGTTGTATTGTAGTTCAACTGTTGGGGAGCCGAACTTGAAGTAGTTGCAACCATACGTATGGTAAAATGTTTCCGGTAGCCTTCGCCCCAGGTTTAAAAAATATTAACTTTGTATTTCTGACTGTTTCTTTAAATATTATATATTTATGTTTGCTTCGACTGCGTCAGTATTATTTTTAGAGACATGAATTTGTTAACAGGGTGTGATGCGGCTGAAGAATGTGGGCTTACACAGATTACAACTTTTAATTCACTCCTTTTTATTAATTCTTGACACGATTGTTATAACACTTCACTGATATAGAGAGCTGTGAGATTCTTTTGTTAATTACTTGCACTTTTTAACACGTAAACTATTTTCGTCTCACACGAATAAATATTAAATTTCTCGAGGACGCACCTCGTGTCAGGTTAGGAACACTGTCTACAACCAACGCGTCCAGTTATGAGGGCTGTCTACAAGCAACTGACTTGATTTAAACCGCATAAATTTGTAAATTTCTGTATTTCAAGTCTCTGATTGGCTAATCCTAATCCAATAGAATACCTTCATTTAACTAAAGCTTTTTCTGGTTGTTGATTGGCTGTTTTATGAGTTGTCACAAAAATTACAAAATTGATCCCAAGAATTACAAGTAGTATTGTTAAACATTCAAATTCATTATTGCCTCAAGGCTACCTCAATGTTACCTCATTGTTAGAAACTTTTATCCTATTATTCTCACAGCTCCTACATTGTTAAATTACGTAATACCTCCACATAACATTGTTACACATGGATACAATAATATAGACATATGCAATGACTGTAACAGACACTTTTATATCTCGTTACATACACATATTGCTTTAAGGCGGGCTGTTATTGAATTCTTTTATTATATAATCTGACTAAAACCATATAAGTGTTAAAAATACTGCCTCAAAGGCTATTTTAAAATCAACAAGCACAAGGTTTTAGAAAAGCGTAAAAGTCATCTTAAACCTTTGGTATCCACATGTTTTTTTTTTTAATTTTCAGAGGTTGTTACGTTATTGTATTATGTATTCACTACAAATCTATTGTTTGTAATTATTTCTATTACTGAATCACAAAGGCAGTATTGAAATTGGACCGGAATCCATTAAGCCAAAGAAAAGAATAGAGATTAAAGAAGGAAGGGATAGTTTTCTTTGGACCATGGGGAGCTTAACCCTTGAGAGATGTTATCATGACCTTACCGTGCCGCTTTTTATTGGGCCATCAGTACGAAGACTCCCGATAAGCAAGCAGCCTTACTCTCCTGGGAGAGGTCGA
Organism: Deroplatys truncata; assembly: GCA_030765065.1. Taxonomy (NCBI): domain Eukaryota; kingdom Metazoa; phylum Arthropoda; class Insecta; order Mantodea; family Mantidae; genus Deroplatys; species Deroplatys truncata. The sequence goes on from CM060976.1 coordinate 236,544,353, forward strand.
CACATGCAGTGGCGCAAACCTTGTCAGTCGAATTTTAAAACTGCCTTGGAAATCACTTCAGTGTTTTTTGAGTTAGATGATTAGTTTTTGAGATAATGCATTAAAATAAACTTTCATATCCCACATTTCCAAGCAAGGCCTTAATTTTCGAGCGTTAATATTTAAGTAACTTTGATACACCCTTCATTATATCTAACACATCTGCTTCAGATATGATTGGCTGTCTTAGGAAAACAAGTTGGGAGTTTATCTTTTGGAAATATTCTTTATATTATAACCTAGTTATCCTAGTTTTGGGCGTAAAAATCATTAGCATGGCTTACTTCGTAACGGAAACAAAGCCGGTCGTAGATTTACGGCCCGTAAAAGAACCTCAAGCCTAATAAAGAAGCCTCTGAGCAAAATTACCTTTCTTTCACGTCCAATATGCAATAGGACGCTAAGAACCACAGTAGTTAAAAGCGTCCATGAAAAAATAAATAAATAAAACAAACTCATTATAACCTGGATTCAGCATATATGAAAGAAATTGTTACTTTCATTTTCCCCTACTACTTAAATAGAGCATTACATTCAAATTTTGGATATGAAAATACATATTTTGAGGCTACCTGAATGTAAAAAATTCCCTAGTTTTTACTTTCTCTACTACGTATAGTAAGTAGGGAAAGTAATGCATTCCACTCAAAAATTTGATACCGATATTTCACCGGAAATACATGTTTTAAGGTGCCCTGAATCTAAAATAAAGCAATTTTGGAAACATGTCCGTGTGTAGGACTGTCTGCCTGTGTGCATAACTCAGAAACGAAAAATCAAATAAATACTAAATTTGGTATTTTGGTTTAACATTTTTCAAGGATAAATTACAAAAAATTTCAAGAACCCTCCCCCCGTTCCAGACTACCCTTTACATGGAACACTTTTAGAAAATTTTGATTTTCTCAAAATGATTCAAACCATTTTGATTAAAATTACATATGTTTAAGATATTTTCATGGCAAATGAAATGTATATCTTCAATGTCCCCAAAAGTCCTCTTCGTTTTGAATGACTTTTGTATAGCTGATAAACTGTAAGAGATAGACAAAATTTTACTATACAAAAAATGTAGATGTCATTAAAACACACAATTTATGCCATGTACATTTTTTATTGTCGAGTGAACCATTTCCTAGATTTTCTTTGTTATTTGTTTGAATTTTTAAATACCTATACTTTTTCCCAAATGGGAATTCGTTATTGCTTTTTTGATTCCTGGACATGCAAAGAGAAAGAAATGCTCCACATAGCATCCAGCGCTTAAAATATTTGACTATTGCTTAAAGCCTAGCATATTCCCCTTGCGCATACAAGAAAATTAGCAATAAGATAGTTTCTGCAAATGTTTATCTCCATTAACATGAAGTAGATGGAGGAAAAAATAGTTTGTACAAGCGTAGAGAAAGTCATGTGAATGCAACAAATCAGACGTTCAAAATAAGGTGTGTATGGTGTGGGAACGTAACTTTCGTTACTATAGGAAAATATAATTACATCTCTTTATAGCAATTTATTTCAAATAAATATTTTTGTAGCATTAACGATCCCCATAAATTGGTTGCTATTTATTTGAATCGTACAATATATTTACAGTTTTTGAAGTGTTTAGTTACTGTATTTGTATCTCGTAATGTGAAGTAGAATTTCAAAGGCAATATAAAACAACTCAGTCTCCTGTATTTGCCTTGTAGCTATAACGAAATGTGCAATGTAACCATATCTATCAACATTTATTTAGATTAACATGAAGTAAATAGAAAAACTGATTTGATTCATTCACACGATTCTCTCTATTCTATCGCTTATTAATGGGTATACAAATTATTCTCACGAAAGTTTATTTTTGTATCTACTTCATTTTAATCGAGATAAAAAATTCCGAAAATAGCTAGATTACAAACTTAGTTATAGATACAAAGAGAACAACGATAGTCAAATGTTTAAGAATTGGACGGTATATGCTGGCCTTAAAATTCCATACTGTTCCCATGACATCGCGAGATGTCAATAGACTTACACAAAATTCTGAGGTGTTACACTCACATGACTTTCTCTACTCTTGTACAAACTAATTTTACAAACGCTTATTCTCCATAAGCTTCATGTTAATCCAGATGTAAATCTTATTGCTAATTTTCTTGTAGGTGCAAGGGGAATATGGTAGACTTTAAGCGACAGTCACATCTTTTAAGAGTTGGTTGCTATGTGGCACATTCCATTCTCTTTGCATGTCCAGTACGTAAAAAAATTATAACGAATTCCCATTTGAGAAAAAGTATTGGAAAATTTTGGGAATAACAAGCAATATCTCGAAAATGGTTCACCCAACAAAAAAATGTATATGACATAAATTGTGTGTTTTAACGCGATCTACATTTTTGTGTAGTAAAATTTTGTCTATCTCTTATGGTTTACCAGTTATGCAAAAGTCGTTCACAATGAAGAATATTTTTGGAGACATTTCCAGAAAATTCGAGATATACATTTGGTTTGTCATTAAAGTATCTTAAATATATGATATTTTAACCAAAGTCCTTAGAGCCATTTTTGAGAAAATTAAAATTTTCGAACAATGTTCCATGTAAAGGGTAATCTGGGGTGGGTGGATTTTCTTGAAAACCTTTGTGTCGCATCTCTGGAAGATACTGAACCTAAATACCAAGTTTGGTGTTTATCCGACTGTTCATTTCTGTTCACAGACACACAGATACACCAATGGACATGTTTCCAAAAATGCTGTTTTTTTGGATTCATGGGGCCTCAAAACATATATTTCCGGTTGAATCTAGGTATCGAATTTTTGGGTGGAATGCAATACTTCCCCTACTTACTATATGTCTGAACAATTGTGCATTTTAAAGAGGTGGTACGTTTTCGTCTATCGTTCAACGTATACTAGTTATACAAGATTCTATACAAAATTCCTTCCAAATTAAGAAAACTTCTCAGGTTACTCCCACAAAATTCAAAATATCAATTTTATTTCTTATTTAAATATGTTTAATATATGGAATTTTAATTAAACCGGTTAGAGCAATTTTAGAGAAAAATATTCCATGTAAAGTGTAGTTTGGGGTGAGGGATTTTCTTGAAAGTCCCATATCTGGAAGGTACTGAACTTAAATTCCAAGTTAGGTATTTGTAGAATTTTCGTTTTTGAGTTATGCTGTTCACACACACAGAACGTTTTCTAAAAAGGCCTTTTTGGATTCAGGGGAGCTGAAAAATGTATTTTTGGGTAAATCTCGGTATCGAAGCTTTCGGTTGAAGGGAGTAATAGGGTATTTGAAAACAATGTTTTGAAGCTGTGAGTTCTTTGGGGAATATAATTCTCGAACCGCCATGTTACCGTGGTAGCTTAGGTGGATATGAGTGGCACAGTAAGTTGAATGTATGTGGTTCAAATCCGCGTAGCCCTTGGGGTATGTTATCCCAAAATAAATTACAGAACGCCTTGTGGTTTACTGGAAAAAAATGCGTCACTTGGTGACTTTAATGCATCAAAGTTCCGCGTTCAAATCCCGGCTATGACATTTAATTTTTCAGTATGATTCCAACTTTTTTAATTTAGCATACAGACGGGATTTGAGGAAGAACAATTTTGTAAGAATAGTCTGTGGAAGGGTTATGAAAATTAACGGCATTTGGTAGTAAAATGTATGTGTGTATAGCGTGATTTTGCTTCCCAAAATTCATATTATTCCATTTTATAAGGATAAAGGGAGAAAGAAGTAAGTAAAGTAATTTTATTAACCCAATTAATTGTATAAATTTGCAACAACAATTTTACAATTTTTAACCCAGTTTCTAAAAGTAACAATTAAATAAAATATAGAGAAAACTAACCTCATAACTACTGGTAGCCAGCATTCCTCCAAATCTAAAAGTACAATTATAATTTTGTTTAATCTCTGATCTAAGTCTAACTCTACCTTGAGTTGCTTTCCTTGGACCCTAACAAACTCAAACCTTGAGGTTGTGGAGTTGTTGGGTCCTACTTACAACATATCAAATAAACACTACTGTAATTTAACTTAATACTCATTTATCTCTTCCTTGCTAATTTTCCTCATCCATTTTGTTCTTACTCTGCCCAAAAAGTTCCCTACTTCTATTATATTTTTCCTGGATTTTACATTTACTATCTTTTTAGCTTGAATTTCTATTGGTAAATTTAACCATTCTCTCTTCTCTATCCTCTTTCTAAGTAACTTCGTTTCTTCACACTATAAACTATATGCCACTCTGTAACTTTCCGCTGGTATAGTGGGCATTTCTCTAGATCAATCTCTTCTCAAACCTTTCAGATTCACCACCCCTGTCCTAGCCCATGCAAATCCTGCTCTTGCTGTTTTATCCTATATAACAACATACTGTCCCCTACTCCATACTACTTTTTCATTTCTCTGTATAATTATAGTGAGCTCTTAAAAGTAAAACTCGCTAATAAGTCTTGTTTTTCCATATCCTCTATTCTTTTCCTAATTTCATTCCTAAAACCTATTTGTATTAATTCTTTAGCTCTCCAAATCTCACCAAAACCTATCTTCATCAAGGTTTCCTTTGTCTTACCTAGCCAAGACTGCGAAAGAAGTTTATTTCTCTATGGTTTCCGTAAACCAAAATGTAAAGCACATCCAAGCGATAGTGTTTAAAAGTGGCAATCATGCACGCATGGTTAATTTAAAAAAACTCTGGAGTTAGGCAAATGTGGGGAAAAATATAATTGCTATTCTGAAAATCGACAAGATTTTGTGCAGGTAGTGTACGCTACAACGGGCTGAGAACCAGGTAGGGTAGGCAGGTTTTTGTTTTATATCCTTGGGCATGAAAGGAATATACTCAGAGTTGTATTTCCGCGCTGAAGGGTTATGGGACGAAAAGGTATGACTAATTAACTCTGTAGCCCGAAGGTTTGCGTGGAGCATTTCGACAACATGAGGTAACTACATATTGTGGTGAAGATGCAGACAGATTGCATTTCCTCTCATTAAGGAAGATGCTCGCTGTCTGGGAAACACTGATAATTGTATTGCCAGGCAGGGGAAACGCTGATGGGCGAACAGGTATATAAAAGCCTGCTAATATGACTGAGATTCTCGAGTAGCAGAAATGGTTTTATTGATTTGTCGCTGGAGGATCTCAAAACAAAGTTTCAAGCAAAAACTTCCTCTCTTGCTTGGAAATTCTGTCAGCTTTCAGCAAAGTAATTTATTTGACACCATTGAGGCAGTATTTTTAACACTTAAATAATTTCAGTCTAATTATATAATATGTAAATTCAATAACAGCCCACCATGAAGCAACATGTGTATGTAATAATTTGTAAAATGTATATAACAGTCATTGCATATGATTATATTATTGTAAACATGTTCAACAATGTTATGTGAATATATTATGTAATTTAATAATGTAGGAGCTGTGAGAATAATAAGTTTGAGAGTTTAACAATACTACTACTGATTCTTGGAAGCAATAATGTAATTTTAGTGACAGTTATAAAATAGCCAATCAACAACCAGAAAAAGCTTTAGTTAAACGAAGGTATTCTATTGGAGTAGGATTAGCCAATCAGAAACTGAAAAGGAGAAAATTTTAGAAAATCAGTGTTCGGTTGCCTGCAGACTGTGACTGTAACCGGATGCAAAATGCGTCCTCGAGAGATTTAATACGTATTCGTGTGAGACGAAAAATAAGTTTACGTGTTAAAAAGTGCAAGTATTTAATAAAAACATCTCACAGCTCTCTATCAGTGAAGTGTTATTTAAATCGTATCAAGTATTAGTAAAAGGAATGAAGTAAAATTATAATCTTTGTAAGCCTACATTCTTGTCGCACCACAACCCTGCCAAGACATCCATGTCTCTAAAACAATAATACTGACGCAGCCGAGGCAAACATAAATATATAATATTTAAAGAAACAGTCAAATTACAAATTTAATATTTTTTTAAACTTGGGGCAAAGGCCACCTGAAAGTACATTTGGGGCGAAGGCTACCGGAAACTTTTTACTATACGTGCAGTTGCAAATACTACAAGTTCGGCTCCCCAAAAGTTGAAATATAATACAGCTACTACAATACAAGCTACTTCAAATTGATGCCCAAAGCGTGGTGCAAATAACTTAATAAACCACCTACTTCTCTATTCAGGTTATTTATGTGTGTATTTATTTTATACAGTACCGCACATTAACACCTAGTGGCTTAATATAGAGTACGTATAACCCTGGAGGGATATTTTATTTAATGATGGCCTTCTTGTAAAGTCAGCACCAACATAGTTGAAATAGGCTCGCCTTCCTAAAACCAGGGAGTCACTCTTTTAATTTGCCATCACAGCCACTTTTACTTTCTCCACCTCCTAGCTATTCTAGACGAAGTATGGCATTCTACCCCAAAAACTTACATCAAATTCGGGGGTATTGAAGGAGTTGGGGTGTTATGAAGTCACAATACACTGAAAAATAGGAGCAGTGAAGTACTGGCTAAGGCTGATGCAGGGGGATAGTTCCACACTACGATGCAAATGTTATAAATACCAGCGAGAAAAACTGTCTCCTAAGTTTTGGGCAGCTGATTTGGAAAGGGGTTTGAGGAGAATAGGAATGGGTGAGTTTGCCTAACAGCTGAAACAAATGACAAACATATGGAAAGGTGACAAAAGAGGACTAAGAGACATCAACCAACAGGAAATAGAATTGGATTGTAAAACTAAAACTTCTCTAAGTCTAGCAAATGAAATAAAATTGATCTAGGGTAAAGAGGCATATATACTTAATTTAGGAAGAAAGGAAAGATCGGGAATGTGATGGTTTAGACTGGGGGGCTGGAGGGCACAGAAAATGACTGACGAATCTGGCAGGAGAATCTGCCCATTTTACGATTTGGATGAAGACTGGGTACATATTTTGGCGGAATGTGCACAGTGGGAGAACCAGCGAAAAATTAAACTCAAGGAAAAATTTTAAGTCCCTCAAGAAAGAGATTGGCATTTTGGGATCTACTGGCTGACCAGAGAAACTGGCAAAACATGGGCAATTTCTTGGCTGAAGTGCGCGAAGCTAGTCAAATTTGTTGAGTTAGAAAGGTAATTTATCACTATTTTCCTTTTTCTTGTTACTTTCTCTACTACGTATAGTAAGTAGGGGAAGTATTGTATTCCACCCAAAAATTCGATGCCGAGATTTCACCGGAAATACATGTTTTGAGACCCCCTGAATCAAAAAAAAAACATTTTTGGCAACATGTCCGCGTGTGTGTGTCTGTGTGTGTATCTGTGTGTGTTTGTGAACAGCAAAACTCAGAAACGAACAGTCGGATAAACACCAACCTTGGTATTTAGGTTCGGTATCTTCCAGAGATGCGACACGAAGGTTTTCAAGAAAATCCCCCCACCCCAGATTACCCTTTACATGGAACATTTTTCGAAAATTTTAATTTTCTCAAAAATGGCTCTAACAATTTTGATTAAAGTATCATATGTTTAAGATATTCTCATGACAAATAAAAGCATATCTTGAATTTTCTGGGAATGTCTCCAAAAGTATTGTTCATTGTGAACCTTGGCATAACTGGTAAACCATAAGAGACAGACAAATTTTTAGTACACAAAAATGTAGATCGTGTAAAAATACACAATTTATGTCTTATACATTTTTTTGTTGAGTGAGCCATTTTCGAGATATTGCTTGTAATTCCCTTAAATTTTCCAATACTTGTACTTTTTCTCAAATTCGTTATTCATTTTTTATGTCCTCGACATGCAAAGAGAATGGAATGCGCCACATAGCAACCAGTGTTAAAATATTTGACTATCGCTTAAAACCTACCAATTCCCCTTGCATCTACAGGAAAATTAGCAATAAGATTAACATCTCAATTAACATGAAGCATATGGAGAATAAGCGTTTGTAAAAATAGTTTGTACAAGAGTAGAGAAATTCATGTGAGTGTAACACATCAGATTTTTCTTTTTGTTTTTTCTTTTCTTTAATGCTGTTTATTTTGTCACCATAATTTTATCTTAAATATGCATGTACGGTCAACGAACCATTCACTAAATACTTGTATAATAACTTTAATAATTTGAAACCAATACCTTTATCTATTTTTCTCTGATGACAGTCGAAACATTTCACCTCTCGAATACAAGTCTCAAATGCTACGGATTTCCAAAAGTATCAGGTGATCGAGAGTTTGTCTCTATTCCTTACTATGACTCCTGAATATATTCCTCAAATTCTGCTTATGGAACGTCGTCCTCCGTGGATGTAGTGGTTACCATTCGAGCCTCTAGGTCCCGAGGTCACGGGTTCAAACCCGGCGGAGGGCGATGGATTTTTTTTCGAGCCTAAACATCTTTAGCATGGCTTACTTCGGGAGGGAAGTAAAGCCGGTGGTCCCGTGTCGTAGATTTACGGCACGTAAAAGAACCTCAAGTCTGATAAAGAGGCCTCTGAGCAAAATTAGCGGTCTTTCACGCCCAGTATAGAATGGAACGTTAAGGACCACAGCAGTTAAAGAGCGTCCATACATAAAACTCAATATTTTGTATGTGTTACGAAATAAAAAACTTTTTACTTAATTATAAATTATTTTGGAGTCAAAACGTATCATAAATTAAATTAGATAACGAAGGGTTTTGCTGGAGTTTTATCGACCTCTCACACGTCAGCTTAAAAGGCGTATTGCGCAACTCCATTGAAGTAATGCTTTCAGTGTTCCCAAAATCTGTGTGTGGACGAGATGTAATATTTTGGTTCCAATATCAGCATTATTTGCTAGGTATTCGCTAGTTATAGAAATGTTAAGTACCGTTTTTGCCAGGAATGCACCATCAAAGGAGATATGCAGGAGTTTCCTCGTTCGCCTGTGCACATTCTACAGATGGATTGATTCTTGTAGAGTCCTATTTACGTAGATGTTTCCTGAAGTGACTATTGTAGTGTATGTGTGTATTGTCGCGTCAGACGCACTATTGCTGTATATAATATTGTCGAACTAATTGTTGTGTTTGTATGTAAAGTTCCTGTACTATGACAGTTAGGCGTGAGATGAGAAACCTTGTATTCCATGGTTGAGCGGCTGCTCATAAGCCACACATCACTCAGGGAAATGCCAAACGACGCTTCGCTTGGTGTAAGAAGCGTCAACATTACATGATTGAAAGTAGGTATATATAGAGAGAGCGATGCCACTTTTTTGCGTTTATATGGGAAAGGATAGGGAAAACGAGGCTAGATGCGACGGTTCAAGGAGGAAAATGCGTTTATATGGACGAGATAGGGAATACGAGGACTGACGCTAGGCTAGTCAGATGCTAAAGGAGGGAGGGATATGCTTTATACGAAAGAGATAGGGAATACAAGGAAAGATGCTAGGCTAGACGGAGGCTGAGTAAAGTATGGTTTATATGAGCGGTATAGGATAACGATGAGAGGTGTTAGACTAAACAGGGCTTGAAACGTAGTGCATGGTTTATATGAGAGATATAGGAAAACGAGGAAAGGTGTTAGGCTAGACAGAGGTCGAGGAGTAGAGTATGGTTTATATGAGAAGTATAGGAAAACGAGGAGAGGTATTAGGTTAGGAGAATTGAGTATGTGTTTATAAGGAGAGACGAGAAAACGGTGAGAGATCCTGTGCTAGGATAGACAGGTGTTAAAGTTAGGTTAGATAGGAAACCAAGGAGTGATACTCAGCTAGAGGGGGGGGCAGGAGGGAATACTCTTTATGAGAGTTAGGGGATCAGGGGAGTGGTGTTAGGCTAGACAGAGGTTGAGAGTATGCGTTTATATGTATGGGAAGTATAGGAAAACGCGGAGAGGTGTTAGGCTAGACAGAGGTCGAGGAGTAGAGTATGGTTTATATGAGAGGTACAGGGAAACAAGGAGAGGAGTTAGGCTAGGCAGAAGTCGAGGAGTAGAGCATGCTTTATATGAGAGGTATAGGAACAGGAGGAGAGGTGTTAGGCTAGACAGATACTAAAGGAGTAGCAATATGGACTTATATACAGGAGAGATAGGGAATAGGAGGTGCTGGACTTGAAAGCGACTTTAGACGTGAACTTAGTGGAAAACTGTTTGATGTCAATGTTCTAGACATGCCCATCACGTAACCTATTCAGGGAAAAGGTGAGTTGTTCAGGAGAAAAAGGTGACTGCTCAGGGAAAAAGGTGACCCACAAAGGGAAAAAGTCGACCAGTAAAGGGAAAAACGTGACCAGCAAAGGGAAAAAGGTGAGCAACAAAGGGAAAGAGGTGACCACCAAAGGGAAAACGGTGAGCCATAAGGGGAAAAAGGTGACCTGCAACGGGAAAAGCTAACCCACTCACACTAACAGGTAAGTAATTCAGCTAGTATTGCAAGAGGTTGACTGCATCATAGCAGTGTATGATTTCACAGGTAATTCAGCTAGTATCGTATGTATTTAGGCTAATTCATCTAGTATCACAGGATAGATTCCAGAGGCTAACTGCATCATAGCTCTGCATAATTTCACAGATAATTCAGCTAGTATCGTAGGTATTTAGGCTAATTCAGCTAGTATCACAAGAGGATAGATTCTAGGGTAGGGTATAGCTTAGTGTCGTATTTCACAGGTAATTCAGCTAGTATCGTAGGTATTTAGGCTAATTCAGCTAGTATCACAGGAGGCTAGATTCCAGGGTTGGGTATAGCATAGTTTCATATTTCACAGGTAATTCAGAGGGTATCGTAGGTATTTAGGATAATTCAAGTAACATAGGTGTTTAGAGTAATTAAGCAAGTATCACAGGAGGCTAGATTCCAGGGTTGGGTATAGCATAGTTTCGTATTTCAGAGGGTATCGTAGGTATTTAGGATAATTCAAGTAACATAGGTGTTTAGAGTAATTAAGCAAGCATTACGGGAGGGTAGGTTCCAGGGGTTGGTTATAACCTAGCTTCGTATTTCACAGATAGTTCAGGTAATATCGTAAGTATTTGAGGTAATCGATAGAGCTTCACAGATATTATTGATAATTTCGATCAGAGATTTGTATCACAGCTATTTAAGGTAAATGCAGCTGATTCAGGTTGTATCAATGGTATTTGAGTCATTTTAATACGTAATTCTGATAGTATCACAGGTGCTCGTACTAATTTAGGGCAGGAATTCGTATCAGAGCTAGTTAAAGTAATTTCACATGATTCGGGTAGTATCACAGGTATTTAAATCATTTTCATAGCCAATTCAGCTAGTATCGTGAGCATTTAAGCTAATTCAGCTAGTATCACAGGAGGCTAGATTCCAGAGACTAACTGCATCATAGCTATGCATGATTTCACAGCTAATTCAGCTAGTATCGTAGGTATTTAAATCATTTTCATAGCCAATTCAGCTAGTATCGTGAGCATTTAAGCTAATTCAGCTAGTATCACAGGAGGCTAGATTCCAGAGGCTAACTGCATCATAGCTATGCATGATTTCACAGCTAATTCAGCTAGTATCGTAGGTATTTAGGCTAATTCAGGTAGTATCACAGGAAGCTAGATTCCAGGGTTGGGTATAGCATAGTTTCATATTTCAAGGTAATTCAGAGGGTATCGTAGGTATTTAGGATAATTCAAGTAACTTAGTGCTTAGAGTAATTAAGCAAGCATTACAGGAGGGTAGGTTCCAGGGGTTGGTTATAGCCTAGTTTCGTATTTTACAGATAGTTCAGGTAATATCATAAGTATTTGTATAGTTTCACAGATGCTCGTAATAATTTCTATCAGAGATTTGTATCACGGCTATTTAAGGTAAATGCAGCTGATTCAGGTTGTATCAATGGTATTTGAGTCATTTTAATAGGTAATTCTGATAGTATCACAGGTGCTCGTACTAATTTAGAGCAGGAATTCGTATCTGAGCTATTTAATGTAATTTCACACGATTCGGGTAGTATCACAGGTATTTAAGTCATTTTAACAGGCAATTCAACTAGTATCACAGGTACTCATGGTAATATAGAGAGTAATTCGATTATAAAACTTTTCTCATCCAGCGTTACAACAATTTATATACTTTTTTCTAAATCTTACAAATTTTTATATGTTAAACAGTTATTGTACGATGCTGAGAGGGATAAACTGTATATGGTTTACAAACTGAAAAGCTTTGCGTCAACATACCTTTATTTTACTTCGTTATAGATGTCTATCCCCTTTTATCTAGGCTTGAGACTAGCACTAGGATTGCTCCTAATGGCAGGGTTACCACCTTCCCTTCCATCTTCTTCTTTCTTCATCAGGCGTCAGCTATCTGCATATACAGCACACAGATAACCTTCTTTTTTAAGATTGTAGACTCACGAGAAAATCTTTATCTTTAACTTACATTCTTTTAAGCACTGTTTGTAATGGCGTAATGTCCATACGCATATGTCGTTATCCCATCCTCAGCAATAATTCTTTTATCATCAAACGGAGTCAATGCAATTTTATTCACTTGCACTGTAGCAAGAGCATGCTTTCGTGATAGGATCAGATTCATAGGTGTTCTGATGATTTCACAGGTTTTAAGACAGTCTGTATAGCTGTCAAACGAAATGTACTGCTTAATAGCGCTACGTTTTATACCTTTAATCTTTTTTATCATTGACCCTTGAATATCTAAGGCATACATCTTAGGACGTAGTCCAACAAAGCGTAGGATGATTTTGCTATTAGCCTCATCTTTAAATTTTCCCAATACCTTTTTGTTCTGAGTAGAGTAACATATATGGTTGACAGGGTAATCAGCTGTATCGAGATGCTCAAGAAAACGTAGCTTATCCTGGTACACATCTTCAGTTGTTACACGATGAATGAACGAATCAGTGTCCATATACATAAGCTTCAGGTTTTCAGCTCCATAATAAGGCAACAAAACGTCGTAATGCTAGTTATACATTAATGTCTTGGAGATGTCCAACACACTCATACCAATGTATATAGGCTTGTTGAATACAATCTGACGAGAGGCCATATGTACAGCAGCTAGATTATCAGCATATATCGTCCTGTCGATAAACGTAGGCTTGGCGATCAGCTTCTCTAGAGTTTTTTCATTGGTCACCAGTCGTATATCCATACGGTTACGCAGGTTCTCCATAGTTTTTCCAAACATAGCGTTGTTAAAGAGCTTGTAGAGATCCTTCTCGAAATCATTTGCAGCTTGTTGTCGTAGCCTGTTGTTAAATTCCACATAAGGTTTCAACCACTGAGACTGTCGGAATTGTAGCACACGATGGCTTTTTGTTAGTCGTAGTCCATGACTAAGAGCTTGCTTCAAAGCCATGTAATGCACTACATACTTCTTTCGAGGTCCAAGATGGGGTATCAGTTTCTTTGTAGATGCTTCCAATGGTTTCATACACTCTGGCAGGAAAGGTAGATCGTTGTGTAGATCGTGAAGTTCTGCAGGATACTCGATGTCAACTTCTAATATGTACCCATGAGGATCATCTTCTTGTAGTGTTTCTAAGTTGATTTCTTCAGGTGACACCCACTGAAATCCAGCAAAAGGAAGAGCGTGACACATTGCCCACCCATAGTGGTTATTAGCGTCCTCGTATGTGATAAATTGGGTTGGTCTCGACGGATCAAACTTATCCATATAAGTGTTATTAGCCTCAGCATACCGATGAGAAACTTGGCATAAACCTCCTCTTATACCTGATTCCACCATGAGTAGTTGATCATAATCTTGTAACAGCTCTAACTTAATCCCAGTATACAGTAACATGGCGTCCCATGTAAGACCTGGAGAGGTAAAATAATGGGCAGGATCAACTTTGTGTGTTTTAAGGGTTTGCTCTCTGAACGTCTCAAAGACATCAGCTAGGAGAAGTACATCCGAAGTTAAGTAGAGATCGCTGTACTCTCCCAGGTTTCTCACATTAAACAGCTCCCATACATTTCTAGCATGATCGTAGTCAGTATCAGTAATTTCTTCTTCATTTAATCTATTGTAGAAGTAGTCCTTAGGAGGCAAGCAGGTCTCGTTCAGGACATCCCATGACGTAACAAAATCATAGGGAAATACACCCTTACGGGTCATCAACTTCAATTTGTCTTCTCCAAAGTACTTTAGCGTTTCAGGATACGCGGTTAGATTTTTTACTAACTTATCCAAGCTTGTACTGAGGAATCGGAAGCTATCCACAAATCGAAGCTTTATATCTCCTACATACTTGGTGAATGAGATATAGCTTTCTTCAGAGTTAGGAATTACCTCCACACGTTCACTTGTACAACCCAGCTCCTTAACAATGAAATGAGAGTCATATCCGCTAAGGTTATGCATGAAGACTGGTATATATTTAGGTGTTTTACAGGCTAAATTACATTCATTATGAAGACTTCCACGATATTCACCGCTGATGTGATCATGGTCGCGTACTTTGTAGTTTTCTCCTGTAAAGCCTTTTCCACACAAGTAGCATGCCGTAGAAGACTCAAAATCCTTTTGCTGTTGTTCCGTAAGTTTCAGAGGCTTAGCAGATTTGTATATATTAGCAATCATTTCTGCAAGAGATGTAAGGTACAGCATAAACTTCTGAGCAGCATCAGCACCACGATACACATAGGGCTGCTTAGGAAGGCCAGTTTCGAGATGTTCAACACCAGATGTAGGCTTCACGTAAACACAGAAGCTCATTGGTGTGTGCTCTTGATAAGGGGTTGTATAGGAAGTTTCAGGATTGGGTATACACGTATGGCATGGAGTGAGAATACTCTCAAAATCTGCATAGATGACATAAGGTACTTTCAGCATCCTCTCAACATTTTTAAACTGTACAATTGCTTTCTCCTTGGTAGGCATAACTACCCTCGCAACACCATGTTGAATACAGACAGCTGCATGTTCTTGCAGTTTTTCCTGTCCACTTCGTCCGCTCTGGTCATCAAAATGTGTAAAGCAGCGCTTACAAGTATAAACCCGTCCATTATGGTTAGTTTTCTGACGTCGAACGAGCTTCTCAGAATTCTTTATATACACGTAGTGATGTTTTCCGCTGCTGTCATTCAATAGTAGCAGGTCGCGATGTTCAGGTAGTTCAATGTCAGCAACCTTTATTGGATACACTTCATGCTTCTCATCCAGCCCGAAAACGTTAATGGATATCTTGTTAAGCTTCTCAAATTTAGGTATTTGAGAAAGTGGAGTAGGGTAAGAAACACAGCTGAAGTCATACTTATCTTGAAGTTGTTTGTATTTGCTGACGCGTTGAGGCTTGATGCTCACGAATTTGGCCAGTATAGAGTACATGAAACAGTTCTCGTCGACAAAGTTCTGGA
This sequence comes from Deroplatys truncata, assembly GCA_030765065.1. Lineage (NCBI taxonomy): Eukaryota > Metazoa > Arthropoda > Insecta > Mantodea > Mantidae > Deroplatys > Deroplatys truncata. The sequence goes on from CM060976.1 coordinate 236,559,689, forward strand.
TGTTTATACACGCTTCTTTAGCTCCGACAGATGGTGGTAATGGTATGTAGCTACTTCCTCGCAACGGATTGTACTTGTTGATACGAAGTCGAAGTCCTTCCACAGCAAGCAAAGCCCAGGTGCTACCCTTAAGCTGAGACTCCTCCATTTCAGTCACCAATTTCTTGAATTTCACTTCCATCGCTGACTCCAGATCAATTTCTAGAAACACAGCTTGATTCCGTGTTTTAAATGTTTTGTCACAGGTTTCTCCAATACTGTTAACAAATCGACACTCAGCCAGCAGATTAATTTTAACACTCTTATGAATACTAAGCTCTTTATGCACAGCCTGGATTATACGTTGTTTTGCCTCTTGCAGATACATATTTAGGTCCTTAGCTGATTCGCATCGTATAAAATACGATTTCAATCGTCCTTCGAATGAAGTTTCGTATTCTTTCATATCACAGTCCTCCATTTTTGACAGCAACTGATGTTTAGTTGGCTCCAATCTTCTTTTCTTCTGAGGGCTGCTTATTTCACATATATCTTCGTGTCGCTGACCCTTATAACCATCTTTGAAGGTTACATTACAACGTTTACATTTGAAGAGCTTCTTGCAGCTCATCTCGTGTCTTCTCTTGTCATAACCTCGGAGGAACTTCTTCCCACATTTTCCGCATGCATATCCAGTAGCGCTTGGAATAATATCCTTATACGCTGAGTTATTCATCTTTATTCTTGATGTAATAACGTATTAATCACTGATCAATGAAATGTAGACCTCTTCACCTTGACACCATTTTAGAAAGCTGATTATTCTTGGAGAGAACACGATGTTAACACCTCAAGACTAATTAGCACAATGAAGTCCAATGCCCTAGATCACCATATTTATAGAGGGAGCACGAACCTTTTTAGATCAATCATAAACTCGCTCCATAACCACCTGTATATGATCGCTCAACGTGTACTAACCCCCCCAGCCATATAACCTCAAGTCTAGAAACAGGATGTTTATGACGTCACACCCAGAGACAGGATGTCTGGCAGCATCAAACACGTTTAAACTCGTCTCATAACTACCTGCTTATGCTGTCACACCAGCAAGAGAAGTATTCCCACACGCTCATTCAGACATATATTTCAAATTCAAGCCCACCACCACCATCACCACCTATTGTACCAAGGTTAATTCAAGCTGTATTATCACAATACTTAAAATTAAAAGCTTAAAAGGAAACCTAGAAGATTTTCCCCCTTATTTACTTAATTATTTCATGTTTTTATTCCCTTTTCAATTCTTCCTTTCCATCTTCTCACAGAAAGACCATTACATTTCACTACAATCATGAGAAAAGCAATTTTTCCAGAGTTACACAGATTCTAAGCTTCTAAATCGAACCCGGTAATACTTTTAATAAATGTATTTTAGCTCCCCAATATCAGCATCTACCATTTAATCTTTACTCGAACCTGATATGATCCATAAGCTTGAAGATATATGAAATCACCCTTCGGGATTCGATCTAAGTACTTTAAAGTAATTTTTGTCACGATAACGATATTTAAGGACTAGATACTCTGTTTACGTTTACCTCGACATGTCTATCTAAATTAAATTACGAGTTATTAAATGTTTGCAAGTAAATTTCATTGAATCGGTATTCGAACCCAGAACACCAGGAACAAAATAATTTATAATATTAGTCTGACATGTTAAACAAAGTTGTGTGCAGTCACATCATCGATCTAGGTGATATATTCTAGTGTACAGAGGAAAATTAAGGAAGTCATTAAAAGATGGGGAATCGAACCAAGCACAACTGATTGACAATTATATACAGCATTAATCACCCATCATAGAAGCTATCAATCATGCTTTGCTGCACTCCTCTACCTCACTTAGTTCTCGAGATAATGAAAATTTAAAAATTAAGGTTCGAACCCAGGACGTCAGGTATCTAACTACACATTTACAAGATACTACCTAATAACATAAACGCAATAAAGTTTATTTGGCGTCTTTATCTTAATTGGTTTAGGAGTTATTAAATTTATAATTAAATTCCATCGAATCAGTATTCGAACCCAGAACACCAAGAACAAAATAATTTACAATATGAGTTTGGTATGCTTAAAGGTGCTGTATGTAGTTACAGCATCAATGTAACTGATATTTTCTAGAGTATAGAGTAAAATTAAGGAAGTCATTAAAAAATCGGGATTCGAACTAGAGACAACTGATTGAAAATTATATACAGTATTAATTACACATTATAACAGCTATCAAACATGCTTTGGTGCATTCCTCTAGCTTTCTTAGTTTCCGAGATAATGAAGTTTTTAAAATTAAGGATCGAACCCAGGACACCAGGTACCAAAATATACATCCACAAGAAACTACGTAATGACATTAATGTAATAAAGTTTATTTGGCGTCTTTATCTTAATTAGTCTCTGAGTTATTAGAAGATGAATTTGCATTCACTGCTAGGATTCGAACCCTGGCATCCCGGTCAACTTGGAACAAGCTCCTAATGACGCGGCGCATTCCAAAGAATTGATTAGTTTTTATCCCATTGTTCTCTCTTTTCATTCAGGAGATATAAGCGATAAACAGTAGAAATAAAAAGCCGGTTCTGGCACACAGAGAGATGCCGACATCTGATAAAGTTCTTTGATCTATGCCGGCAAGCTCCGCCCATTTAAAGTACTTAGATCGAATCCCGAAGGGTGATTTCATATATCTTCAAGCTTATGGATCATATCAGGTTCGAGTAAAGATTAAATGGTAGATGCTGATATTGGGGAGCTAAATACATTTATTAAAAGTATTACCGGGTTCGATTTAGAAGCTTAGAATCTGTGTAACTCTGGAAAAATTGCTTTTCTCATGATTGTAGTGAAATGTAATGGTCTTTCTGTGAGAAGATGGAAAGGAAGAATTGAAAAGGGAATAAAAACATGAAATAATTAAGTAAATAAGGGGGAAAATCTTCTAGGTTTCCTTTTAAGCTTTTAATTTTAAGTATTGTGATAATACAGCTTGAATTAACCTTGGTACAATAGGTGGTGATGGTGGTGGTGGGCTTGAATTTGAAATATATGTCTGAATGAGCGTGTGGGAATACTTCTCTTGCTGGTGTGACAGCATAAGCAGGTAGTTATGAGACGAGTTTAAACGTGTTTGATGCTGCCAGACATCCTGTCTCTGGGTGTGACGTCATAAACATCCTGTCTCTAGACTTGAGGTTATATGGCTGGGGGATAGTACACGTTGAGCGATCATATACAGGTGGTTATGGAGCGAGTTTATGATTGATCTAAAAAGGTTCGTGCTCCCTCTATAAATATGGTGATCTAGGGCATTGGACTTCATTGTGCTAATTAGTCTTGAGGTGTTAACATCGTGTTCTCTCCAAGAATAATCAGCTTTCTAAAGTGGTGTCAAGGTGAAGAGGTCTACATTTCATTGATCAGTGATTAATACGTTATTACATCAAGAATAAAGATGAATAACTCAGCGTATAAGGATATTATTCCAAGCGCTACTGGATATGCATGCGGAAAATGTGGGAAGAAGTTCCTCCGAGGTTATGACAAGAGAAGACACGAGATGAGCTGCAAGAAGCTCTTCAAATGTAAACATTGTAATGTAACCTTCAAAGATGGTTATAAGGGACAGCGACACGAAGATATATGTGAAATAAGCAGCCCTCAGAAGAAAAGAAGATTGGAGCCAACTAAACATCAGTTGCTGTCAACAATGGAGGACTGTGATATGAAAGAATACGAAACTTCATTCGAAGGAGATTGAAATCGTATTTTATACGATGCGAATCAGCTAAGGACCTAAATATGTATCTGCAAGAGGCAAAACAACGTATAATCCAGGCTGTGCATAAAGAGCTTAGTATTCATAAGAGTGTTAAAATAATCTGCTGGCTGAATGTCGATTTGTTAACAGTATTGGAGAAACCTGTGACAAAACATTTAAAACACGGAATCAAGCTGTGTTTCTAGAAATTGATCTGGAGTCAGCGATGGAAGTGAAATTCAAGAAATTGGTGACTGAAATGGAGGAGTCTCAGCTTAAGGGTAGCAGCTGGGCTTTGCTTGCTGTGGAAGGACTTCGACTTCGTATCAACAAGTACAATCCGTTGCGAGGAAGTAGCTACATACCATTACCACCATCTGTCGGAGCTAAAGAAGCGTGTATAAACATCCAGAACTTTGTCGACGAGAACTGTTTCATGTACTCTATACTGGCCAAATTCGTGAGCATCAAGCCTCAACGCGTCAGCAAATACAAACAACTTCAAGATAAGTATGACTTCAGCTGTGTTTCTTACCCTACTCCACTTTCTCAAATACCTAAATTTGAGAAGCTTAACAAGATATCCATTAACGTTTTCGGGCTGGATGAGAAGCATGAAGTGTATCCAATAAAGGTTGCTGACATTGAACTACCTGAACATCGTGACCTGCTACTATTGAATGACAGCAGCGGAAAACATCACTACGTGTATATAAAGAATTCTGAGAAGCTCGTTCGACGTCAGAAAACTAACCATAATGGACGGGTTTATACTTGTAAGCGCTGCTTTACACATTTTGATGACCAGAGCGGACGAAGTGGACAGGAAAAACTGCAAGAACATGCAGCCGTCTGTATTCAACATGGTGTTGCGAGGGTAGTTATGCCTACCAAGGAGAAAGCAATTGTACAGTTTAAAAATGTTGAGAGGATGCTGAAAGTACCTTATGTCATCTATGCAGATTTTGAGAGTATTCTCACTCCATGCCATACGTGTATACCCAATCCTGAAACTTCCTATACAACCCCTTATCAAGAGCACACACCAATGAGCTTCTGTGTTTACGTGAAGCCTACATCTGGTGTTGAACATCTCGAAACTGGTCTTCCTAAGCAGCCCTATGTGTATCGTGGTGCTGATGCTGCTCAGAAGTTTATGCTGTACCTTACATCTCTTGCAGAAATGATTGCTAATATATACAAATCTGCTAAGCCTCTGAAACTTACGGAACAACAGCAAAAGGATTTTGAGTCTTCTACGGCATGCTACTTGTGTGGAAAAGGCTTTACAGGAGAAAACTACAAAGTACGCGACCATGATCACATCAGCGGTGAATATCGTGGAAGTCTTCATAAGGATTGTAATTTAGCCTGTAAAACACCTAAATATATACCAGTCTTCATGCATAACCTTAGCGGATATGACTCTCATTTCATTGTTAAGGAGCTGGGTTGTACAAGTGAACGTGTGGAGGTAATTCCTAACTCTGAAGAAAGCTATATCTCATTCACCAAGTATGTAGGAGATATAAAGCTTCGATTTGTGGATAGCTTCCGATTCCTCAGTACAAGCTTGGATAAGTTAGTAAAAAATCTAACCGCGTATCCTGAAACGCTAAAGTACTTTGGAGAAGACAAATTGAAGTTGATGACCCGTAAGGGTGTATTTCCCTATGATTTTGTTACGTCATGGGATGTCCTGAACGAGACCTGCTTGCCTCCTAAGGACTACTTCTACAATAGATTAAATGAAGAAGAAATTACTGATACTGACTACGATCATGCTAGAAATGTATGGGAGCTGTTTAATGTGAGAAACCTGGGAGAGTACAGCGATCTCTACTTAACTTCGGATGTACTTCTCCTAGCTGATGTCTTTGAGACGTTCAGAGAGCAAACCCTTAAAACACACAAAGTTGATCCTGCCCATTATTTTACCTCTCCAGGTCTTACATGGAACGCCATGTTACTGTATACTGGGATTAAGTTAGAGCTGTTACAAGATTATGATCAACTACTCATGGTGGAATCAGGTATAAGAGGAGGTTTATGCCAAGTTTCCCATCGGTATGCTGAGGCTAATAACACTTATATGGATAAGTTTGATCCGTCGAGACCAAACCAATTTATCACATACGAGGACGCTAATAACCACTATGGTTGGGCAATGTGTCACGCTCTTCCTTTTGCTGGATTTCAGTGGGTGTCACCTGAAGAAATCAACTTAGAAACACTACAAGAAGATGATCCTCATGGGTACATATTAGAAGTTGACATCGAGTATCCTGCAGAACTTCACGATCTACACAACGATCTACCTTTCCTGCCAGAGTGTATGAAACCATTGGAAGCATCTACAAAGAAACTGATACCCCATCTTGGACCTCGAAAGAAGTATGTAGTGCATTACATGGCTTTGAAGCAAGCTCTTAGTCATGGACTACGACTAACAAAAATCCATCGTGTGCTACAATTCCGACAGTCTCAGTGGTTGAAACCTTATGTGGAATTTAACAACAGGCTACGACAACAAGCTGCAAATGATTTCGAGAAGGATCTCTACAAGCTCTTTAACAACGCTATGTTTGGAAAAACTATGGAGAACCTGCGTAACCGTATGGATATACGACTGGTGACCAATGAAAGAACTCTAGAGAAGCTGATCGCCAAGCCTACGTTTATCGACAGGACGATACATGCTGATAATCTAGCTGCTGTACATATGGCCTCTCGTCAGATTGTATTCAACAAGCCTATATACATTGGTATGAGTGTGTTGGACATCTCTAAGACATTAATGTATAACTATCATTACGACGTTTTGTTGCCTTATTATGGAGCTGAAAACCTGAAGCTTATGTATATGGACACTGATTCGTTCATTCATCGTGTAACAACTGAAGATGTGTACCAGGATAAGCTACGTTTTCTTGAGCATCTCGATACAGCTGATTACCCTGTCAACCATATATGTTACTCTACTCAGAACAAGAAGGTATTGGGAAAATTTAAAGATGAGGCTAATAGCAAAATCATCTTACGCTTTGTTGGACTACGTCCTAAGATGTATGCCTTAGATATTCAAGGGTCAATGATAAAAAAGATTAAAGGTATAAAACGTAGCGCTATTAAGCAGTACATTTCGTTTGACAGCTATACAGACTGTCTTAAAACCTGTGAAATCATCAGAACACCTATGAATCTGATCCTATCACGAAAGCATGCTCTTGCTACAGTGCAAGTGAATAAAATTGCATTGACTCCGTTTGATGATAAAAGAATTATTGCTGAGGATGGGATAACGACATATGCGTATGGACATTACGCCATTACAAACAGTGCTTAAAAGAATGTAAGTTAAAGATAAAGATTTTCTCGTGAGTCTACAATCTTAAAAAAGAAGGTTATCTGTGTGCTGTATATGCAGATAGCTGACGCCTGATGAAGAAAGAAGAAGATGGAAGGGAAGGTGGTAACCCTGCCATTAGGAGCAATCCTAGTCCTAGTCTCAAGCCTAGATAAAAGGGGATAGACATCTATAACGAACTAAAATAAAGGTATGTTGACGCAAAGCTTTTCAGTTTGTAAACCATATACAGTTTATCCCTCTCTGCATCGTACAATAACTGTTTAACATATAAAAATTTGTAAGATTTAGAAAAAAGTATATAAATTGTTGTAACGCTGGATGAGAAAAGTTTTATAATCGAATTACTCTCTATATTACCATGCGTACCTGTGATACTAGTTGAATTGCCTGTTAAAATGACTTAAATACCTGTGACACTACCCGAATCGTGTGAAATTACATTAAATAGCTCAGATACGAATTCCTGCTCTAAATTAGTACGAGCACCTGTGATACTATCAGAATTACCTATTAAAATGACTCAAATACCATTGATACAACCTGAATCAGCTGCATTTACCTTAAATAGCCGTGATACAAATCTCCTATAGAAATTATTACGAGCATCTGTGAAACTATGCTGATTATCCAAATACTTATGATATTACCTGAACTATCTGTAAAATACGAAACTAGGCTATAACCAACCCCTGGAACCTACCCTCCTGTAATGCTTGTTTAATTACTCTAAGCACTAAGTTACTTGAATTATCCTAAATACCTACGATACCCTCTGAATTACCTTGAAATATGAAACTATGCTATACCCAACCCTGGAATCTAGCCTCCTGTGATACTACCTGAATTAGCCTAAATACCTACGATACTAGCTGAATTAGCTGTGAAATCATGCATAGCTATGATGCAGTTAGCCTCTGGAATCTAGCCTCCTGTGATACTAGCTGAATTAGCTTAAATGCTCACGATACTAGCTGAATTGGCTATGAAAATGATTTAAATACCTACGATACTAGCTGAATTAGCTGTGAAATCATGCATAGCTATGATGCAGTTAGCCTCTGGAATCTAGCCTCCTGTGATACTAGCTGAATTAGCTTAAATGCTCACGATACTAGCTGAATTGGCTATGAAAATGATTTAAATACCTGTGATACTACCCGAATCATGTGAAATTACTTTAACTAGCTCTGATACGAATTCCTGCTCTAAATTAGTACGAGCACCTGTGATACTATCAGAATTACGTATTAAAATGACTCAAATACCATTGATACAACCTGAATCAGCTGCATTTACCTTAAATAGCTGTGATACAAATCTCTGATCGAAATTATCAATAATATCTGTGAAGCTCTGTCGATTACCTCAAATACTTACGATATTACCTGAACTATCTGTGAAATACGAAGCTAGGTTATAACCAACCCCTGGAACCTACCCTCCTGTAATGCTTGCTTAATTACTCTAAACACCTATGTTACTTGAATTATCCTAAATACCTACGATACCCTCTGAAATACGAAACTATGCTATACCCAACCCTGGAATCTAGCCTCCTGTGATACTTGCTTAATTACTCTAAACACCTATGTTACTTGAATTATCCTAAATACCTACGATACCCTCTGAATTACCTGTAAAATATGAAACTATGCTATACCCAACCCTGGAATCTAGCCTCCTGTGATACTAGCTGAATTAGCCTAAATACCTACGATACTAGCTGAATTACCTGTGAAATACGACACTAAGCTATACCCTACCCTAGAATCTATCCTCTTGTGATACTAGCTGAATTAGCCTAAATACCTACGATACTAGCTGAATTATCTGTGAAATTATGCAGAGCCATGATACAGTTAGCCTCTGGAATCTATCCTGCAGAATGAATTAGCCTAAATACATACGATACTAGCTGAATTACCTGTGAAATCATACACTGCTATGATGCAGTCAACCTCTTGCAATACTAGCTGAATTACTTACCTGTTAGTGTGAGTGGGTTAGCTTTTCCCGTTGCAGGTCACCTTTTTCCCCTTATGGCTCACCGTTTTCCCTTTGGTGGTCACCTCTTTCCCTTTGTTGCTCACCTTTTTCCCTTTGCTGGTCACGTTTTTCCCTTTACTGATCAACTTTTTCCCTTTGTGGGTCACCTTTTTCCCTGAGCAGTCACCTTTTTCCCCTGAACAACTCACCTTTTCCCTGAATAGGTTACGTGATGGGCATGTCTAGAACATTGACATCAAACAGTTTTCCACTAAGTTCACGTCTAAAGTCGCTTTCAAGTCTAGCACCTCCTATTCCCTATCTCTCCTGTATATAAGTCCATATTGCTACTCCTTTAGTATCTGTCTAGCCTAACACCTCTCCTCCTGTTCCTATACCTCTCATATAAAGCATGCTCTACTCCTCGACTTCTGCCTAGCCTAACTCCTCTCCTCGTTTCCCTGTACCTCTCATATAAACCATACTCTACTCCTCGACCTCTGTCTAGCCTAACACCTCTCCGCGTTTTCCTATACTTCCCATACATATAAACGCATACTCTCAACCTCTGTCTAGCCTAACACCACTCCCCTGATCCCCTACCTCTCATAAAGAGTATTCCCTCCTGCCCCCCCTCTAGCCGAGTATCACTCCTTGGTTTCCTATCTAACCTAACTTTAACACCTGTCTATCCTAGCACAGGATCTCTCACCGTTTTCTCGTCTCTCCTTATAAACACATACTCAATTCTCCTAACCTAATACCTCTCCTCGTTTTCCTATACTTCTCATATAAACCATACTCTACTCCTCGACCTCTGTCTAGCCTAACACCTTTCCTCGTTTTCCTATATCTCTCATATAAACCATGCACTACGTTTCAAGCCCTGTCTAGTCTAACACCTGTCATCGTTATCCTATACCGCTCATATAAACCATACTTTACTCAGCCTCTGTCTAGCCTAGCATCTTGCCTTGTATTCCCTATCTCTTTCGTATAAAGCATATCCCTCCCTCCTTTAGCATCTGACTAGCCTAGCGTCAGTCCTCGTATTCCCTATCTCGTCCATATAAACGCATTTTCCTCCTTGAACCGTCGCATCTAGCCTCGTTTTCCCTATCCTTTCCCATATAAACGCAAAAAAGTGGCCTCGCTCTCTCTATATATACCTACTATTGAACAGTGGCAAAACGTGTGGAGTGACGAATCACTTACACAATGTGGCGATCCGATGGCAGGGTGTGGTTATGGCGAATGTCAGCGTGTGTAGTGCCAACAGTGAAATTCGGAGGTGGTGGTGTTATGGTGTGGTCGTGCTTTTCGTGGAGGAGGCTTGCACTGCTTGTTGTTTTGCATGGCACGATCACAGCGCAGACCTACACTGATATTTTAAGCACCTTCTTGCTCCCCACTGTTGAAAAGCAATTCGGGGATGGCGATTGCATCTTTCAACACGATGGAGCACCTGTTCATACTGCTCGTGCTGTGGCGGAGTGGTTACAGGACAATAACATCCCTGTAATGGACTGGCCTGCACAGAGTCCTGACTTGTATCCTATACAACACCTTTGGGATGTTTTGGAACGCTGACTTCGTGCCAGGCCTCACGGACCTACATCGATACCTCTCCTCAGCTCCGCACTCCGTGAAGAATGGGCTGCCATTCCCCAAGAAACCTTCCAGCACCTGATTGAAAATAGGCCTGCAAGAGTGAACGCTGTAATCAAGGCTAAGGGTGGGCCAACACTATATTGACTTCCAGAATTACCGAAGGAGGGCGCCAAGAACTTGTACGTCATTTTCAGCCAGGTGTCCGGATGCTTTTGATCACGTAGTGTAAGTCTTCGAAGGGAACGGTTGTGTATGTGCGATGGATGCGTGGGGCATCTCCGCAGTGTGCTTGTGTAATCCTATGTGGATAATATAGTGCACCTTGTTAAGTATAATAAATCAGAAGAAATGTAGATTTATATATTTTTAGTGCTCTAAAGATAACACGATCGCTTAGCTCCTGGTACCTTTCTGGTTTCCTCTGTCTACGTTCCCAATGTTTAAGCCGGGGTAACTAAATTTAATATTTTAGCTGCAAACCTTTTGGCTTTACCCCGGTGTATAGCAATATCTTCAGAAATTAATGACATTGTTTTCCTTATTCCTCTTTTTCCAATCTCAAGATAGATGTAAGAGTGCTACAGGGACCTGGCTTGTCTTTGTTCAGGATAGGTATGTCCCTGAATGATTGCTTTTCCCTACTACTTTTTTCTTTTTCTTCTACGTACAGTAAGCAGGGGAAGTACTGCATTCCACTCAAAAATTCGGTACGGAGATATCGCCGGAAATACATGTTATGTGGTGCCTTGAATTCAAATAAAGCATTTTTGGAAACATGACGGTGTGTGTGTCTGTCTGTGAACACCAAGCTCAAAAACAAAACGTCGGATAAATAACAAACTTGGTATTAGATTTTAACATCCTGCAAGGATGCGACACGAAGATTTTCAAGAAAATCCCCTTACGGCAAACTACCCTTTATGTGGAACATTTATCGAAAGTTTTTATTTTCCCAAAAATGTCACTAACGATTTTGATTAAAATATCATACGTTTAAGATGCTTTCATGGTAAATTAAATGTATGTCATGAATATTCTGGGAATGTCCTTAAAAGTCCTCTTCACTCTGAATAACGTTCGTATAACTGGTAAACCCTAAGAGATAGACAAAAATTTTACTACACAAAAAATGTGATCTCGTTAAAACATACTATTTATAACATATACTTTTTTGTCTAGTTAGCTATTTCCGAGATATTCCTTATTGGTTTGTTTTATATTTTCGATTACTTATATTTTTTTCTCTAACGGGAATTCGTTATTCGTTTTTACTTTGTCTACTACGTATAGTATGTTGGGGAAGTATTGCATTCCACCCAAAAATTCGATACCGAAATTTCATTGGAAATATGTGTTTTGAGTCCCACTGAATCCAAAAAATAAAGTTTGGAAACATGTCGGCGTGAGTGTGTCTGTGAACAGCATAACTCAGAAATGTATAGTCGGATAAAGACCAAAATTGGTATTTAGGTTCAGTATCTTCCAGAGATGCGACACGAAGGTTTTCAAGAAAATCCCCCCACCCCAGATTACACTTTACATGGAACATTTTTCGAAAATTTTAATTTTCTCAAAAATGGCTAACGATTTTGATTAAAATATCACATGTTTAAGATATTGCATGACAAATTAAATGTATATCTCGACTTTTTTGGGAATGTCTCCAAAAGTATTCTTCATTCTGAACGACTTTTGCATAACTGGTAAACCATAAGAGATAGATGAAATTTTACTATACAAAAAGTGTAGATCGCGTTAAAATACGCAATTTATGTCATATACATTTTTTTTGTTGAGTGAACTATTTTCGAGATATTGCTTGTTATTCCCTTAAATTTTCCAATACACTTTTTTCTCAAATTCGTTATTCAATATTTTATGTCCTGGTAATGCAAAGAGAATGGAATGCGCCACATAGCAACCAGCTCTTAAAATATTTGACTATCGCTTAAAACCTACCATATTCCCCTTACACCTACAAGAAAATTAGCAATAAGTTTAACATCTCGATATCTCGATTAACATGAAGCATATGGAGAATAAGCGTTTGTAAAAATAGTTTGTACAAGAGTAGAGAAAGTCATGTGAGTGTAACACATCAGATTTTTTTACCGATATTTTATGAGTGGGTGTACTGATTCCAACCATGGGTCCAGGGTCAACATGAGGTACACCAATACACCTTTTATCCAGCTGATCAGATTTATCGTTTCCATATATGTCCATATGACCCGGCGCTTACCGCGTTTCGAGCCTGTTGCGAGATGATAGGGTAATATTGACATTTAGACATTCCCATATCAATTTTGATTTTACCTGGGGTGAGGAGAGTGTTTTTAAAATACTTCGACTATATGTAAGGATGAAAATTCCTTTATCATAATCTTTCTGAAGTGCTCTTAGAGCTCAGTTCAGGATAGCAAATGCTTCTGCCTGAAAAACTGCGCAATATTTTCAAATACTTATAGTGATATTTTTTCTTGGAGATAGACCATATAAGCCTCCACCCGACTGGGCCCTGTACGGGATCCCTCTGTGAAGCGGTGAAGGAAATTTTTAAAATTTAATCCCACGCTTTGGGCGTCAATTTGAAGTAGAATTGTTCTTTACGTTATTTGCTGCTACGTATGAAAAGCCGATTTGAAGTAAGAGTTGTATTATATTTCAACTGTTGGGGATCCGAACTTGTAGTAGTTGCAACCACACGTATAATAAACAGTTTCCGGTAGCCTTCGCCCCAAATGTATTTTTAGGAGGCCTTTGCTCAAGGTTTAAAAATTACTAACTTTGTAATTTGAATCTTTCTTTAAATATTATATATTTATGTTTACCACGGCTGCGTTAGTATTTATTTTAGAGACATGGATATCTTGGCAGGGCGTGATGCGACAAGAATGTAGGCTTACACAGATTATAATTTTTACTTCACAACTTTTATCAATACTTGATACCATTTAAATAACACTTCACTGATTCTTTTTGTTAATTAATTAAACTTTCTATAATACGTTAACTTATTTTTCGTCTCACACGAATACGTATTAAATCTCTCGAGGACACATCTCGCATCCGGTTACTATCACTGTCTGCAGACAACTGAATAGATTTCAACCATCTGATTTGGTAATTCTACTCCAATAGAATACCTGTATTTAACTTGAAGTAGAATATTTGTTGATAGTTGGAACATGCTTCACGTTTATATACACCACGTATGGGAGCCAATTTGTCGCGGTCACTTCGTGTTATCTTATTTCTGAGCGCCTGTTATTGTTTTACTATTTTGAATGTTGGGTTCATTGTCCTCCGGCTAGCTATTATTTATCGGTCGAGCACATCTCTTGATCAAGGTGTGTAAACGGAAAGGATTTGTTACTCAAAGATAACACTGATAAAAGAATTTGTTTTTACACTTTTATTGCCGTTACACTTCTTTAATTTCACATATTGACTCTTGATACACGCCCGACAGAAACTGTTATATTTTCTGTTACTATAATAACTTATTTGCTGCACATTATTAATTCGCGTACTTCAACTTTACGACACGAGAGATTTTGTAGAACTGTGCGACGTGTAACCCGCGAACGATTCTGATGAACTGGACAATACTTGCCTCTGGCTTTAGCTTTTTATACTCCCACACCCTAATATGCCTAAACATTATAACAGAGCTGAGTTATATCCAATCAAAAATTACAAAAACATATGCTCTAAGGAAGAAATTCCCGCCATTTCTAAGAAAAGCGCGCCAATCTGACGTCATTTGTTTGCCTCTTCTAATTATAAACAACTCACCCCCTCGCTCATTGTTACCCGCTCTTATTGTCAGTTTCAGTGAGGCCGTGTAAACTTATTTCCTAACAATTAACAATAATAATTAACAAACATCTCAAATCAATGTCATACAATAATGCTTATTTGCACTACATCACTCTGGAATTTACATTATTGTGATACAAATTACTGCCACAAACTAAAGCTTTTTCTGGTTGTTGATTGGCTATTTTTAAACTGTCTCAAAATTACATTATTGTTACTGCAAGAATCACAAGTAGTACTGTTAACTTTCTTACTCATTATTTACTCAAGGTTACCTCATTGTTAGCAACTTTTAGCTTATTATTATCGCAGCTCCTACATTATTAAATTACGTAATGCATCCACATAACATTATTACACATGGATACAATAATATAAGCATATACAATGACTGTTAAATACATTTTACAAATTGTTACATACACATATTGTTTTAAGGCGGCCTGTTATTGAATTTACATATTATATAATTTGAGTGAAATCATTTAAATGTTAAAAATACTGTCTCACCGCACAAGTTGGCCACATACCTTATCAGGCATAATTCCTTACATCCAATCTTCTCGAGACCCAAGGGATACGTGGAGAGAAAGAAAAGTATTGAGTATTCATTAGGTCAGACCACATACTCAACACTGAATCATCCAGGAATTTAGAATTGAGTATGTCCAATTGTTGAACAGCTGTCTTTCCAGTTCACTGTTTGAACTAGTAGGTAGTAGGCCTAGTTAGAGCTTGTAAATAAATGCAAATGAGAGGAAGTCCCATTAAAGTCTCCATGTTCTCTCATAAATTAGTAAGTTAAAGGGAAGAATAACTTTTAATGAATACTACAATAATTATTATGACATACCTACGACCCAAGCTTATCGTTTGGAAGATGTTCGATCGACCGAATGGTCGGTTGAAGAGATAAGGATACGAGGTAATGCTATCACCCAACGTAAATCCAGAAACGCTATCGAGATATAACCATATTTTTTGCAAGTTTATCCTCTCCGTCTATAGCGAATTCCAGAAACTCCCACACTGAATTATTGAGCATGCTTACGTGTTAGTGAGTTAGTGCGTTTTCAATTCGAAATAATGCTGGTAATACAGTGCGTTCTACAAGTGAGGTTGGCGCGATAGTTGTGACGTACTGCGAGAGGTAACAGCGGTGTTGTGTTCGACGCCCCAACTGATTAAACGTAAGGAACAGGGTGCTTCGCACGTGTTTCATTGCACCGCTATGTCGCGAGGAAAAGTGAAGTAACAGTGAAACGCTGAACTAAATCACATTAGTGAAGTGATAGTGAAAAACTGAACAAAGACACGTTATATAGTGGGCCACTTGTGGCTCTTTATTTCGCCTAGTGGTTGTTTCAAAAGATGGCCGTAGTTCTTTTGGTACCTGCAAGCACGAGCTACAAGTTTGGGCCCCTGCTTATTACGCTGGCAGCCTAACTTACAGCCCTCGCCAGGTTGTGTCCTCTCCGCCAATATAGGTAGCGCTAATGTTGGTTCCACGTCATCATCACCTGACCTTCCCAGTGCGTACCCCGAGCGATGCTCCGAGAGAAAAACTCGGATGTGTTACACTCACATGACTTTCTCTACTCTTGTACAAATTATTTTTACAAACGCTTATTCTCCATATGCTTCATGTTAATCGATCGAGCTGTTAATCTCATTGCTAATTTTCTTGTAGATGCAAGGGGAATTGATAGACTTTAAGCGATAGTCAAATATTTTAAGAGCTGGTTACTACGTGGAGTATTCCATTCGCTTTGCATTACCAGGACAAAAAAATGAATAACGAATTTGAGAAAAAGTATAAGTATTGGGAAAATTAAAGGGAATAACAAGCAATATCTCATAAATGTTTCACTCAAAAAAAATGTAAATGACATAAATTGTGTATTTTAACGCGATCAACATTTTTTGTATACTTAAATTTTGTTTATCTCTTATGGTTTACCAGTTATGCAAAAGTCGTTCACAATGAAGAATACCTTTGGAGACATTCCTAGAAAATTCGAGATATACATTTCATTTGTCATGAAAATATCTTAAACATATGATATTTTAATCAAAATCGTTAGAGCCATTTCTGAGAAATTAAAATTTTCGAAAAAATGTTCCATGTAAAGTGTAATCTGGGGTGGGGGGATTTTCTGAAAAGCTTCGTATCGCATCTCTGGAAGATACTGAAATTAAATACGAAGTTTGGTGTTTATCCGACTGTTCGTTTCTGAGTTATGCTGTTCACAGGCACACAGACACACACACACGGACATGTTTCCAAAAATGCTTTTTTTGATTCAGAGGGTCTCAAAATATGCATTTCCGGTGAAATCTCGGTATCGAATTTTTGGGTGGAATACAATGCTTCCCCTACTTACTATACGTAGTAGAGAAAGGCGAGGAAGGACTTTTATTTGAGCTTCGTGTCTGGGAGCGGCCGTCTCCACACTTTTCGGCCTTGTCTAAGTCCTAAATTCCTGTACAGTGTGGAGCGGCATTCAATATTTCATGGGAACGGGTTTATATTATATTATTGCGTGTTAAATTGTCATTTCGAAATGGCAAATGTGTGTGAGAAGGACAATATCAAATTCAAGGTGCTTTAATTGCAATATATCTCTGTTTCTATATTTCAGTGTTAATATATTCAGTACTTTTGAGGCTGTATGGATTGTTACTTTTTTAAAGCTGCTTTAAATCCTTGTACATTTCCTTTAAACTTTGCTATTACAAACAATTATTACACTGGGGGAATGCCCTATTTCCAATGCATTCTGTAATGGGCCCGGCTTTTTACTTTTATAGTTTATCTATTTGTTTTACTTTCTCTACTACAAAAATTCGACACCGAGATTTCACCGGAAATATATGTTTTGAGCCCTCCTGAATCTGAAGGTATTTTTGGAAACATGTGTGTGTGTGTTTGTCTGTGAACAGCATAACTCAGAAACAAACAGTCGGATAAACACCAAACTTGGTATTTAGGTTCAGTATCTTCCAGAGATGCGACACGAAGGTTTTCAAGAAAATCCCCCCAACCCAGATTACTCTTTACATGGAACATTTTTCGAAATTTATAATTTTCTCAAAAATGGCTCCAACGATATTGATTAAAATATCATATTTAAGATACTTTCATGAGAAGTAAAATGCATATCTTGAATTTTCTGGGAATGTCTCCAAAAGCGATCTTCACTGTGAGCTACGTTTGCACAACTGGGAATCCATAAGAGACAGACAAAATTTTACTACACAAAAGATGCAGATCGCGTTAAAATACACAATTTATGTCATATACTTTTTTTGTTGAGTGAACCATTTTCAAGATATTGCTTGTTATTCCCTTAAATTTTCCAATACTTATACTTTTTCTCAAATGGGAATTCGTTATTCATTTTTTTGTTCTGGTAGTGCAAAGATAATGGAATACTCCACATAGCAACCAGCTGTTTAATACTTGACTGTCGCTTACAGCCTAGCAATTCCCCTTGTATCTACAAAAAAATTAGCAATAAGATTAACATGAAGCGGATGGAGAACAAGCGTTTGTAAAAATAGTTTATACAAGAGTAGAGAAAGTCATGCGAGTGTAACACATCAAATTTTTAAGCAGTTGTGACTTCTATGCATCAACTACTTCTAAACTGCCTTACATGAACGTTACAATAGGTTATATAAACATACGCATTTTTTAAAGAGTAGAGAAAGTAGTGTGAGTGTGCTACATAAGAGTTATATATACACGAGAAGAAGAATATACGTAAGAAGAACTAAAAGAATACGGACTAGCTATTATATTTCGCAGTTTCATCAATTTCACACTAAATCTGTTTTTCACTAATCTTCCTTCAGTATTCTATACATTTTACATTGTAGTTGTAGAGGGCGCTAACGGCAGTTTTATGACAAGAAAATAGAGTTGAGGGCCACCAAAGTGGAGGCAGAGGAATTATTGATGGCAGGAAAACTGCCGGAATCGATAGCGGTCTGCAGAGACTCCCTGGTGGAGTCAATTATTAACGAGGTTGTCAGAAGTATGTGGGCAGATCTTCAGGGTCTGGGACGGCAGGTTCACCCTTGGGAGTCACGGTTGAGATTTGCTGACCTCGCTGCCGTATATGGTCACTCAACGAATATTTAAAACCATCTCATCGCAGTGATTGCTTCCTTTTTCTGGCTTGTATGCTAAAGGGTAACGGAGAATGCAATTACCTATTGATTGATATGACCTTTTGGGTAATGAGGATTCGAGCCAAGTTTCCATATCGGGATTTCAAAGAAAATACACTTAACTTCCTGAATACAAAAATTGCGATGCAAGACATACACGACCTTCTCTAAACATACCAATTCACATATACCTGTTATACAGTGTGAAAAATTATTTTATGGATTTTAAGCCAACATATTGTCTCAATGGCATACAACATAATTTGAATTATGACTTAATTTGGAGAAGAACTACTGAAGTTGGCAAGACCCAAATTACAAGTGTTCATTACGAGATCAATTTGTGACACGGCACACATCTAACCTCTTTCAGCATTTCTGTGTAGAAGTTTTTAAGGACAGCATCATATTCAGGAAGTAGGGCAACGTTTTCGTAATATCTTTCACTTTGACATTGTTGGAATTGTTAGTTCTCAACTCGCCCGCCGCACACTAAAGCCTTCTGAGCTCTCCACATTCTCATCTGACACACGAGGTCGTTCTGATTATATCACCTTAGAATGTTCTTACCAGAAGGGGCGTTAGGTACCAAATCTTTGGCTGTACGCCCGCTGAACGGCAACCACTGATTTCTGTTTCGCGAATTCTAAGATACAAAAAGCTTTCGGAGGCAAGTTGCCAATTTTTACTTTCTCTACTACGTATAGTACGTAGGGGAAGTATTGTATTCCACCCAAAAATACAATACCGAGATTTCACCGGAAATACATGTTTTGACACTCCCTGAATCCAAAGAAATCTGATGTGTTACACTCACATGACTTTCTCTACTCTTGTACAAACTATTTTTACAAACGCTTATTCCCCATATGCTTCATGTTAGTCGAGATATCGAGATGTTAATCCTATTGCTAATTTTCTTGTAGATGCAAGGAGAATTGCTAGTCTTTAAGCTAGAGTCGAATATTTTAAGAGCTGATTGCTATGTAGAGTATTCCATTCTCTATGCATTACAAGGACAAAAGAAAATGAATAACGAATTTGAGAAAAAGTATAAGTATTGGAAAATTTAAGGGAATAACAAGCAATATCTCGAAAATGGTTCAGTCAACAAAAAAAATGTATATGAACTAAATTGTGTATTTTAACGCGATCTACATTTTTTGTGTAGTAAAATTTTGTCCATCTCTCATGGTTTACCAGTTATGCAAAAGTCGTTCAACATGAAGAATACTTTTGGAGACATTCCCAGAAAATTCGAGATATACATTTCATTTGTCATGAAAATATCTTAAAAATATGATATTTTAATCAAAATCGTTAAAGCCGTTTGTGAGAAAATTAAAATTTTCGAAAAATGTTCCATGTAATGGGTAATCTGGGGTGGGGGGATTTTCTTGAAAACCTTCCTGTCGCAATTCTGGAAGATACTGAACCTAAATACCAAGTTTGGTGTTTGTCCGACTGTTCGTTTCTGAGTTATGCAGTTCACAGACACACAGACACACACACACACAGACATGTTTCCAAAATGCTTTTTTTGTATTTAGGAGGCTCCAAAGCATGTATTTCCGGTGAAATCTCGGTATCGAATTTGTGTGTGGAATACAATACTTCCCCTACTTACTACACGTAGTAAAGAAAGTAAAAAGCATTTTTGGACACTTGCAGGATTTTCTTGAATATCTTCGTGTCGCCCCTTTGGAAGATACTAAATTTAAATACCAACTTCTATATCCACATTTCGATTTTGAGCTATGTGTTTACATAAAAACACTAGGTTTTTCCAAAAATGCTATTTTCTGTTCATGAGGCTTTAAAACATACATTTCCAATGAAATTCCGATACCGAATTTTTCGGTGGAATGCAATACTTCCTCTATCTACTAGGAACTGGTAGAGCAAATAGTAATATGATAAAAGAGAAGAAGAAAACACCTCCGTGTTGTAGGGATACGTGTCTGCCTCTCATTCAAGAGGCCTCGAGTTTGAATCTCGGCCACGGTGATTTAACCGAACACCAAGGGTTCTGCCTTCTCCTGAAATTCTGTGGACTCCTGGCTCAATTGAGCATCATTAACCCTTTCATTCTTTCATCGTCCAATATGAGCTATCCGGTTTAAGGCAAGCACGTAAAAGGAACTAAACAGTACAAATTGTTAAATAAGAGGAAAAGAACAGAAGTAAACTTGAGAGAGGAGAAGATACGAAAATAAAATAGAGATGATAAAACAGAAAAGAGAGGAAAAGGAAGAGAGATGAATCGAAGTAGAGAAGTTGAGGGGGCAAGAATAATTTAAGGTAAGATAAGAGAAGGGAGCAGGAAAGGCGAAGGATTAAAAAGGAGGAGAACCGAAGGGAAAATAAGAACACAAAGAAGGGGCGAGAGGGTAAGGTAAAGGAAGGGAAGAGAAGAGGGCTGGGAAAGGAAATGGAAGAGTATGGAAAGGGAAGGAAACGAAGATAAGACAGAAGGGAATAAGGAAAGGAAAGAAGGAGTGAGGGCGAGAGGATGGGAATGAAAGGAAAACGAAGGAAACAAAAGGAAAGCGAAGAGAAGAAACAAGGGAACAGAGGTTAAGGAAAGGAAAATTAAGAGAGAAGCGGAGAAATAAGGAACAGAGTAAGGAAAGAGGAGAGAGAAGAGAATGGAAGAATAAAGAAAGGAAGGCGAAAATAAGAGAAAAGGCAACAGAAGGTAAGGAAAAGGAAGGGCAGAGTAAGGGTATAGAAAAAAAGTGAAGGGAATGAAGGAGAAGCGAGGAGAAGAAAAAAGGGAACAGAGGGTAAGAAAAGAGAAGCCGGGAGGGAATGAAAGGAAAGAAAAGGAAAGCGAGGAGAAGAAAATAAAGGAAAGGGGAGAGAAGAGGAGAGCGGAGGTAAAGGGAATGGAAGGAAAGAGAAAAGGATCAAGTAACGGAAAGGGGAGAGAAGAGGAGAGCGGTGGGGAATGGAATGGAAGGAAAGAGAAGAGATGTTTGCCACTATAAAGGTAATCTTTGATGATGAGATATGAGGTTAGCCGTGCCACATCGTGTCAACTTGTTTGACAAGCATGGTGATTGAGTTCACAAGATCCGTCTCTTCATCTCGCGATGGTTTTTAAGAATGACAAACCTCCCGACCCTCGCTTTCTCATAATCGACTTTGTTGTCTGGGATGTGGGTTTGCTGTTTTACATGGGATCTCATTTACAAGTCAAAAGGGTAAAGCGAGGGTGGAAAGAATGAGGAAGGACCCGGCCTTGTCATGTTAATGGAGATTTGGCGCTACGTAAGAAACGCTTTGACGTATCGGCCAACACTGGAACAAAAGTAATTACTGGAATACTGATTAACTTTCCTCTCAAGCTAATTACACAGTTCGCTTCGGATTCTAATGATTATTTCAACATCGTGTTGCAAAAACTCTTTCGGATAAACAAACGCGTCCTAATTACCAATCCGGAACGTTGGGATTTCAGCTCAGTTCGCATGCATCTCTCTTGAGAAAGAAATACATTTCTTTGTAAAACATTCCCCTTGTCAGAATTATATAACACATCTATGGAAGCTCACGTTTTACCTTATTTATAAAGTTTTTCATTACATTTTCAGCCAAAGGCTGTATCTTCCGCTATCTGATATTTATATGCTTTCCGTCCGGACAGCACTAATGAACTATCAGTGCGGTTTTAGAACATTTTCACCCACCTGCGTATTTCATTCAACCTGATCGTTTTTTTACTTTCTCTACTACTTACGTATAATAGTAGAGGAAGTGGTCAAACACATCAAACTCTGCATTTATACGGATGGTTTCTAAAACTGAAAAAAGCAATGGTTGTGCTGTGATATGTAGATATATCATCCTCCAATACAAATTACCATCCTTGTTCTCTGTATACCAGGTGAGTCAGCTGCGCCTGTTGAAGTTGGTATTTTCTTAGCCCCACCTATGGACGCGAATTTGAAGAAGCTTACTTCTCAACAATAATTACAATCAACAAACATCTCAAATCAATGTCACATAATAATGCATATTCATACTATAATCACTCTTTACATTTAAATAATTTGTGATACAAATTACTGCATCAGGTTTATTACATTATTTTTTGCCACGTTTTGGGCGTAAATTTGAAGTAATTTGTATTGAAGGAGTTGTATTATTTTTCAACTGTTGGGGAACCGAACTTGAAGTTTGTTTGTAACCGCACGTATGGTACCCGGTTTCCGGTAGTCTTCGCCCCAAGTGTACTTTCAGGTGGTCTTTGCCCCAAGTTTAAAAAAATATTAACTTTGTAATTTAACTGTTTTTTAAATATTATATATTCATGTTTGCCTCGGCTGCGTCAATATTATTGTTAGGGACATGTTTCTCTTGGTAGGGTTATGATGCGACAAGAATGTAGATTTACACAGATTATTATTTTACTTCACTCCTTTTATTAATACTTGTTACGATTTAAATAACACTTCACTGATATAGAGAGAGACAGCTGTGAAATGTTTTTATTAAGTACTTGCACTTTTTAACACGTAAACTATATTTGTCCCACACAAAATACGTATAAAATTTCTCGAGGACGCATCACGCGTCCGATTAGGAACACGGTCTATTAATAACTGCCTTCTGAATTTGTAAATGTTTCTCCTTTTTAGTATTTGATTGGCTAATCCTACTCCAATAAAATACCTTCATTTAACTAAAGCTTTTTCTGGTTGTTGATTGGCTATTTTATGAACTGTCACAAAAATTACATTATTTTTGCTCCAATAATGACTAGTAGCATTATTAAACATTCTTACTCATTAATGCCCCAAGGATACCTCATTGTTAACAACTTTTAACTTATTATTCTCACAGCTCCTACATTATTAAATTACGTAATGCATTCACTTAACATTATTGAACATGTGTACAATAATATAAGCATATGCAATAACTGTTACATACATTTTACAAATTATTACATATACATATTGCTTCAATGCGGGCTGTTATTGAATTTATATTTGTATAATTTGACTGAAATGATTTAAGTGTTAAAAATACTGCCTCATGCACAGAATGCCACAAAAACTTTAAAAAAATTTAAATAATAAAATAAAACTCCGGGCTCATTATACGTAGAATGCACTGAAAATAAAGCATTCCCCCAGAGTAATAATTGTTTGTACTGCCAAAAGTTAAAGGAAATGAACGAGGATTTATAGCAGCTTTAAACAAAAGTAACAATCCATACAGCCCCAAAAGTACTGAATATATTAACATTAAAATATATTACAATTGAAGCACATTGCACTTGAATTTCTGCTTGTTACATAACATTTGCCATTTTTAAATGAAATTTAACACGCGAAAATATGATATAAATTCGCTTCCATGCAATTTTAAATGCCGCTCCACACACTACAAGAATTTAGAGTTTTACTTATGCCAAAAGTATATGTTATGTAATAATTTAGCCAAGGCCGAAAAGTGTGGAGACGGCCTCTCCCAGGTACGAAGCTCAATAAAAGTCCTTCTTCGCTGGTCGTTGAGAACTAACAATCACATCTCTTCTTTCTCGAACGCATCGCTCGGGGTGCTCTGGGAAGGTCGGGTGATGATAACGTGGAGGCACCACAAGCGCTACCTATACTGGCGGAGAGGACACAACCTGGCGAGCGCTGTAGAAACCTGGTGCAGCCGACTTCTGGTGTTAACCAGGCTGCCGGCCGTAATAACAAGCAGGGGCTGAAAATTCAGCCATACAGGCAAGAATAGAGGACCTTTCTACACAACTGGTTGAGCTACGCCTGCAACCTTTACACGTCTCTCGGCTGTAGAGGCCAAGCCGCGAACCTCAGCCAGGGTAACAGCGCACTCTTCAATAGAATCACCGAACTACAAGACGACGACTGGGTGCTCGCGTCTGCCCAGCGACGGCAGCGACGACCGATCAACACGACTGGGTGCACTTGGGGCCTCAGTCGCGGGGATTCGAGAGCTCCAAACATCCACGAACAACGCCATCAACCAGAACTTCAAAGGACCACTTTCAACCACCTTCAGGAAGGCTACACCATAATCCGTAACTTCCTGGAAACACAGATGATACCAAACTCTTCTCAATCCTCTACCTTACTACATAACTCCTATCGAAACTTCGCTGCAGGGGCAGACTGGGCCCTGCTCAAGTCTGTCTCCCGGCAACAATTCCTTACCGTGACTGCGGCCCAGTCACACAGTCACCTTGGTCTGCGCGGGTGCTTCAGGCGGTACCGCTGCAAACCTTCTACTTTCTTACTCCGGTGGAGGAGTTTTTAGTGGGTATGCCAATTCATTGGTGAGTTCCACGTCCCAATTCCGATTCCCATCGGCGCTGAGGTTAGTGATTAAATCATTTTCTCCTCCACTCGAATAAAAGTAGTTTATGATTGCAGCTACATAAAAGAACTGCGGCCATCTCAGAAAAAAACAGGCACTCAGTGAAAGAAGAGCCACAATTGGCTCAGTATGTAAGAGAAAGAGAGGTGGGAGAGAGAAAGAGAAGCGCAACTAAAAATCTGATGTGATACAT
The DNA here is from genome assembly GCA_030765065.1 of Deroplatys truncata. Classification (NCBI taxonomy): domain Eukaryota; kingdom Metazoa; phylum Arthropoda; class Insecta; order Mantodea; family Mantidae; genus Deroplatys; species Deroplatys truncata. The sequence continues at coordinate 236,585,003 of CM060976.1, forward strand.
TCAAATGACTTTCTCTACCCTCTATCCCTTATTCATGGGTGTACAAACTATTCCTACTAAAGCTTATTTTTCTGTCTACCACATTTTAATGCAAATAAACCTTTGCAGAAATAGCTACATTATACATTTCTTTTGGATACAAAGTGAACAGTGCTAGTCAAAAGTTTAAAAACTGGACGGTACACGCGGCCTTAATATTCCATATTCTTTCCAAACAATCGCGAGAAACAGGACTCAACAGAATGACTAAGAAATTTACAATTCGAATCTTTAATAACGGATGCCTCAGAAAAGACTTATGCCACAATAAAACGCATTTGAAATAAATTGTGTGCTTTAAAGTGATTTACATTTTTGGTGAAGTACGATTTTGTCTATCGCTTAGGGTTTACCAGTTATACAAGATTGTACAAAATGTCTTCCAAATGAAGGGACGTTACAGCCTCTCAGAGAATTCGAGCTACACATTTTATTTGTAATATAAATGTATTTAATATATGCTGCTTTTATCAAAATCGTTAGAGGCATTTTTTATAAAATAAAAAATTTCGAAATATCTTCCATGCAAAGGGAAGCCTGGGATGAGGAGATTTCATTAAAAATCTTAATATCCCATCTTTGGAAGATACTGAACCATGATGTAGGTAGTATTGAAGGAGTTGTATTATTGTTTGATCCACGTTTTGGGAGCCAATTTGAAGAAGGTGTGTTGCTGCTACGTATGGAAACTCAGTTTGAAGAAGATGTATTATATTTCGACTGTTGGGGAGCCGAACTTGAAGTAGTTGCAACCGCACGTATGGTACCTGCTTTCCGGTAGTCTTCGCCCTAAATGTACTTTCCGGTGGCCTTTGCAGCAAATATTTAAAAAATATTAACTTTGTAATTTTGACTGATTCTTTAAATATTTATATTTTTATGTTTGCCTCGGCTGGTCAGTATTTATTTTTAGAGACATGAATTTCTTAACCAGGTTTGTGGTGCGACTGAAGAATGTAGGCTTACACAGATTATAATTTTACTTCACTCCTTTTATTAATGCTTGACACGATTTAAATAACACTTCACTGAAATAGAGCTGTGAGATTCTTTTATGAATTACTTGTACTTTTTAACACGTAAACTATTTTTCGTCTCACGTGAATACGTATAAAATATCTCGAGGACGCATCTTGCATCCGGTTACAAACACTGTCTGCAGGCAACTGACTTCTGGATTTGTAAATTTTTCTATATTTCAGTTTCTAATGGGCTAAAACTTCACTTATCTAAAGTTTTTTCTGGTTGTTGGATATTTTTTTAAACTGTCACAGAAATTACATTATTGCTTCCAAGAATTACAAGTAGTATTGTTAAACTTTCATTATTGCCTCAAGGTTACCCGATTGTTACTTCATTGTTAGCAACTTTTAACCTATTATTCTCACAGCTCCTACATTATTAAATTACGTAATACATTAACATAACATTGTTACACATGGATACACTAATATAAGCATGTATAACGACTGTAATATACAGCTTTTATATATTGCTACATACACATATTGCTTTAAGGCGGGGTATTATTATACTTTATATTGCATAATTTGACTGAAGTCATTTAAGTGTTAAAAAATACTGCCTCAACCAAAATACCAAGTTTGGTATTTATCGGTCTTTTGAGTTATGTTGTTCACAGACACACGCGTGGCAGACCTTTTTCTATAATTGCTTTGGGGGGGGGGGGTTCAGGAAGTCTCAAAATATGTATTTCCGGTGAAATTTCGTTATCGAAGTTTTTTAACAAACTTTCCTTTTGTAATCGCAAATAAAGGCGAGTGAGCAACTTGTTTGAATTGCTTGGTCTAATGTTGTGTAATAACGTACAGGATGAAAATCCGATGCGCCGCGGCGCCCTCTAATAAATTTTATACCCCTACCCCTTCTCCAACCCGACACCGTTAACAATAACGGCAACAACGGCAATCAGGACGGAGGAGAGTTCGTTCTGAATGAATGAAACATCACGTGTCTCCGTTTGTTGCACAGCTAAGATATGATTTATGGTATAGCCTTGTATTCTTCTTGAAATATGTAGCACTTCATTCGGAAGAATGAGTTCAACTTTAGTAATTTTCATTGTTTAGTTTCACTAGAGAATTAGTCACAAAAATTACATTTTTACTTAGGTTCCTCAGAAACATATACCACTGAAAAATAATATTCTACACCTACATAGGTTTTTATAATTATTTCATCAATTAAACGCACTATTCTTCCCGACTGCCACAGGCTATAAGACAGCATCTAATTTCAAACAAATAGAAGACTAAAAAATAATTTATAAACCCTGAATTATAGAATACCAATATGTTGGAGTAATAAAATGACATATTTCCTAAGATAGCTTACTCTATGGAAAATTAATGAAAAACAATCTGATATTCACATTCACATGACTTTCTCTACTCACTAGTGGGTACAAAAAGTTTGCGAAAGCGGAACGATTGCACCATTAATAATGGATATCTCGGAAATGGCTGATAATACAGAAAACCTTATTTCACATAAATTCTGTGCTTTAAAGAGATCAACATTTTTGTATAGTGCGTTTTTGTCTATCTCTTCATGTTTACCAGTTATACAAGATTACACAAAATTCCTTCGGAATGAAATGGACTGCGAAGACTATTCCCAGAAATTCGAGATATATAATTTTTCTTTGTGATGTGAATATCTTTAATACGTATATTTAAATAATTTCGTTAGAGCGACTTTTTAAAATAAAACATTTCGAAAAATGTTCCGTGCAAGGATAGTTGGAGGTGAGGAATTTACTTGAAAATCTTCGTGTCACACCTTTGGAAGGCACTGAACCTAAATACCAAGTTTCGTATTTATCCGACTTATCGTTTTTGAGTTATGCTGTTCAGAGACACACACACGTATACGAATCTTTTTCTAAAAGGTATATTTTATTCAGGGGGCCTCAAAACAGGTATTCCCGGTGAATTATCGGTAGCGAATTTTTGGATGGAATGCTATATCTTCAGTACCAGTACGTGGTACAGAAAGTAAAAAATCTGACGTGATACATTTATAAGACTTTCTCTATGCTCTATCGTTTATTAGTGAGTATATAAACTATTTTTACTAAAGCTTATTTCTCTATCTTCTACATTTTAATTCAAATAAACCGTTGCAGAAACAGCTACATTACAAATTTCGTTATAGATACCAAGAGAACAGCGATAGTCAAATGTTTAAGAACTGGACGCTATATGCTGGCCTTAAAGTTCCATACTGTTTCCATGATATCGCGAGAAACAACTGAATGTTGAAAGGACTTTAAGGAAAGGCCAAGTGATGACCAATTCGAACCTTTAATTACGCATAAATCAGTAATTGCTTATGCAACAAAGAAAAACTCTTATTTGAAATAAATTGTGAGCTTTAAAGATATATAAAGGTATATATGTATTTTGTGCGGTACGTTTTCATCTATCGCTTAACGTTTAGCAATTGTACAAGATTATACAACATTTCTTCCAACTGAGGCAGTATTTTTAACACTTAAATGATTTCAGTCAAATTATATAATATGTAAATTCAATAACAGCCCGCCTTGAAGCAATATGTGTATGTAATAATTTGTAAAATGTATGTGACAGTCATTGTATTAATGCTTATATTATTGTATACATGTTCAATAATGTTATATGAATGTATTACGTAATTTAATAATGTAGGAGCTGTGAGAATAATAAGTTAAACGTTGCTAACAATGAGGTAACCTTGAGGCAATAAAGAGTTTGAGAGTTTAAATGTTACTTGTGATTGTTGTAAGAAATAATGTAATTTTAGTGACAATTTATAAAATAGCCAATCAACAACCGGAGGGGTTTTTAGTTAAATGAAGGTATTCTATTGGAGTAGGATTAGGCAATCAGAGAATTGAAATACAGAAATTTACAGGTTTAGACGGTTGAAATCTATTCAGTTGCCTGCAGTGTGTGCTCATAACTGGATGCGTTGCTTGTGCGTTCTTGAGAGATTTAATACGTGTTCGTGTGAGACGAAAATAGTATACGTGTTAAAAATGCAAGTATTAAATAAAACAATCTCACAGCTCTCGAAATCTGTGAAGTACTATTTAATTTGTGTCAAGGATTAATAAAAGGGAGTGAATTAAAACTTAAAAATCCGTGTAAGCCTACATTCTTCAGTCGCACGCTCCCTGCTAAGACATTCATGTCTCTAAAAATAAATACTGACGCAGCCGAGTCAAAAATAAATACTAAATATTTAAAGAAACAGTTTAATTACAAAGTTAATATTTTTAAACTTGGGGCGAAGGCTACTGGAAACTGTTTACTATACTTGCGATTGCAACTGCTTCAAGTGTTCGGCTCCCCAACAGTTGAACTATAATACATCTTCTTCAAACTGTAATTTAAATACGTAAAGAGAATAACTACTTCATATTGGCGTCCATACGTGGGGCTAAATAAATAAACAACTCCTTTAATACATCTTTCTTCACAAGGTATTCGCAGAAAATTCAAGATAGACATTTTATTTGTCATATGAATGTCTTTTACATGTGGTATTTTAATCAAAATCGTTAGAGCCATTTTTTTAGAAAATCAAACATTTCGAATAAGTTCCATGTAAAGGATAGTTTGGGTTGGGGTATTTTCTTCAAAACCTTCGTCTTTGGAAGGCACTGAATATAAATACCTAGTAGAGAAAGTAAAAATGAGAAATATATGGTAATAGCGAATGCTGTGTCATCTATCCATAAATAATAAAAGCATGCAGACTGGACGGCACCCTAATGACATCTACCTGACACGTGTAGAAGCAGAGGTACATTTGCTATGCACTAAGGTCTTTACGGACACGTGTTGAAGCTGCATTCTGCCCATCACAGAAACAGAGGTACAGTTGCTATGCACATGCCTCTATGCATATGTGACGAAGTAAGATGGTGTGGTATATTAACACGAGCTACGAGGTATCTACGAACATATCCGTCGCGATATGATCACGTAGTTTTTTTTTTTTTTTTTTTTGGAAAGGGGAGATAGTAGTAGAGTTGGAAGGGAAGAAAGATTTGGCTTATTTCGCCTGGTATGGTAAGAGGAATAAGTGAAGGAAAGGATGGTGGAGTCCCGCATAAGCACCTCCGTCATTGTACGTTATTTATGTTTGCTGCCGGCGGTGCCGGTCAGTCGCATTGATTGGGTTCTCAGGTGGACAGCCATGGCAGTAGTCCCTAGCTGTCACCTGGGGAGTCTGTGGTGAAAATTTATTGATCTGCATTGTTTGTGTGTGTGTGTGTGTGTACTCAGCGGTTGTAGCGTCTTTGCGAGAGTGGTTGCCGAAGTAGATGTGATTCTATGTACGTGCCTATAATTGTGTTGCTTTCGTCTAGTTTGTTGTAGTTCTCCTCCAGTAGCTGGAGCTTCTGAAGGACAGTGGCTTCGGATTGCTGGTGCTGCTCTCGAAGTCCAGCGATGGCGACCTCTAGGGCTCCCAGTCCCATGGGCCGGTCGTTGCAGCTGCTGTCTGTGGCGTCATCTGATTCCAGGAGGTGAGTTTCGATGCGTGCCAGCTTGCGCTGACACGAGTTGACTACTGGGTTCTGCTTGTCCTGGACGTTCTGTCGAAGTCGCAGGAAGTGTGAGGCAATTGTTGAGAGTTGTCGGATGGTTGTGTCACGTAGTTAAGCGACGTAAAATAAATAGAGAGAATGAATTCAATCATGGCGTAGAAGACTTAACAAGGTATTTGCAGAAAATGTAACATATAAATTTTATTCTTTATGTCCGTATCTCAAAAATATGATATTTAATATTGTTATCGGAGTTTGAAGTACTAATGCTGGCATTTACTCCAGTTATACAAATTTCTGCTCGCTTGTACCGCTATATACTGTTAGAAATTAACGTGGAAGAAATGACCAAGAAGATTCAAGCTTGATTATAACAGTCAAACAGCTTTAGCTTTAGCAAGAACAAAACGAGAGAAAAATAAAGCTTTATAACTGCATAAAGATTGGTTTAAGAACGCACAGGTAACAGGCCAAAGGTTTTCTTGTATGAAAAACAACGCCATTAGAAATACGTTGACAAAATGTCCACTATTTTTAGGTAGATACGTTATTCTGGCAGAAAATTAGCTCGTGAGCGACATTCACTTTAATATGCGAAAATTCTGTGCTCCGTTATGAGGTAATAAAAATGTATACCACACAACTGCAATATAATAATAAGGTGCCGTATATTGGCATGCGAGCTGTGTTGCTTGGCAACAGGGGACTGTCGCTTACCGGTGTGTATTTACGTTGCTATGGCAATCCCGCGATGTTCTCTTTTCTTGCACGTATAAATATACTATCTACCACTCAGTTTTGTGAAAAGTATGAAACGTCCTTCATTCATTAGCTCTAAGGAATAAAGCAACGTCTATGCAGGAGAGGTAGACTTGAATAATTAATGATAACTATAAGAAAAAATCTGATGTGTTACACTCACATGACTTTTTCTACTCTTGTACAAACTATTTTTACAAACGCTTATTCTCCATACGCTTCATATTAATCGAGATGTTAATCTTATTGCTAATTTTCTTGTAGATACAAGGGGAATTGGTAGGCTTTAAGCGATAGTCAAAATATTTTAAGAGCTGGTTGCTATGTGCAGCATTCCATTCTCTTTGCTTATCCAGTACGTAAAAAAAATGAATAATGAATTCCTATTTGAGAAAAAGTATTTGAAAATTTAAGGGAATAACAAGCAATATCTCGAAAATGGTTCACTCAACAAAAAAAAATGTATATGATATACATTGTGTATTTCAACGCGATCTACATTTTTTGTGTAGTAAAAGTTTGTCTATTCCTTATGGTTTACCAGTTATGCAAAAATCGTTCACAATGAAGAATACTTTTGGAGACATTCCCAGGAAATTCGAGATATACCTTTCATTTATCATGAAAATATCTTAAACATATGATATTTTAATCAAAATAGTTATAGCCATTTTTGAGAGAATTAAAATTTTCGAAAAATGTTCCATATAAAGGGTAATCTGGGGTGGGGGGATTTTATTGAAAACCTTCGTGCCGCATCTTTGGAAGATAGTGAACCTAACTACCAAGTTTGGTGTTTATCCGACTGTTCGTTTCTGAGTTATGCTGTTCACAGACACACAGACACACACACGGACGTTTCCAAAAATGCTTTATTTTATTCAGGGGGTCTCAAAACATGTATTTCCGGTGAAATCTCGGTATGGAATTTTTGGTGGAATACAGTACCTCCCCTACTTACTATACGTAGTAGAGAAAATAAAAATCCAATGTGACTTCTCTGACCATTATTCCACATTAATTCGTCAAAAACCCTATTTTTCAACCTGCCGTATGTATGTTACGTTTGAAGAAATAGTTTTATTATACATTTCTTTGCATATTCAAAGGGGATTAGGCAGCCTGAAGCGATGGTCAAATTTCTAAAAGTCTGATGACTTACATTCACATGGCTTTAAAGTGTTGGAGAGCTGAGAAGCGTTTCTTGTAGATGTCCGAACCCAGAGATCCGATTGTGGGACTATAGCTCCGGAGTTTTTATTTAGAAGAGTCATCTCCACATATAGGTAGACCATTTTGGGTGCACCTGCTGGCTAAACCAGTCAGAGGCGGTCAGTTTGTTGGCCAAGATCTTCTGATACAAAAGAATGTCACAGTATTATTTCACAACTCTTTAATTCCAGTTTGAAGAAGTTTAGTTGCTGATACGTATGGAAAGCCGATTTGAAGTAGTTGCAACTGCACGTATGATAAACAGTTTCCGGTAGCCTTCGCCCCAAAAAAATGTTTAAAAAATATTAACTTTGTAATTTTGACTTTTTCTTTACATATTATATATTTATGTTTGCCTCGGCTGCGTCACTATTTATATTTTTAGAGACATGAATGTCTTAGCAGGGAGTGGTGAGTATAGGCTTACACAGATTATAATTTTCCTTCAATCCTTTTATTAATGCTTGACATGATTAAATAACACTTCACTGATATAGAGAGAGAGAGAGCTGTGAAATTTTTTTATTAATTACTTGCGCTTTTTAACACATAAATTATTTTTGTCTCACACAAAATACGTATTAAACTTCTCGAGGACACATCTCGCGTCCGGTTAGAAGCACTGTCTACAAGCAACTGACTTCAGAATATGTAAATTTTGCTTCAATGTAGTTTCTGATTGGCTAATCCTACTCCAATAGAATGCATTCATTTAACTAAAGATTTTTATGGTTGTTGATTGGCTATTTATAAACAATTATATTATTGTTTCCAAGAATTACAAGTAATATTGTTAAACTTTCAAATACATTATTGCCTCAAGGTTACCTCATTTTAGTAACTTTTAACGTATCATTCTCACAGCTACTACATTATTAAATTACGTAATACATTTACATAACATTATTAAACATGCATACAATAATATAAACATATACAATGACTGTTATATACACTTTTTATATATTGTTACATACACATATTGCTTTATGGCGGGCTGTTATTGAATTTACATATTATTAATTTGATTGAAATCATTAAGTGTTAAAAATACTGCCTCAAGTTTACTTGTTACACTCCAGTGGATATCCTTCCACTGTAGAACCTCTAGCAACGAAACAGCAGATTTTCTGACGAAGAAAGGAGCTTTCATAAAACAATAACCAGCCACCAAACCCAAATCGTACACTTCCATATAACGTCTCATAAAAGAGGAAACTCAAGCCGTGAACAATACTAGAATCCAAGCAGCAGCAGTAGCACTCACATGACTTTCTCACTCTTGTACAAACTATTTTTACAAACACTTATTCTCCATATGCTTCATGTTAATCAAGATGTTAATCTTATTGCTAATTTTCCTGAAGGTGCAAGGGGAATATGGTAGGCTTTAAGTGATAGTCAAATGTTTTAAGAGCTGGTTGCTATGTGGAGCATTCCATTCTCTTTGCATGTCCGGGACATAAAAAAACGAATAACGAATTGCCGTTTGAGAAGTATTGGAAAATTCAAACAAGTAACAAGGAATATCTCGGAAATGGTTCACTGCACCAAAAAAAGAACGCATATGATATAAATTTGTGTTTTAACGAGATCTACGTTTTTTGTGTATCTCTTGCCGTTTACCAGTTATGGAAAAGTCATTCAGAATGAAGAGGACTTTTAGAAGCATTCCCAGAAATTCATGAAATACTTGCCATGAAAATATCTTGAACATACGAGTGACATTTTAATCAAAACTGTTAGAGCCAGTATTTCGAAAAATGTAGTATGGGGTGGGAGAATTTCTCGAAAATCTTCGTGTGGATTCCTTGAAGATACTACACTAAAATACCAAATTTGGTATTTATCTGACTTTTTGTTTTTGAGTTATACTGTTTACAGACAGACATACATACAGGGACATGTTTCCAAAAGCGCTTTATTTGGATTCAGGGCACTTCAAAACATGTATTTTTGTGAAAACTCGGTACCGAATTTTTCTGTGGATGCAATATTTCCCCTACTTCCTATACGTAGTATAGAAAATAAAAATTTCGAAAAATGTTCAACCTAAGGGGTAGTTTAGGGAGGGTAATCTTGAAGATTTGATGTTGCATCTTTAGAAGGTGCTGAAGTAAATACCAAGTTTAGTATTTACCGCACTTTTCGTTTTTAGTTATGCTGTTCGCAGACACACACATAAGAGGTCAGTACAAAAAATTCCGGATCATTCATAATTTCGCGGCAATGAAGTGTTGGAGCGAAATGTGTTTGGCATCCCTGTACACGCCTATGTTTAGTGTGAAACTGCCGAGAGTTTCATTATTGTGTTATTGTTCAGTGCTGTATTGAGTAGAACGTTATGTTGAACAGTTTACGAATTTCGAGATGGCGGAGATAGAGGAGCAACGCATTACATCTTGCGTGAAACTCAAGAAAACCTACAGAGACACACAGCAAATGATGCAGGAAGCCTGCGGTGATGAGTGCTTAAGACGTACTCGGTGTTACAAATGGTTCACGCGGTTTAAAAATGGCAGGATGGAACTTAGAAGATGACCCTCGTTCAGGACGCCCTTTGACGTCTACCGACGACACTCATGACAGGAACGTCTACGAAATTCTGCGTGCCAATCGAAGACTGAATATCGGGACGTGTTGCCATGCCTGCGAGAAAATGTGAGAAGGAAGCGGCCTGAAATGTGGCGAGACAATTCGTGGCTCTTGCATCACGATAACGCACCCGCACATTCATCCCTGTTGGTGCGTGACTATTGCACAAATAACGATATCACGGTGATGCTTCATCCTTCGTACTCTCCAGACCTGCCTACTGCGGACCTTTTTTATTTCCAAAGTTGAAAACCCCGTTGAAAGGACGAAGATTTGCAACGATAGGTGTGATAAAAGAAAATTCGCGGACAGTACTTCGGGTGACCCAGAAAAAGATGTACCACGACTGCTTCCGGAAGTGGAAACGGCATTGGGAGCGGTGTATCAATTGTGGAGGAGAGTATTTCGAAGGAGACCATGCACAATACGTAAAACCTAGGCGTAGAAGAATATTGTGGACAAAGGTCCGGAATTTTTTGAACAGACCTCGTACAATGACTTTTCTGGATTAAAGGGCCCTCAAAACATGTGTTCCGTTGAAATATTGGTATTGAATTTTTGGATAGAATGCAATAGCTACTCTACCTACTATGTGCGTGATAGAGAAAGTAAAAATCATTTGAAACTTGCAGGGTGTTGTAGCTTCACTGTTGGAGAGCCATATTTAAAGTTGATTAATTGTTGTGGTTGCACCACGTGTTGCGGGAGATATGTTTTTTTATCGTCCTCCGTGGACTAGTGGTACCATGCTAGCCTCTAGTTCCCAAGGTCGCGGGTTCAAACCCGGTGGAGGGCGACGGATTTTTTCGGGCGTAAAAATCATTAGCACGGCTTCCTTCGGAAGGGAAGTAAAGCTGGTGGGCCCTTGTCGTAGCTTTACGGCACGTAAAAGAACTTCAACCCTGATAAAGAGGCCTCTGAACAAAATTACCGGTCTTTCACGCCCAATATAGAATGGGACGCTAAGAACCATAGTAGTTAAAGAGCGTCCATAAATAACATTCAATTTCAATTTTTGGAGTGTTCGCCCCACGTACGATACAAACTTTGCGGTGGCATTCGCCCCACGTTCACTTTTCCGGTGGCCTACGCCCCCACGTTTAAAAATCAACTTTGTATTTTAACGTTTATTTAAATATTATATATATATATATATATATATATAGCCTCGGCTGCGTCGGTAGTAATTATCAGAACACGTATCTCTAAGCAGGAATGGTACGGCTAAAGAACAAGGCTTACACAAATTATAATTGTATTGTACTTTGTTTATTAATCTTTCACACGATTAAACAACACTTCAGTTATATAACCTACTGTAGAGCTGTGAGATTATTGTTTAATTGCACTTTTTAACATGTAAACATTATATTATTCTCGCCGCAATGAATTTTTATATCTCACATTAGTCTGACTGCTTGGGAACCCTATCTTGTAGCGTCTACCGCCTGAATTTGTATATTTTCTCTATTTCAAGTCTGATCCTACTCCAAGAGGATACTTTTATTTAACTTAAGCTTTTTCTAGTTTTTGATTGGCTATTTATAAGCGGTTTTAAACATTACATTATTGTTCCAAGAATTATTAGTAGCCTTTATTAAACTTTCTAATTTATTGTTGTCTTAAGGTTAACTCATTGTTAGCAGCTTTCGGCTTTTACTTTGTAATTCTGTTTGCTATGGAAAACAGTCTGCTCCTATTCTCACAGCTCCTACATTGTTAAATTACGTAATACCTTCACATAACATCATTATACATGTACATAATAGTATAAATATAATAGAATGACTGTTACATACACTTTTTAAGGCGGCTGTTATTATTTTTAATGTTATATAATTAGACTCATATCATTTAAGCGTTAAAAATACTGCCTCAAACTTACATTTTGGAATCTTAACGCTTCACATTACCTATTAGACTCAGAAGGGCATACATTTAGCTAATATTCAAATAAATAAACGGATTATTTGGATCACAGATATTCATACAGTATTATTTAATGGACTAAAACATCAAGATTTAAATCACCGTGCACACGTGCGCCGCTATAAAACGCTTCATAACCCTGATATACACAATATTGCACATGCTGTTTGACGTTATGGATTACTCAGAGTGGCAGAGCGAAGTTTCCCAGGGGAAGCAACTCTCAGCTTTTTTGTTAAATATATGCATACATTCCATTGTCGAGCTAACGCCATCATATAACAATACGTTCTAAACAAAGGCCGACAAAAATTGTGTACAAGTTACGAATGAACTCCCAACTTTTTCACAGTTCTCTGTTAAAAGGCATATAATGTGCTTTGTGGCAAAGCCTCGTGTAATTTAGTTGCTGTGTAGTTCCAAAAATGTTCACGCGGTTAGAACTGCTTTCCAAGCGAGTTAAAAAAAAATCTGTTGTGGTGCATTGACTCGACATTCTCCACCCATTACAATTTCGCACTTATCCCTTGTACAGGATGATATTTTTAAACACTTTGCAGCTGACTATCTTGAAAGCAACACGCTTTCAGGGTACCAAATAGTTTCGGTATAAACGCTGGCCCAACTGGAATTTAAAGTTTCATAATTTCAATACTGCAGGCACTTTGCTTTGGCTTACGAGGGCCAAAGTCTCAGAATTACCCTACCTAACAAAATAAACACAAAAATTTGGAGATAAACAACTTAATTTCTCTACACAGTCTCCTTTCAGCTCGATACACTTTTCCCAGCGATGTTCAATAGCTTCGATACCCTGTTTAAAGTGAGAACCATCGAGTTCTGCAAAGTAGCCATCAACTGCAAACTCTACCACTTCATTGTTGGCAAATCCTTTACAACCAAGCCATTTCTTCAACTTCGGAAACAGAAAATAATCAGAGAGGGCTAAAGTCTGGCGAATAGGGTGCATGAGGAAGCAATTCACTTTAACTAATTGATTTTGGCCATGGTGATAATGGATGTATGAACTGGTGCATTGTCTTGATGAAACAGAACCTTCTTTTTCGCTAAATGCGACCGCGTTTGTTTGATTTCATCATTCAAACGCTGCAATAAGTTTACATAATACTAGTCATTGATTAATTTTCCTTTTTGAAGATAATCAATGTAAATTATCCCAGGCGCATTCCACAAAACTGACGCCATGACCTTGCCTGCAGATGGAACTGTCTTCGCCTTCTTTGGAGCCGATTCTCCCTTTCAATCCACTGTTGTGACTATTCCTTCGTCTCAGGTGTGAGGGGATGGATCCATGGTTATGAATCGACGCAAAAACTCGGCTTTATTGCAGCGAAACATCCTTACGACGCTGCTTTTGTTCCATTATGAGTAAACGCGGTTCCCATCTTGCGCACAGCTTTCTCATGTCTAAACTTTCAGTTAGTGTGCGATGTATAGCACATTTTGAAATGCCTAAGATATCTGCAAGCTCGCTCACTTTCCATCGATGGCCATCCAACACCATTTTGTGGATTTTCTTCACAATTTGTGGCGTGGTAACCTCATGTGGTCGACCACTGCGATGTTCGTCTTGGCAGCTCGTACGGCCTCGCTTAAATTCTGCCATCCAACATTTTACTGTTGTAAACGAAGGAGCAGACTCCCCCAGAGTAGAATCTAGCTCAGCTTTAATATTAGTTGGACTAAGACTTTCCAAATGAAGGTATTGTATCACATAACGATGACCAGTTTTATCCATGACTACAAATTCTCTTAGAGAGTTCACTATTAATGGCTGCCAAACAATTACTAAACGACGTAGCATCGTCAAAGTTCAGCCTTATAAGGGTGGTACTTTATACCATAGTACATTTTTGAAACAATAACCGCTATATATACGTCAAGTCGGGTACTTCTGGGTCTGTCCTCGTATCAAAGTAAGATTGGGAGATCCAGCATTTGGGATCCAACACCTCTCATATTCTTCCTGAAACAGCAAGGTGGAGGTGTGTAAGGAAGAAAACTATATACCTGTTTATGTTGGAACAGATCAAGTTCTGCTCCTCCCAAAAATGAAACTATATATCTGTATATATTGCGACAAATCTGGCTCTAACCCCGCGGATGGCAACGTATCCTTCAGTGTTCGCCAGCGATTAGTTGAAGAGGGAGGAGATGAGACAGATCGCTCTCCCCAACGTAAATACCAGGAACGCCTTCGAGACGCGAACAGATAATTCTGGACGCTTCTTTTCCCCCGCCTCCCGCGAACATTCTGAAACCCTCGGATAGTTATATTTAAGTGAGCGTGCTTGCGGGTGGGTTAGTTCGCGAGTTCCTGTTGTTGATGCGAATAAAGTGATGTTCGTTGTGGCGTACTGCTGCTATCGCGAGAGATTAGAGAGGTCTTGTGTTCGATACACCAATGAGTGAAATGGAAGAAGAGGCTCTTGGTGCATGATTCATTTCATCGCTATACGCAAAGAGAAGCAATGTAGTTGTGAATACTGAAATAAGTTACACTAGTAAAGCTGAATAAAGTCAGAATATTCTTAGTTTCAGTGGGAAAAAAATGTGAATAAAAGAGAAACTCCTCAAAAATACTTTGATATGCCACATCAGTTTAAGACGCTACGCTTTATTGTTTACTATAGTACACAATTAACCTTACTTTTTTCCTTTTTAGTATTTATAAATTTAAAAAATATATATATAAAACGGAATGGGTGGTATTTCCTGAGGTAATAAGTGCAAAAAGAAGGAAATGAGGTAAACGTTTATTCATTTGTGGGGAAAAACAATGATATTTCGTACACTTTATTTATTACACATTTTTAAAGTCATGGCCATTAAACGATGTTTTAAATGGAAACATCAAATGTTTTAACAGATTTTGGTTTTATGCTAGAAGCAAGCAAATTTTATGTGAATCACGTTTTTATTAAACCAAAATCTATTTTATAAAATACTTAAGACATGGATCGTGGTTACATAAATCAGGCGCCTTCAGAATTTGATTACATTTAATGTCAAAGCATTCACATATCATGAATATACGAGAAATTGTAAACCGTAACATCAGAAATATATTCCTGGCATAGGAGCAGAATATTACGGCTGTCTTAATACGATTATATTACAACAAACACTAGTTCCTCATTGTTGGATGCTTACATAGTTTCCGCAGGAAGAAGGTTCGAGCTTCACCACTAAAACACTGTTTGCACCTAAATGCATTGTTTATTGCAGTGTAAAAGTAAACCCAGGTCATTCTGCAGAATCGTAAAACGTCAGAAGTTACGCCAGTTTCGAGGCAATAAGTGGCGAGATAAGGCGAAGCCCTGCTTAAAAATAAAAAACATTATATATCCCTCTGAGTATGATAGCACACAAGATAAACCAGGGATAATCGTAAAACCATGCCATTCAACTCGCATTATAAATCTCAGGAGATAAATGACTGGTGCCCGTTTTTCTAGCATTCACAACTTCCGTATATGTTACAAAACTCAACATTTTACTTTCCCTGCTAAGTAAAGGGAGGTGGTGTAGTCCACCCAAAAATTCTATATCGAGATTTCGCCGAAAATACATGCTTTAAGGCCTCCTAATAAAAAATCTGATGAGTTACATTCACATGACTTTCTCTACTCTTGTACAAACTATTTTTACAAACGCTTATTCTCCACCTACTTCATCTTAATCGAGATAAACATTTTCAGACTCTATCTTATTGCTAAGTTTCTTGTAGATGTAAGGGGAATATATATAGAAATACAGTAGGCTTTAAGCGCATACATATCTCTTAATAGCTGGTTGCTAGGTGCAGCACCATTCCCTTTGCCACAGATTAATACTCTTTGCATATCCAAGACAAAAAAATGAATAACGAATTCCCATTTGAGAAAATAAGTATTGAAAAGTTTAAGGGAATAACAAGCAATATCTCGAAAATGGTTCACCCAACAACACAAATGTATTTGAAATAAATTGTGTATTTTAACGCGATCTACATTTTTTGTGTAGTAACATTTTGTCTATCTCCTATGATTTACCAGTTATGCAAAAGTCGTTCACAATGAAGAATACTTTTGGAGACATTCCCAGAAAATTCAGGATATACATTTTATTTCTCATGAAAATATCTTAAACATATGCTATTTTAATCAAAACCGTTAAAGCCATTTTTGAGAAAATTAAAAGTTTTCGAAAATCTTCCATGTAAAGGGTAATCTGGGGTGGAGGGATTTTCTTGAAAACCTTCGTGTCGCATTTCTGGAAGATACTGAACCTAAATACCAAGTTTGGTGTTTATCCGACTGTTCGTTTCTGAGTTATGCTGCTCACAGACACACACACACACACACACACACACAGACACACACACACATGTGTGCATGTTTCCAAAAATGCTTTTTTGGATTCAGGGGCTCTCAAAGCATGTATTTCCGGTGAAATCTCGGTATCGAATTTTTGGGTGGAGTACAATACTTCCCCTACTTACTATACGTAGTAGAGAAAGTAAAAAGGCATTTTTAGAAGCAGGTCCATAAGTAGAGATGTGTGTCTGTGTACAGCATAACTCAAAAACGATAAGTTGAATATATATCAAACTTTTTATTTAGGTGCAGCACCATTCAAAGATACCACACAAACATTGTCCCCAAAAGTCCTCTTCATTCTGAATGAATTTTGCATATCATAAACCGTTAGAGAGACAATGTTTTACTACACAAGAAGTGTAGATCTCGTTAAAACTCACAATTTATGTTATACGCATTTTTTTGTTGATTGAACCACGAGATACACTATGAGATCAAAAGTATCCGGACACCCCCACAAACATACGTTTTTCATCTTAGGTGCCTGGTACTTATCCGCGACCTCAGTAGTCATTAGACATCGTGAAACAGCAGAATGGGACGCTCCGTGGGACTCACGGACTTCGAACGTGGTCAGGTGATTGGGTGTCACTTGTGTCGGAAGTCTGTACGCGAGATTTCCACACTCCTAAACATCCCTAGGTCCACTGTTTCTGTAGTGATAGTGAAGTGGAAACGTGAAGGCACATGTACAGCACAAAAGCGTACAGGCTGACCTCGTCTGTTGACTGACAGAGACCGCCGACATTTGAAGAGGGTCGTAAAGAGTAATAGGCAGACATCTATCCAGACCATCACACAGGAATTCCAAACTGCATCAGGATCCTCTCCAAGTACTAGACAGGTGAGAAACATTGGATTCCATGGTCGAGCAGCTGCTCATAAGCCACACATTACGCACGAAAATGCCAAACGACGCCTCGCTTGGTATAAGGGACATCAACATTACACGATTGAACAGTGGCAAAACGTAGTGTGGAGTGACGAATCATGGTACACAATGTGGCGTCCGATGGCAGGATGTGAGTATGGCGAATGCCCGATGATCGTCATCTACCAACGTGTGTAGTGCCAACAGTGAAATTCGGGGGTAGTGGTGTTATGGTGTGGTCGTGTTTTTCCTGGAGGGGACTTGTACCCGTTGTTGTTTTGCGAGGCACGATCACAGCGCAGACCTACGTTGATATTTTAAGCACCTTCTTGCTTCCCACTGTTGAAGAGCAATTCGGGGATGACGATTGCATCTTTCAACACGATCGAGCACCTGTTCGTACTGTATGGGCTGTGGCGGAATGGTTACACGAAAATAACATCCCTGTAATGGACTGGCCTGCACAGAGTAATGAATTGAATCCCATAGAATACCTTTGGGATGTTTTGGAACGCCGACTTCGTGCCTGACCTCACCGACCTACATTGATACCTCTCCTCAGTTCCGCACTCCTCGAAAAATGGGCTGCCATTTCCCAAGAAACCTTCTAGCACCTGATTGAGAGTATACCTGAGTGAACGCTGTCATCAAGGCTGAGGGTGGGCCAACACCATATTGACTTCCAGCATTACCGATGGAGGGCGCCACGAACTTGTACGCCATTTTCAGCCAGGTGTCCGGATACTTTTGATCACGTAGTGTATTCCATGCCATTTGTTTGAATTTTCCAATAATTTTACTTTTCTCAAATGGGAATCCGATATTGTTTTTTTTATATCTTGGACATACAAAGAGAATAGAATGCTCCACATAGCAACCAGCTCTTAAAAAATCTGATGTGTTACACTCACATGACTTTCTCTACTCTTGTACAAACTATTTTTACAAACGCTTATTCTCCATATGCTTCATGTTAATCGATATATCGAGATGTCAATCTTATTGATAATTTTCTTGTAGATGCAAGGGGAATATGGTAGGTTTTAAGCAATAGTCAAATATTTTAACGCTGGTTGCTATGTGGCGCATTCCATTCTCTTTGCATGTCCAGGACGTAAAAAAAATGAATAACGAATTTGAGAAAAAGTATAAGTATTGGAAAATTTAAGGGAATAACAAGCAATATCTTGGAAATGGTTCACTCAACAAAAGAAATGTATATCACATAAATTGTGTATTTTAACGCGATCTACATTTTTCGTGTAGTAAAAGTTTGTCTATCTCTTATGGTTTACCAGTTATGAAAAAGTCGTTCATAACGAAGAATACTTTTGGAGACATTCCCAGAAAATTCGAGATATACATTTTATTTGTCATGACAATATCTTAAACATATGATATTTTAATCAAAATCGTTAGAGCCGTTTTTGAGAAAATTAAAATTTTCGAAAAATGTTCCATGTAAGGGGTAGTCTGGGGTGGGGGGATTTTCTTGAAAACCTTCGTGTCGCATCTCTGAAAGATACTGAACCTAAATACCAAGTTTGGTGTTTATCCGACTCTTCGTTTTTGAGTTTTGCTGTTCACAGACACACAGACACTCAGCCAGACACACAGACACACAGACACACAGACAGACACACACACGGACATGTTTCCAAAAATGCTTTTTTTGGATTCAGTGAGTCTCAAACATGTATTTCCGGTGAAATCTCGGTACCGAAATTTTGGGTGGAATACAATACTTCCCCTACTTACTATACGTAGTAGAGAAAGTAAAAATTTGTGTATGGCTTATAGCCTACCATATTCCCTTTGCACCTACAGGAAAATTAGCAATAAGGTAGTTTCTGAAAAGTTTATCTCCATTAACATGAAGTAGATGGAGAATAAGCGTTTATAAAATAGTTTGTACAAGTGTAGAAAAAGTCATGTTAGAGCAACATATACGATTTTTTAAATGGGAACTTACATTTTGTATGTGGTTTTCTCATGGTTATAAAATGCTGTTTATTTTGTGATGAATATGGAAACAAAACAAAAAATGTTGGTACCAAATTACGAAACGTACTTTGACCCTCAAATGACCATCCACGGATGGTCCAACCATACATGGCACTCTTCGTACACAGCCATTCAGAATTTACGTTGGTTTAAGAACAATTGCGAAGTGCTTTTTACAAGTGTTCCTTATTTTTTTATGAGGAATAAGAAAACAACATAAAAAGGTAAGTAAATTTAATAAATTAAATTTACCTTAAAATGACAGCGTCCTGCAAGCAAAACACGACTATTGGCCTTTACTTTCCCCCACAATATCAAGAAACTTCTATTGAAGACATTTATTTCTGCAACGCTTAATTTTGATTCACCTTGTATATGTTTAGACATCCCATGAATGCAGCAGAAAAAGCATGTTTGAAAAATGTCTTCGTGTGCGTGTGCCTTTGAACTAAAAAGCAAAAAGTCGGATAATAAAAAACTTGGTATTTAGGTTCAGGATTTTCAAAAGATTGGACACAAAGATAAAGAAACATTTACGTGAAACATTTTTCAAAATGTTTGATTTTCTGAAAAATGGCGCTAATGATTTTTATTAAAATACCATGTATTAAAGCTATTTGCATGAGAAATAAAATGTGTATTTTGGATTTTCTGGGAATATGTTAAGTTCTCTTCATTCGAAAATAATTTTGTATATTTTTGTATAACTGGTAAAGGTTAAGCGATACACAATGCACTCCACAAGAATTAATATTTCTTGATAACACAAACTTTATTTCAAATAACCGTATTTAATGGCTTGCTTGTTCAATACTTAGCCATTTTTGAAAGTCCAGTCAATTTTTAGTTATTTCTCGCGATGTCATGCAAAGAGTATGGAATTTTACGTCTTGTAGATTCTAAATTCTATTTAGATTCTAAATCAATTACACTTTCTTCTGCCAAAATAGCTATATTAAATAATTGTTTGTAAAAAAATTATTTTAAATATTAGGTATCTTCAAGTTGAGGTAGTATTTTATATTATAACATGCTGTGAATGCCCAAGTGATTGTAGTGTAAATTAATATTATTGTATGTACAGGATTTTAGATGTTTGTTAGCCATAAGTATTGTTAAGAAATACGTTTACACGGCCTCACTGAAACTGACAATAGAAGTGGGTAACAATAAACCGAGGGGTTGAGTTGTAATCACTAAGAAGAGACAAAGAAATGACGTCAGGTTAGCGTGCCTTTTTTAGAAATGGAGGGAATATCTTCCCTAGAGTGTATATGTTAATAGCAGTGATTGCCTGACAAAACAGACGCTAAAGTGGGCGCGATTTGGTAACCAATAGCAGCTCTATTATAATGTTTAGGCAATTCGTGGTGAAGGAGTATATATTCTCGAGCCATAAGCAAAGCTCGCGCAGTTTTGAAGAATCTCTCAGAGGTGCACATCACTCAGTCCTAAGGAATCTCTCACGAGGTGTACGTCGCAAAGTTAGTTACAAAATGTGAAGTACGCGAAGTAATTGGTACGCGGCAACTAAAACGACTGTAGTTATATTAGGAAATATCACAGTTTCAGTCAGGCGTGTATAAAGATTAAATATGTGAATTATTAATTAAGTGTGACGGCAATAAAAGCGTAGAAACAAATTATGTTATCAGTGTTATCTTTTAGTAACAAATCCTTTCCGCTTACACGCTCTGTTTAGAGACACTTGCTCGACTGAGTTATAATAGCTATCACGCCCTTATAAGACACTGAACTTAAGTATAAGCTTTGATATGTATCCGACTTTTTTTGGGTTATGCTGTTAAAACACATACACACATTCTAAGAATGATTTCTTTTAATCAGCCACTTCAAAATGTGTATCTTGATAACGAACTTTTTGTGGAATAGAATACATCCGATACTTAGGTAAGTGGTAGACACTGCCATATGAATGTAAGGCATTATATATTTTTATATAAGTCTTAAGCAGCTAATATAAATAAACTACAAAGGCAAAGGCTCTCAGCCTTCGCACATTTTCTCTACCATCCTTCCTATTCTTTGAGTCTTTACTGAAACATAACTAAAAGATTTAATAACATCTTAATGCTGAATGAAGAGTTACTTGTGGTGCAAGAAAACCAAGAGATAAAGGAAGCTTGGAGAATAATCAGTATGCGCCAGTAAGGTCGAGAACAATATTGTATCGTCGGGTCTTCACTGGATGGAACCAGGACAGGCACATAGTTAAGGCTTCCAGACGAGAGGGCAAATCTTGGCAAAGGGGGTGGTCAAGAAGGAGCAATGATGCTGGGTGATAAATAGGGTGCATAACTCTGGTTCCAAATTTAATTTAATTATCTGCAGTACTATCCTACACTACAATAAATATGTCAGTAGGATGTATTTGGGTGAAGTTATACTCTATATTACTACAAACACGTATACCAATAATAAGGCATACCTGAGATGCGAAGATGGTTGGGCTTTCCATGTTCCGGCGATCTTGTGTCGTCGCTGATTAGATAAAGAATTAAAAGGCTGAGTATAGCAGATTCCTGTTAGCACGTGTCTAGCCGAGAGAGTGAGCCGTCACCAGAAAGTATGCTGACAATGTGCTTCAGACAGCGCTGACGTAAACGGCGCGTCAAACTTGTTTTGTATATCTATCCACGTGCTAATAAATATGCGAAGATTCGGAATGAAGAAATGACCTGCAAGGTTTTCTACAGCCAATTTTATCGTTTGCCTTAAACAAATGTTGTTCTCAATATCCGAGATTTAAATTACATTTATGACAATCTTACAAAATAGAAATATAACCGTCACAATATGAAGAAACTGGATAGTAGTGTTATAAACTTCAAAACTGTACAAATTGTTCTATTATTAAGTGCTGTAACAGTGTATTGGGATACAAATGGGAAAGTGCATTATTGGAAAACGAGGATGAGTTTGGAAATGCAAGAAAAAGCCTCATATTTTCTACTTCTGAGATTTTCCAATGCACTTAATGCATATGTTCTATGTTTTCGGCGGTAGTAAATAACAAAAGTGGTACTTAGGCAAAACTAAAATTACCAACAGCTGTTGAACATGGTGCTCACAGAAGCAAGGCCGTCAGCATTAACATTGGTGGTGAAGCTGGCCATCGATTTTACTTCTGTTTGTTGATCTTATAAGAATCAGTAACTTACAGCTAATATTTAGCTGCTGTATGAATTAAATCGTAAACAAATATTAACAAATAAAATGGAACTAAATTCCATCTAAGATTTAAATTGTGAAATTCACCCTCTAATATCATTATATTTCTTGTCTGCAATAATAGTTATATCGAAAGTTAGAGGATTTAATATAGCTCATGCACATATGAGGGCCTCTATTTATATTTTGAACCTTGGCAACCCTGAATGTTGTAGGTGCCATCTGACGTTTCCAATGGAAAGTTTGACATTTCTGACAATAATGTAATTCAAACATTTTGTCAATAGAGCGTCATTTGTTTTGTTTACACTAACTTGAAAAACATGGAATTAACTCGTGAAGATGTTCGTACAATGATTTATTACGAATTTCGACGTGGATTATCAAGACAAGAGAGCATCGATCAACTAACTTCCACATTTGGCGACGAAGCTCCATCCTTTGCCACTGTATAACGAATTTAATCGTGGCCGCGTTTGCTCAATGATAAAGTTTGTTAAGGTCGTCCAAAATCAGTTGTGCCAGAAAACATTGATGCTGTGCAAAAGCTAATAATGACAGATCGTCATGCGACAAATTGTGAAATTGAGGCAACCCTAGGCATCCCACATAATTTGACGCAATCTCAAAAAGATGCTCGTGTCGATTGGTGTACAAAAATGCATAAGAAATACAATGGCGGTGCCTCAAAATACGTATATAAGATTGTAACAGATGACGAATCGTGGATCTATGCGTATGAGCCGGAACGTAAACAGCAGTCGACTGTATGGGTGTTTCAAGATGCAGCAAATCCAACAAAAGTTGTTCGCACTCGAAACACTTCCAAGCAAATGGTCGCCTGCTTTTTCAGAAAAACTGGCCATGTGGCAACAGTGCCTTTAGAGTAACGCAAAACGGTCAATGCCGAATTGTACACAACCATTTGTTTGCTGGAAGTCTCCGGTGCAGTAAGGAAAATCAACAAGAACCGTAGGATCGTTCTTCATCAAGACAATGCGAGCGCACACACATCTCGTCCTACAACAGAGTATTTGAAGGCTCAAAAATTGAATGGATGGGTCACTCGCCATACAGTCCTGATCTGGCACCCAATGACTTGTTTTTTTTCCGAACATCAAGAATAAATTGCGTGGACAACGATCTTCGTTAGCAGAAGAAGCCGTTGATGTCTTCAAAAACCATGTTTTGGAGGTGTCTCAAGAGGATTGGAATAAATGCTTTGACAAATTGTTCAAACACATGCAAAAGTGTATGGATCATAAAGGAGAATATTTTGAAAAACAATAAAGCCATATTCAATCAAAAATTACTTTGTTTTAATTATAAATAGTGCACCTGGTACATGCAGTAAAATGGGCAACATTTCCAGGTAAGTAATGCCGGAAATTCAGCTTTCCAACATGGACTGGAAGTGGATGAAAAACACTGTTGTCGAAAATAAAGGTTCAATGTTTGTAGTTCTACTTACTGAACTGTGTGGTAAGTGTTCATAAAAACGCTGTATTTATTTTGTTTCTATGGGAACTAAGGAACATATGGTAAAATTCTGTCAGATGTAAATAAAGGCCGTAAACACGATAAAAGAAGAACGATCCTACCAAATAATACATTAAATGAATGACCAGGGAACGACGAAGATACCTCGCACCTCAACCCAACGTGGATCTTTCGTGCTTACCACCCCCAGGAGGAACGGATGAGGTGAACGAACTGCAGGAGGCTACAGCCGCAGGTAGGGTGGTCGACAGAGACCAGCAGAGGCCCTTAAAGATTCCAAACCTAAGGACAAGATCATACCGGCGGGTTACTCAGAGAAGTCTCCTCTCTAGCGGAACCCGGGAGAACTCGGCCCACCTGAGACGGCTTAGAGAAGGCTGCCATATGGCAGGACCGAGAACTTTCCAAGAACAAGCCTCTGAGCCATCGTCCGACATCGACCGATATTGAACAGCCCCTAAGCCTAAGTAAATACGAAAAGAGAATCGAAATGTGAAGAAGTATTTTTACTCAACTTGTAGCTTTTTGTTCTTGAAGGTTTTACTGTTGGAGATTTTGCACCACGCTTTAGGTGTCAATTTGAAGAAGATTGTTTGTTACGTAATATGCTGCTACGAATGAGAAGCCGATTTTTGAAGATGTACTTTTGTTGTTACGCCCCAAGTTAAAATATTATTAACTATTAACTTTGTTATTAAACTGGTTCTATAAATAGTATTTATGTTTGTTTTTGCATCGGCTCCTTCAGTATTACTTTAGAGCCATGTATCTCTTAGGCAGGGCGTGGTGCGACAAGAATGTAGGCTTACACAGCTTTTAAATTTAAATTCACTTCTTTTTATTAATCCTTGATACAAATAAATAACACTACACTTATATTAAGAACTGTGAGTTTCTTTAATTTAAAACTTGCACTTTGTTAACTCGTATAATTAATTTTCGTTTCACACGAATACGTAATATTTCTTTAGAGAACACATCTTCCATCCGGTCACTACCAAGGTCTGCCAGCAACTGAACATATTTCAACCATCAAAACCCGTAAGCTTTTGCATTTCAAGTCTGTTTGGCTAATACTAGTCCAATAGAATACCTGCATTTAATTAAAGTCTTTTCTTTGCTGTTGATTGGCTATTTTAAAAACTGTCACACGATTTAGATTATCGATGCTCTAATCATGACTAGTAGCATTTAAACTTTCAAACTCATTATTGCCTCAAGGTTACCTCATTGTTAACTCATTGTTAGCAACGTTAGACTTATTATTCTCACAGCTTTTACACTATTAAACTACGTAATACATTCACATAACATTATTGAACATGTTTACAATAATATAAGCATATGCAATGACTGTTACATACATTTTTACTTTGTCTACTACGTATAGTAAGTTGGGGAAGTATTGTATTCCACCCAAAAATTCGATACCGAGATTTCACCGGAAATACATGTTTTCAGACCCCCTGAATCCAAAAAAAGTATTTTTGGAAACATGTCCGTGTGTGTGTCTGTGTGTCTGTCTGTGAACAGCATAACTCAGAAACAAACAGTCGGATAAACACGAAACTTCGTATTTAGGTTCAGTATCTTTCAGAGAGGCGACACGAAGGTTTTCAAGAAAATCTCCAATCCCAGATTACGCCTTACATGGAACATTTTTCGAAAATTTTAATTTTCTCAAAAATGCCTCTAACGATTTTGATTAAAATATCATATGTTTAAGATATTTTCATGACAAATAAAATATATATCTTGAATTTTCTGGGAATGTCTCCAAAGGTATTCTTTATTGTGAACGACTTTTGCATAACTGGTAAACCATAAGAGATAGACAAAATTTTACTACATGGGAAATGTAGATCGCGTTAAAATACACAATTTATGTCATATACATTTTTTTGTTGAGTGAACCATTTTCGAGATATTGCTTGTTATTCCCTTAAATTTTTCAATACTTATTTTCTCAAATGGAAATTCGTTATTCATTTTTACTTTCTCTACTACGTATAGTAAGTAGGGGAAGTATTGCATTCCACCCAAAAATTCGATACCGAGATTTCACCGGAAATACACGTTTTGAGACCTCCTGAATCCAAAAAAAGCATTTTTAGAAACATTTCCGTGTGTGTGTCTGTGTGTGTGTGTGTCTGTGTGTGTGTCTGTGTGTGTGTCTGAACAGCATAACTCAAAAACGAACAATCGGATAAGCACCTAACTTGGTATTTAGGTTCAGTATCTTCCAGAGATGGGACACGAAGGTTTTCAAGAAAATCCCCCCACCCCAGACTACCCTTTACATGGAAGATTTTTCGAAAATTTTAATTTTCTCAAAAATGGCTCTAACGATTTTAATGAAAATATCATATGTTTAGGGTAATGTCATGAGAAATGAAATGTATATCTCGAATTTTCTGGGAATGTCTCCAAAAGTATTCTTCATTGTGAACGACTTTTGCATAACTGGTAAACCATAAGAGATAGACAAAATTTTACTACACAAAAAATGTAGATCGCGTTAAAATACACAACTTATGTCATATACATTTCTTTTGTTGAGTGAACCGTTTTCGAGATATTGCTTGTTATTTCCTTAAATTTTCCAATACTTGTACTTTTTCTCAAATGCGTTATTCATTTTGTTTATGTCCTGGACATGCAAAGAGAATGGAATGCGCCACATAGCAACCAGCGTTAAAATATTTGACTATCGCTTAAAAGCTATTATATTTTCCTTGCACCTACAAGAAAATTACCAATAAGATTGACATTTAGATATCTCGATTAACATGAAGCATATGGAGAATAGGCGTTTGTAAAATTAGATTGTACAAGAGTAGAGAAAGTCATGTGAGTGTAACACATCAGATTTTTTTATCTTGTAATGCAAAGGGAATGGTGCTGCACCTAGCATCCAGCTATTAAGAGATATGTATATGCTTAAAGGCTACTGTATTTCTATATTGCCCTTGTAAATATATATTCCCCTTACATCTACAAGAAAATTAGCAATAAGATAGAGTCTGCAAATGTTTATCTCAATTAACATGAAGTAGATGGAGAATAAGCGTTTGTAAAAATAGTTTGTACAAGAGTAGAGAAAGTCATGTGAGTGTAACACATCAGATTTTTTTAGAAATTATTACATATATATTGCTTCAAGACGGGCTGTTATTGAAATTACGTATTATATAATTTAATTGAAATTATTCAAGTGTTAAAAATACTGCCTCAAATGATAGCAAATAAGGGAAAGGAAATTCTGGTAAAAATGATACCGTTTCAGCATTTACCATCCCAACTAGGGGGAAACCACTAAAACAAGCATGGTCATAGTGGTTGACCTAGGGAATCGAACACAGGTGCTACCGAATGCGAGCCTCACACGTTACAACGGAGCCATTTCTCTCGGTTTCTACTTCTACAGTGCGTTGGTTATATAGCCGGTTCGCGGATTGCGCGTATGTGTGGTCTACGTACTGTCTATTACATTGTGGGTTTTTTCGTTCTAAAACTCCTGTATTAGAGGAAAGGGCCCTATAGTGAACCACTTAGGCCTAAATTGTAAATAACAATTATAATTTCAAATCAAAATTTTCAGAAACACAAGCGCTAAAGTAACAAATCCTTGCGCTATAAATATCCTAAACCCAATTTAATATTGACATACAATTATCAATTAAATAACATTAAAAAGTGAGATGGTGTAAATCGGTTCAAATTAGGAACGTGGTCCTTAAATTGAACCACTCGTGTCTTAAAAATGCACCACATACGTTTAAGCTTAAAAGTATTTTTATTAATACAAAATACACATATTTTATTGTACAATCAAAACAAATATGCTATTAACAACAAACGTAGAGTCCAAAATTGTGATAAGGAAAGCAATTTACTTGAACATTTTTAATTTTTATACAATGACAATCACTTGGCTTTTGGAATAGGTATTATTTGCAAATATAGAGTTGTTACTAATTTTTACTCTCATACAAGAGTCCAATTATACACAGTCTTCACAATAAAACACTTTCTTCTTGTCACCAACTTTTACACACTTTTTGTGAAGTCATATCCTACAACTCACACACTGGATCATGTCCATCATTTCAGAATATTCACATATTCATGTCATCCACTGTTTTTATCATGATTTTTTTTAACTTGGCATATAATATGGATATTTATTCACACGATATACTATTTGCAGTTGAGCAATCCTAGAACTTCAATAGGTTTTCTAAATTGGACCAGTTCAATATAGGGTTCAAACACTGGTTCAATTTACGAGCCACGCCATTTTGGAAGCTTGTGACAAGCAGAGACGCTGCTTGAAAAAGCGTAATCATAAATATTGTTGCTAATTAAACGCTTCATAATATGTAATATGAGGCAGTATTTTATATCACAACATTGTAAATGCCAGAGTGATTGTAGTGTAAAGTAGCATTATTGTATGACAATTATTTGAGATGTTTGTTAATTATAAGCATTGTTAGGAAATAAGCTACACGGCCTCACTGAAACTGACAATAGGAGCGGGTAACAATGTAGCGAGGGGGTGAGTTGTTTATCAATTAGAAGAGACAAACAAATGACGTTAGAGTAGAGCGCTTTTCTTTAGAAATGGAGGGAATATCTTCCCTAAAGCATATGTGTTCGTAATTTTGATTGGATATAAAAACAGACGCTAATGTTGGCGCGTTTTATTAACCAATAGCAGATCGATTATAATCTTTAGGCATATCGGGGTGAGGGAGTATAAATTCTGAGCCAGAGACGGATAATTCACAAGGCAAACTTCGCGCAGTTCAACAGAATCATTCACGGGTTACACGTCGCGCAGTTCTACAGAATCTCTCGCTTCGTAAAGTTAGTTAAAAGATGTGAAATACGCGAATTAATAATGTGCGGCAAATAAGTGATAATAGTTACATTCGAAAATATAACAGTTTCAGTCAGGCGTGTATCAAAAGTAAATATGTGAAATGAATAAAGTGTGACGGCAATAAAAGTGTAAAAACAAATTCTTTTATCAGTGTTATCTTTTAGTAACAACTCCTTTCCGTTTACACACCCTGTTTAAGAGATTTGCTCAACTGGGTAATAATAGCTAGCCGGAGGACAAAGAACTCAAAATTCAAAATAATAAATCAATAACAGGCGCTCAGCAAATATGATTACACGAAAGTTACCGCAACAAATATATAGATCATCTCAAACTTATCTAATTGTCGTATAAGCTTAGCTACATGAGTCAATTATTACTTCTGAAGCACCGAAAACACACAACACTTCATACAACTGAAACCACGTCTCAGAATGCAAAGTCAAAAACTCCAAGCATTCATAGCTGTACACGCTATCTTCTACTGGGATTATGGTGCCATCTGTCGAACCGTTTGGAAAATATCGGAGCGGTTCAATTTAAGAGGCGGTTCAAATTAGGGACCTTTCCCCTACTTACTCATGAGTGATGGTAACATGCGATATAATGACTACTAATCTTGTTATAAGTTGTGCTGAGAGGTGTGCGCATCTGCACTGACACATTAGTGGCATTCCTCGTCATCACGACGTTGTAATTCATAACCTATGATAACGTTGTAATTCTGTAAGGTGTCAGTTTTAACATTTAGCACCTCTACTATGAATACAGGGTTTTTTGAAACATCCACTTGCTGTGCAACATATCTACGACACTTCTTTGAATGATGCATCAACTTCATCAATTTTTTCCTCTGTTAGAACATATTTTCTTTTTCGGTTCTTAAGTTTAGTGTTACCGTTATAGTAAACTTACTAAAGTAATCTAACGGTTTCTCTACCTGGCACTGGAATACCAGAAAATTTCTCCTGAAAATGCCTACACATCTTTCTACATGATTCGGTTTTTACTACGTATTGTACATAAAAATTATTGCTTTATGTGTGAATTTTTTTCATATATTCTAATGTAAATCGCACACAACATAATGCCTTGAATAAATTTCATTTCTTTATTATTCTATTTATTTTACTTTGCTTTAACTACAAGGCCATATCGCGACGGATCTGTTAGTGGATAACGCTTAGATGGAGGTGTGCATTCTAGGGCTCATCCCTGTAACCACTCGTTTCGTGTCCACAGAGACCTTAGTGCACAGCAGCTGGGTCTTCTGCTTTGTGCCGTGCAGATGGCATTAGGGTGCCGTCCAGTCTACCTGCTTTCATTGTCTGTGCATTGATGGCACAGCATTTGCTATTACGACCTATTTTTCATTTTTGCTACTGTTTTAGACTTAAGATGAAACTTTGGGTCGTGGTATTACATATTGTCACGGCTATACCTTGATTATTCGAAATTCTAACCTCTTATCTAAGCTGGACAAAGAGGACGTAAGAACTAACACCTACCCGCTTGACAATGCGATACAGATGACCAGGAATCGTAACTGTAAGCCTAAAGAAAGAATGCGATTTATTTTACAAAAAACACAATTTATTAATAAAAGAAGGTACCTTCAACGTTCCATGCTAATCTGAAGACATTTCCCGCGATGGGGTAGACGAAGGTCAAAGCACACTCACATGTTCTTCACACTAACGATGCTCAAGCCAAAAAGAGAGCGAATGACGCTGTTACAACTCATTTTATACCTAATTATCCCCACCCCAGCTTCCTGTTAATCCCAATCTACTCGAACGAACTAGAACATTGCAGGCATCAAATTAACCATTCAGTAGGACCAGCATTTGAATCAAGCCTTCCGGTATACAGACATAACAATCAGGTGTATCACACTAACTCTTACGAAGGCTTGACTCAATGCAGGGCCTACCAACCTGACATGTGCTTGCCACAATATCCAATCCGGCATTTACCCTAGCGGCTACGAATAAACCTCAGCAGATTAGACGACCCACGGGATTTGAAACCAGGACCTCCCGAATGCGGGCCACAGACGTTACCGCCTGAGCCATCCCGCTCGCTAGTTTCACTTTTTAGATACAGAATACACAAACTAGTGTTTACAGCTCTAACAGAAGGCAGCAATAATACACTATAACACAGCTGATAAACGTAGCCTTGAGCGGGTCATTCACCGCTACTATGCTAGTGGGACATACCGAGATCACTGCAGTTCTAGCGAGCTACGCATATACGCGATCTCTAGCCCGGCTGTAAATCGATCTTACGGTATTTACTGTTCATGAAAACATCATCTTTGTTTTGTTTCTATGGGAACCAGGGAACGTACGATAAAACTGAGTTCCGGCGAGTATAAATAAAAAAAACCAAGTGCATGCCAACATATCAGAGAAACCTTGAAAACATGACCCCATGTGGCGCTGTAATAGAAGAAAAACAATTAATATAGGTATGCCGTATTTCTAATTATGATATCGAGAGGGTGGTAACTTACAGAAATTGTGACGTTCTTGTAGGTGATGATGAGATGGGGAGGCACATAATCCATGCGACATCCACGGAATAGAGGATGGTAACGGCCTCCATCTGAAACAACGACAAATAATATTTACGTATCTCGCAAGTAACCAATTTTTATTCACACATTTTCAGCTGGTAAATTTAATAACTTAACCGTATTAAAGGTTTTCAAAAGTCACAAATGAACATTCAACATTTACTCAAGTGTCTAAGAATCCTAATGTTTCTATAAATACAAAACTTTGGACATACGCATTTATCTAAATGTTTCAAAGTTGCAGTGCAACCAGCTTGATCAATTGCGACTACAACCCCCCCCGAGAGACAAGGTTAAAGTGAAGAAGCAGCAGGAGGTCGCAGATTCCCGATCAGTCCGTAATATTTCCAAGTTGAGGCGAAGAATCCTGAGAGAGGGCGACGAACCGACGGTGGCCTACGCGTGGAGAAATATTTTACAATGCGCAAGTAACTGCGCCATCTGTCCGACATCGGCAGCACTGCAGGACCCGAAGAAACTCCTGAAACGTGAGAGGGAGGGATGAAACGTAAGGAAATGGAGGAAAGGAGAATTCGTGGTAGAATACACCATCCTGGCCTTCGCCTAAGCGACCAGAGGAAAACCATAACAAACCCCATGGGCGGCCTCCGGGAATGAACCCGGGACCTTCCGAATGCGGGCCAAAGACGTTCCTCCTGAGCCATCTCACTTGGTAATTACTAGCTTATTTTCTGCTATTCATAAAAATAATCTAGTAGTGTTTTCATTCACCTGCAATTCTCACCAGCCCTTGAACTTCGTTAATAAAGGATAGTACAAGACAGGTTTCTTATATTGTTTACTTTCTCTATCACGTACCTAGTAGGTAGAGAAGGTTCTGTATTCCACCCAAAAATTCGATACCGAGACTTCACCGGAAATACATGTTTTGAGGTCCCCTGAATTCAAAATAACTTTTTAGAAAAATGTCTATAAGTGTGTGTCTGTGTGTGAACTGCATAACTGAAAAACTAAAAGTCTGATAAATATCAAACTTAGTATTTAGGTTCAGTACCTTGCATAGATACGACATGAAGATTTTTGTGAAAATCCCCCACACCAATCTATCCTTTACATGGAAGATTTTTCGAAATGTTTTATTTTCTTAAATAGGCCTCTAAAAATATTTGATTAAAATACCATATATTTAAGGCATTTAAATTAATGTATGTCTTGAAGTTTCTGGGAATAGCCTGTGAAGTTCACATCATTTGGAAGAAATTTTGTATAATCTTGTATGACTGATAAACGTTAAGGAATAGATCAAAATGTACTACACAAAAATGCAGATGTCTCTAAAACACAAAGTTTATTTCAAATATTTTTGTGGCATCAGTCATTTCCGAGATATCCGTTATTATTTTGTTCAAGGCATTTTCATTCTTTATATCCCATCGATTTTCAGTTGTTTCTCGCGATTTCATTGAAACAGTATGGAATAGAGTCCAGTTCCTAAACATTTGACTAACGCTGTTCTTTTGTGTCTATAACGAAATGTGTAATGTAGCTATTTCTGCAAAGATTTATTTGGATTGAAATGTAGTAGAGAGAAGAGTAAGTGTTAGTAAGAATAATTTGTATACCCACTAATAAACGATAGGGGGTAGAGAAAGTAATGTGAATTTACACATCAATTTTTAAGATGCTTTGTGTGCAGTGAGCCTCAATGTTTTATTTTATTATTATTATTTTTTGGGTGGAGTGAAATACTTTCTCTGTATATCATACATAAGGAGTAGAGAAAAGTGAAGTTATCATGGGATACTTCAGTCTTGTAGCATCATGTCTGCGTTAACATGGAATTTCCCGATAACATCCCTAGAGATTGAAACGCTAGCATGCTGTGTGTAATTTTGGAGATGAGCCCTCGTATATTAAAACTGTTCGTAAGGATCCCCTCTATTACAACAGAAAGTCTGTAACTGCGGTAGTTACCGTCTTCGCAAAGGGAAGGGAGAGGGAGAGATACAGGAGCTGCGTGGATGGAATGATGGATTTCTTATCACAGGTCGTGTTTTCCGGTATTCAATAAAGATGCCGATTATGGCTAAATAACTTTACTTATACACATTATATTGTTCTCGTTCTCTACTCCCGCGGTTCGATCCTGACCGCACAAAGATTCATATCTTTGCATTAAAGGTCGATTTCATGACCTTTTCTCGGTAAATTTCCATTACTGTAACTCAAAACATTTACGTTTGCTGTGAGAAAGGACTATTTTATTATCTCCACGTATGGATGCCAGTTTGAGAAGATGTTTTGTTATGTTATTTATTAGCACCACACTTTGGGCGTCAATTTGAGGTAGTTTGTACTGAAGGAGATGTATTATATTTCAACCGTTGGGGAGCCAAACTTGTAGTACTTGCAATCTGTATGTTATACAGTTTCCGGTAGCCTTCGCCCCAAATGTACTTCCAGGTGGCCTTTGCCCCAAGTTTAAAAAAAGATATTAACTTTCTAATTTAACTGTTTCTTTAAATATTATAGTTATGTTTGCCTCGGCTGCGTCAGTATTTGTTAGAGACACGTTTCTCTTAGTAGGATTGTGGTACCACTAAGAATGTAGGCTTACACAGATTTTAATTCTACTTCACTCCTTTTATTAATGCTTGATACGATTTAATTAACACTTCACTGATATAGAGAGAGCTGTGAGATGTTTTTATTAAATATTTGCACTTTTTAATACGTAAACTGTTTTTCGTCTCACACGAATACGTATTAAATTTCTCGAGGACACTTTTTGCGTCTGGTTACAATCACTGTCTGCAGGGAACTGACTTTTGTATTTGTAAATGTTTCTCCTTTTCAGTTTCTGATTGGATAATCCTACTCCAATAGAATGTCTTTATTTAACTAAATCTTTTTCTGGTTGTTGATTGGCTATTTTATTAACTGTCACTAAAATTATATTATTGCTTATTACATACACATATTGCTTCAAGGCGGGCTTTTATTGAATTTATATATTATATAATTTGACTGAAATCATTTAAGTGTTAAAAATACTGCCTCAGCTGGTACACGTATTCCCGCGTACTCCTACTTTCTAAGTTTTACGTGTCCGCCTACACGTACCTCCAACTTTTCAGTAATCTTACTCGTGTTTTTAAGAACTCGTCATGTAATTCCTGTGTTTTACTACCAAGTCACGTGGCATCCTCGTTCAATATTATTTGTTGACAGAATTTCTTTATAATAAGTGTAATTTTCCTACCGATAGACAGCATTACAGAAATTACCACATTTAGTTTTCTTAGACGAGTTTAAAGCATAAACGGTCTAAACGTTCGCATGGGAACTATGTGATATGAAGATAAAAGACGTCTAGCCGCTTTACTTTAAACTTATAATCCTAGGTTCCATTGTCCTGGTCACATCCCCCGTACCTGCAAAGAATTATACTGCCGTCGTGCCGCAAACCTAGAGAAAGCTGTCTATTGTATTTCTAAAAAGGTGTGTTTCTCCCAGGGAATGTATGATTCAGCTTCACTCCTATAATATATAGGTTTCTAAAATTAATATTAAATCTATATACGAATACATATCACTATCTATCACAATTATTTGATTCTGTACATATTGTGCAGGTTCATTAAACAGCCCCAGAGGCGTCTTATTACGAGGGCGACACTGAACATTTTTAGAAAATCAAACAAGGATTACTTTTAAAAAAAATTGATGTGTTACACTTACATGACTTTGTCTACTCTTGCACAAATTATTATTACAAGCGATTATTCTTCATCTACTTCATGTTAATCGAGATAACATTTGCAGAAACGTTTGTAGTATTTTGTCTAACTGTTATGGTTTAGCAGTTATGCAAAAGCCATTCAGAAAGAAGAGCACGTTTGGAGACATTCCCAGAAAATTCAAGATATACATTTTATTTTTCATGAAAATATCTTAAACATGTGATATTTTAATCAAAATCGTTAGAGCCATTTTTGAGAAAATAACATTTTTTGAAAACTGTTATATGTAAAGAGTAGTCTCGGGTGAGGGAATTGTTTTTAAAAATGTTCGTGTCGCATCTTTAAAAGACACTGAATCTAAGTAGCAAGTTTGTTATTTATCCGAGGTTTCATTTTTTAGTTATGCTGTTCACCGATACACACGCACAGACATTTTTCTAAAGGTGCTTTTTTGATTCAGGGAGCCTCCAAACATGTATTTCCGGTGAAATCTCGGTATCAAATTTTTGGGTGGAATGCAATACTTCCCCTACTTACTATACGTATTACAGAAAGTAAAAATCTGTATTATTGTTTTCAAAGTATTCCCCTTTAACATCAATACACTTTTGCATTTGCTGAAACCAGTCCTTAAAGCAATGATACTACTCTTCCTAAAACATTTCAGAAACCAGGTTTTTATAATGTCCCACTGTTTGATCTGATGAAAAAGCGGTTCCACGAATTTTATCTTTAATTATTTTAAACAAAAAGAAATCACAAGGTGCTACGGTCAGGGTTATATGGTGGAGGATCCATGGTGCTGACCTTTAGGGCATCCAAATACTCAATTGTTAGTATTGCTGTATGCCACGATGCGTTGTTATGATCTACTATTATTTTTCCTTTTGGGCGTTTTTCACGAAACTTTTCAAAAATTTGCGGCAAACAGATGTTTTTGTAGTAATTGACAGTAACGGTACGTCTATATTCTAATACTATTGTAACAATATGGCCCGTTTTAGAAAAAAATCTGATGTGTTACACTCACATGAATTTCTCTACTCTTGTACAAACTATTTTTACAAACGCTTATTCTCCATATGCTTCATGTTAATCGAGATGTTAATCTTATTGCTAATTTTCTTGTAGGTGCAAGGGGAATATGGTAGGCTTTAAGTGATAGTCAAATCTTTTAAGAGCTGATTGCTATGTGGTGCATTCCATTCTCTTTGTATGTCCAGGACATAAAAAAATGAATAACGAATTCCTATTTGAGAAAGAGTATTGAAAAATTTAAGGGAATAACAAGCTATATCTCAAAAATGGTTCACTCAACAACAAAAAACGTATCTGACATAAATTGTGTATTTTAACGCGATCTACATTTTTGTGTAGTAAAATTTTGTCTTTCCCTTATGGTTTACCAGTTATGCAAAAGTCGTTCACAACGAAGAATACTTTTGGAGACATTCCCAGAAAATGCGAGATATACACTTCATTTGTCATGAAAAAAATCTTAAACATCTGATATTTTAATCAAAATCGTTAGAGCCATTTTTGAGAAAGTTAAAATGCTCGAATAATGTTCCATGTAAAGGGTAACCTGGGGTGGGGGATTTTCTTGAGGACCTTCGTGTTGTATCGCTGGAAGATACTGAACGTAAATACCAAGTTTGGAATTTATCCAACTATTCGTTTCTGAGTTACGCTGTTCACAGACACACACAAGGACATGTTTCCAAAAATGAAAAAGCAAAAAAGCTGTTACTGATGAAAATATTGCCGTTGTTCGAGCAATGCTTGAAGAAGATCGATGGATATCCTATGAATTTATGCGGGCGACATTGGGCATTGGTGTGAGTCAAATGCAAAACACTTTTACATAAACAGTTAGACCTGCGAAAACATTGTTGTGGATAGATTACACAAACTGATTCCCGATCAAAAACGACAACTCACTGATTGGTGCAGAAAAACGTTTTAAAAAATTCCAAGGCGGCACTTCAAATTTGGTTTATAATATTGTTAATGAAACTTGAATTTACTGTTATAATCCTGAAAAGTAAAGTCAAACGGCTCAGTGGTCTTTCGAAAAGAACCTAAGCCTACAAAATTCCGACTAATTCGCAGTGCTGGTAAGAAGATGGTTGCTAGGTTTTTTACTAAGACACACCATATTGCTTCTATAGCATTAGAAGACAGACGTACTGTTACTGCCGATTTGTACATTCATTTATGTTTACCGCAAAGTTTGGAAAACTTTGAAAAAGCTTTTTTTGTTGTATTGTTATTTGCCCCACGCTTTGGGAGCCAATTTGAAGAAGATTATTGTATTGTTACGTATGGAAAGTCAGTTTGAAGCAGATGTATTATATTTCGACTGTTGGGGAGCCGAACTTGAAGTAGTTGCAACCGCACGTATGGTAAACGTTTCCCGTAACCTTCGCCCCAAATGTACTTTGCGGTGGCCTTTCCCCCCAAAAAAGTTTAAAAAATATTAACTTTGTAATTTTTGACTATTTCTTTAAATATTACATATTTATGTTTGCCTCGGCTGCGTCAGTATTTATACTTTTTTTAAGAGACATGAATGTCTTAGCAGGGAGTGGTGCGACTGAAGAATGTGGGCTTACGCAGATTATAATTTTACTTCACCCCTTTTATTAATGATTGATACGATTTAAATAACACTTCACAGATATAGAGAGAGGTGTCAGATTGTTTTGTTAATTACTTGCACTTTTAACACGCAAACTATTTTTGTCTCACACAAAATTCGTATTAAATTTCTCGAGGACGCAACTCGCGTCCGGTTAGAAACACTGTCTACAAGTAACTGACTTCTGAATTTGTAAAGTTTGCTCCATTTTAGTTTCTGATTGGCTAATCCTAGTCCAATAGAATATCTTCAACCAAAGCTTTTATCGTAGTTGATTGTTTCAAAGAATTACAAGTAGTATTGTTAAACCTTCAAATTCATTATTGCCTCAATGTTACCTCATTGCTAGCAACTTTTAACCTATTATTCTCATAGCTCCTACATTATTAAATTAGGTAATACATTCGCATAACATTATTACATGTATACAATAATATAAACATATACAATGACTGTGATATACACATTTTATATATTGTTACATACACATATTGCTTTAAGGTGAGCTGTTATTGAATTTATATGTTATATAATTAGACCGAAATCATTTAAATGTTAAAAATACTGCCTCAACGTTCGCCCAAAAGAAAAAATGAAGTTAAATCATAACAACGAATCGTCGCATACTGCACATTTTATTTGTTTTTTGTTTCCAAAATCCAAAGATAAAATGCGAGGAATCATCGTCATCAGATGAAGCGGTGGAACATTATAAAAACCTGGTTTCTGAAGTTTCTCAGGAGGAGTGGTATCGTTGCTTTAAGGACTGGTTTCATCGAATGAAAAGAATGTATTGATATTAAAGGGGAACGTTTTGAAGAATAATCATTTAAGTTTTTAAAAAACATACTTATTTGTTTTTCTAAGAACAATGTATTTATTATCCAACGTCGTGCACTGGCTAACGCATGAATATAACTACCAGCACGATTACCGTCAAATGCTTTTGAAACAGCATAACATCAGAAAACAGCGTTATTGTGTGTTATAATTTTTAGATTATTTTCTTTTCGGCAGATTCTGAACTTCAGATTATTCTACACGGTGTATTTTTCGGTATAAATAAAGTTTTGTATACTTCCTTATAAAAAACAATATAAAAAAGACAAGATCAATTTTTCTTATCATGCTCAGTTGTGATGCTATTAAACAATAATATTCATATTGTGTGAATGTTTTAATAATAAGGATGACTGTCAACTATCAATGGGTGTATCATTTGTAGGTTTTAATTATTAGTGGATTTAAAAAGAATTCTTAGGAAAGCTTGTTTTTCTATCTCCTTCATTTTAATCGAGATAACCTTTGCAGAAATAGCTACATTACATATTTCGTTATAGATACAAAGGGAACAATGATAGTCAAATGTTTAAGAACTGGGCCTCAAAATGCAATACTCTATCCCTCTAATCGCGAGAAAGATCTGGATTTGGATAGGGGTTTAAAAGAATGACAAGGTATTCAATAATTCAAACCATTAGTAAAACAGATAACTCGGAAAGACTTATGGCACAAAATGAATTATTTGAAATAAATTGTGGGTTTTAAACAGATCTGAATTTCTGTGTGGTGCGTTTTCGTCTCGCCTAACGTTTATCACGTATACAAGATTATACGAAATTGCTTCCGAATGAAGAGGACTTCATAGACTAATCCCAGAAAATTCAATGATGTGGTGTATTAGTAGGTATTAGTGTGTATTGTCATGCCAGACACATTATTGCGTCGCATTGGCGACAGCATTGTTGGGGTAATTTAGTGTTTCTTTCGGCTTATGCTTGAATTTCCGTCTGGCACGACACTCTCCACCTCTGGCCGGCGAGCCTATCCAGAGAAAGATGTTAGCATTCCTGTCTTTGTGTGTGAGCGTCAGTCTGAGAATTGCTATGTAAGGTGTAGGTTCCGTGTGTGTGAGGCATCTCTCCTCAATCCTTTATTTTCCCTGTGTGTAGTATAGGCCCACTACTTGTTTTATTAATAACCCACACGCCTTCTTCAGAATGTAGTCTCTAAGGTCCCTGGTCCTCTCGCCGTTTGTAGCTACGCTTCCCTATGTGCGTGTTGGGGTGACCTAAATTAATCATTTGTCACAAAATATGTTAAATGTAGGGTATCTTAATTAAAATTTTGGAACCATTCTTAAGAGAATCGAAAGTTTTGAGAAGTGTTCCATGTAAAGTAGTTGGGATTGACGGATTTTCTAGAAAATCTTCATGTTTTAACTTTGGTAGCTATTGAACTTCAATGCCAAGTTTGGTATTTATCCGAATTGAGTTTTTGAGTTATGCTGTTTAGTGATACAAACACAAAAATACACAAGCACACACCAGACCTTTCCTAAAAGTGTTTGTTTCGGATTCATGGAGCCTAAAAACACCTGTTTCCGGTGAAATTTCGATAAATTTTTTTTGATGGAATGCCCTACCTTACTATATTTTACTGTAACTTACTAGAAAACGTAAACAATACTCATATTTTACGCGTATTTTCTAGTAAACTAATAAAAATTCAACTTTACAATTCATTAATAAACTATTAAAGGGTTTAATTATAAAATGTTCGTTTTTTAAAAAAATAATTGCATAATTTGGAGCAATGTTTCAAAGCATTAAGGAAATATTAAAAGATTAACATGCTATACTTGAACCCTGATTGCTGTATAAAATGAACCGGGCCATAAAATGTGGACTTTAGAAATTTCACACAAGGATATTCTTATATGACCAAGTAGAGAAAGAGAACTCACCGTCTTGATTCTGGCAGAGGGGTCCAACCCACTGTCCACCAATACACTTTATCTTACAGAGACGCTTCTCGCCCAGGGGTCCGATTTCCCCTGCGAATTTCACCTCGGTCACTTCGCCGGTGTAGTCTGAATGATGGCGGTTCGTGGCTGCTGTGGGAGGCAAGGAGCCGTTTAACGCCACCTCCGGGGGTGGACATCCGGAACCCGACCAATCTGCAAACAAACCAAAACAATTTCACTACTTAACTGCACAAGATTTTAACAGTAACAGAAGCCTCTCAATGCTCAGGCACTGGGGAATATTCGCACGACTTTCTCTACACATTGTCGTTATTCTTTTACCTGATTCATATTAATAGATAAACGTTTGAAAGGGAAGACTTAAATATCCATAAAATTAGCCGCGCTTCGAAACGGTGCCCAAAATATGAGCTGCGTACCCCCTTTGGGGATAAAGATTCGCAGTAATCTACTTTAAAGGATACTGCAATTGTTAAACAAAAAATTTAAAAAAAATCTTACGTTTTACATTCATATATTCTGTACCGTCTATTGTTTATTAGTGGGTATCAAATTTTTCTACGAAAGCTTATTTTTCTGTCTACTCCATTTTAATCGAGATAAACCTTTGCAAAAACACTAAACTAAACACTGATCAACAAAGACTGAGACTGATTTTTTCCTTAGCTTCCGTGATAGTTTCGTATCTGTAACATAAATATTTGAAAAGAGCGGGTTTTTATGTATAATGTTGGTAGGCGGCAGCACTCTCGTATTGGTAGATTGGTAGCAATGCTCTATTTTGTAGACCCTACGTGCATTTCGCATACCAGACAATGGAGGTGATGCATTCTTTAAATCGATTATCACCGGTAATGAGTCATGGCTGCATCATTATGATCCTGAAGGAAAACAAGCCATCACAGTGTGGAAATCGCTAGGTTCTCAAACACCAAAAATGGCAAAAGTTGTTCCATCTGCAGGGAAAGTGATGGTGATCACATTTTTTTGACTGTAATGGAATGATTCACCAGCATGCAGTTCCCCCTCACACTACTCTTACAGCAGCATACTGCACGTCAGTATTGGCTACACTGAGGAAGCACATTGCAAAGAAACGACCAGAGCTTTCTCGGACTGGGTGGCGACTTCATCATGACAATGCACGGCCTCACGTCGCAAATCAAGTCATGCAGTTTCTGGCTCCATTCAACATTACCTGTGTACCACATCCACCTTATAGCCCCGATCTTGCACCCTATGACTTTTTTTATTCCCATCACTAAAGACAAAGCTTAGGGGTATTCGATTTGAGAACTCTGAAGCAGTGCTCAAGAAAACTGAGGCGATTCTCAAGGACCTGACAAAGAATGGTCTGCAGCACGTGTTCAAGGACCGGCAGAGACGTATAAAAAGTGCATTGAAGTAGGAGGGGACTACTTTGAAAAAGATCATGTAAACATTCAATTGGAGTAATAAACATCTGTGAAAAAAATCGGTCTCAGTCTGTGTTGATCAGCCCTCCTATAAAATTAACAGCGCTAGGCAAACGTTTAAGAACATGACATTATATGTCAGCCTTCCTTACTCTTTCCATCCAATCGCGAGAAACAACTGAATGTCGACAAGAGTTTAAAAGAATGACAAAGTATTGAATAATGCGAACCATTAATGGCTCATGCAACAAAAAGCATTTTGAAATAAACTGTGTGTTTTAAAGATATCCACATTTTTATAGTTGTTTTAACCTATCGCTTAAAGTTTAACAGTTATACAAGATGAAACAAAATTCCTTCCAACTGAAGAGGACTGTAGAAGATATTACCAGAAAATGCAACACACAGATTTTATCTG
The DNA here is from genome assembly GCA_030765065.1 of Deroplatys truncata. Lineage (NCBI taxonomy): Eukaryota > Metazoa > Arthropoda > Insecta > Mantodea > Mantidae > Deroplatys > Deroplatys truncata. The sequence goes on from CM060976.1 coordinate 236,627,460, forward strand.
CCATGAAAATGTCTTTACTGTATGATAGTTTAATGAAAATTGTTAAAGCCATTTATGAGAAAATGAAACATTTCGAAAAACGTTCTTGTAAAGCGTACTTTGAAGTGGCGGAATTTTCTTGAAAATCTTCGTGTCGCATCTTTGAAAGATGCTGAACTTAAATACCAAGTTTGGCATTTATTCGACTTTCTACTACGTAGAGAAAGTAGGGGAAGTATTGCATTCCACCCAAATATTCGATACCGAGATTTCACCGGAAATACATGTTTTGAGGCCCCCTGAATACAAAAAGATCATCTTTAGGAGAAGGTCCGTGTGTGTGTCTGTTTGATTGTGAACAGCATAACTCAAAAACGAAAAATCAGATAAATACCAAACTTAGTATTTAGGTTCAGTATCTCTCAAAGATGCGACACGAAGATTTTAAGAAAAATTCGCCCACCCAGACCACCCTTTACCTGGAACATTTTTCGAATTTTTTTTATTTTCTCAAACATGGTTCTAACGATCTTGATTAAAATATCATATATTTAAGATATTTTCATGACAAAGGAAATGTATATCTTGAATATTGTGAGAATGTCCCCAAAAGTCTTCTTCATTCTGAATGGCTTTTGCATGACGGGTGAGCCGTAGGAGAGAGACAAAACTGTTTCTGTATAGAAAATGTAGAGCTCATTAAAACACACAGTTTATGTCATATACATTTTGTTTGTGGAGTGAACCATTTCCGAGATATTCCTTGTTATATGTTTGAATTTTCTAAAACTTATACTTTTATTCAAATGGAAATGCGAAAGAGAATGGAGTGTTCCACATAGCAACCAGATATTAAAAATGTCACTATCGCTTAAAGCCTACCATATTCCTCTTGCACCTACAAGAAAATTAGCAGTAACATAGTTTCTGTAAACTTTATCTCGATTAACATAAAGTAGATGCAGAAATTGAGTTTGTAAAAATAGTTTGTATAAGAGTACAGAAAGTCATGAGTGTATTTTTGTTTTTGAGTAATGTTGTTCACAACACACACACACACACACACACATATGGACCTTTTTCTAAAAATGTTAATTTGGATTCAGAGGGCTCCAAAACATGTATTTCCGAAAAAAGGTCGATACCAAATTTTTGGGTGAAATGTAATATCTTCTCTACCTATTATGTATGTGACAAACTAAAAATGGTTTGTAGAAAAGCGAGTGCAGAAATTCATGTGAATTTAATACGCTTTTTATGTAATTTCACTCCAGGATTTGCCTTAAAACTTTTGATATTGAGGCAGTACTTTTAATACTTGAATAATTTTAATTAAATTATATAATATGTAAATTCAATAACAGCCCGCCTTGAAGCAATATGTATGTAATAATTTTTAAAATGTATGTAACAGTCATTGCATATGCTTATATTGTTGTAAACATGTTTAATAATGTTATGTGAATGCATTAGGTAATTTAATAATGTAAGAGCTGTGAGAATAATAAGTTTAAAGTTGCTAACAATGAGGTAATAATGAGGTAACCTTGAGGCAACAATAAGTTTGAGAGTTTAAATGTTACTAGTCATGATTAGAGCAACGATAATGTAAATTCTGTGACAGTTTAAAATTAGCCAATCAACAGCTAGAAAAAAAACTTTAAATTAATGCAGATATTCTATTGGACTAGGAATAGCCAATCCGAGACTTTAAATGCAGAAGCTTACGGGTTTTGACGGTTGAAATATGTTCAGTTGCTGGCAGACCTTGGTAATGACCGGATGGAAGATGAGTTCTCTAAAGAAATATTACGTATTCGTGTGTAACGAAAATTAAGTATAAGTGATAACAAAGTGAAAGTTTTAAATTAAACAATCTCAAGGCTCTTAATATTAGTGTAGTGCTATATAATTTGTGTGAAGGATTAATAAAAACAAGTGAATTTAAACTTAAAATCTGTGTAAGCCTAAATTCTTGTCGCACCTCGCCTGATTAAGAGAAACGTCTCTCTAAAGTAAGACTGACGCAGCCGAGGCAAACATAAACATAAATACTATCTATAGAAGCAGTTAAATATCAAAGTTAATAATATTTTTAAACTTGAAGTGTAACAACAAAAAAACATCTTCAAATCGGCTTTTCATACGTAACAGCATATTAAGTAATAAATAATCCACTTCAAAATTGATGTTCATACGTGGATCTAAATAAACAACTCCATCAACTCCAAAAACATAACAAACTCCAACGTAAAGACAATATCTACTTTAATATGCGGCTTCTTTTGGATTTTAGTAATTTTAACCGCGATTTTTGGCTGCAGCATTAGAAGCTAAATAGTTAAATACACTGAGTGTGGTATGCAACGTTCTCTTAACATTTGAGGCAAACTGTTTGCTCTCTTCCAGCTTTGTGCTAGGAACATACAATAACAGCAGACTTGTGAAATGATTCTGCATTAAGGATTGCAATGCTGACGTCACAGGGGGCTCAATCAGCTTGAACACGGCGTTAAACTAAACAAACCCATTCATAGTCAGTGTTATTTTAGTCTCCATTACCGGGCATTATAATTATGCAAACTACGCCACGCTTTGTTACTTCAAATCGAGTTTTGTTAGGGAATTCAGTTTAGCCGAAATTAGATATTTCGCCAGGCATAATGCGTTTACCTCAGTCCATGTGGAGGACTTACTGGAATGTGCATATTGGCGATTGATGAAACATTAATGTGGCAATACTTAATAAATGAATATACGCAATTAATGAATCGATAACTTTGTAAAACCATTGTAAAGTAAAAAATGCTACAGGTATGTTATCTCTGTGGAAATTAAGTGTTAATATTTTTGATTTGTCACACATACATGGCTTTTCTTACCCATTAAAACTTAAATTAATACCTTAAATCAGGTGGCCAACAGCATCGTATTTCATATGTGCAGACATCCCTTCGTGCGTTAAAGGAGTTTCAGAACTCATGGGGCAATTGAAAGTAAACTAGTCATTGAGGAACTAGGGCATTATCGTAAGCGACCTTCGATCTGCTCCTATTGCTCATCATCGAAGACGATGACAGCATTGCACTCATTGGAAGCCAGTTCCTAGGCTTGTCCCAGTTCGTGATGATAGACAAGAAAAGTGTAAACAGGTATTTATTCTCTAGGGAATAAACCCACTCTTTAGACAAAGAAATAAAAATCTAATGTGTTACACTCACATGAATTTCTCTACCCTTGTACAAGCTATTTTTATAAACGCTTATTCTCTATCTACTTCATGTCAATCGAGATATCAGGATGTTAATCTTACTGGTAATTTTCTTGTAAGGGCAAGAGGAATATGGTAGGCTTTATGCGATAGTCAAATCTTTTAAGAGCTGGTTGCTGAAAAATTAAAACAGGTAACAAGAATATCTCGGATTTGCTTCACTCGACAAAAAATGTATAGGGCATAAATTCCGTGTTTTAATGAGATCTACATTTTTGGTTAGAAAAACTGTCTCTCTCTCTCTCTTACGGTTTCCAGTTGTGGAAAAGCTATTCAGAAAGAAGAAGGCTTTTGGGGACATTCCAGAAAATTCAAGATATGCATCTTATTTGGCACGAAAATATCTTAAATATATGATAGTTTAATTGAAATCTTTAGAGCCATTTTTGAGAAAATACAAATTTTGAAAAATGTTCCATGTAAAGGGTAGCCTGGTGTGGGGGGATTTTCTTGAAAATCTTCGTGTCGTATCTTTGAGAGATACTGAACCTAAATACCACGAAGTTTAGTATTTATGCAACTTTTCGTTTTTGAGTTATGCCGCTAAGACACACCTAGAGACCTTTTTTCTAAAAATCCTTTTTTGGCGGGGCATTCAATAGATGTATTTCCGATAAAATCTCGATATCAAGCTTTTGGGTGGAATTCAGTACTTTCCCTACTTAATACAGGTAGTAGAGAAATAAAAATGTCTTCATTTGACATATTAGTATGCGCACGTAGACATTTTTTTTGTTTATGCTATTTTTTATGTAACGACGCTGTCAAATACCAGGATCATATCAGCGCCACCGGTGTACCGGAATGACATCCCGCAGTAGTTCTTTTAAATGCTAGTAAGTTTATTAACAGAGGCCGTTGCTTTTAAGCACACTTGAAACAATCGGCCTGGGCCGGGTTTGAGCCCGCGCCCAGTTTGAGCCATCCAGACCACTTGTTAGACAAGAATAGCAAAAAAAAAGTTAAATAATTAAAAGCCATGAACGCATACTGATTGGTCAATTAAAGGCATTTTATTTGTCAACTAAACAGTTTGTTTATTCCCTTAAAACTAAAATATCTATAACTGAAGTGGAAAACATTCTAAGACCTTTTTGATCTGTTTACACTGTTCTTGTCTATCATCACGGACTGGAACAAGCCTGGGAACTGCCTCTGAATGAGCGCGTTCCCTCACCGTCTTCACTGTCAAGCAAAGGGATTAGAACGGTCACTCACGTTAATGCACTAGTTCCCCACTGTCCTGTGTTTAGTTGAAATTGCCCCGTTGAGTTCTGCAACTCTTTTATCGCACGAGGGGTTATTGCACACGTTAAATACGGCACGTTTGGGTGACCTAGTGTATTATAGTATTCATATGTATATATAGTATTTTATCCACATTACGTTACTCATAATTCAAGTTCTCTACGGCTTGTCTATAGCAAAAAAAGGAAGTTTTACGTTCCGTCCAAAAATTCGATACGAGATTTAATCGGAGTTTTGGGGCGCCTGAATACAAATAAAGCATTTTAGAAACGTGTGTGTGTCTCTATGTGTCTGTGAACAGCATAGCTCAAAAACGAAAAGTGGATAAATACCAGGCTGGTATTTAGGTTCAGTACTTATCAAAGATGCCACACGAATATTTTCAAGATAATCCCCAACCCCAAATCACCCTTTGCATGGAACATTTTTCGAAAATTTTGATTTTCTAAAAAATGGCTCTAACATTTGTATTAAAATATTATATATAAAAGATATTTACATGACAAATAAAATGTATATCTTGAATTTTATGGGCACAATCCCCTTCATTCTAAAGACATTTTGTATAATCTTGTATAACTGGTAAGCGTTAAGCGACAGACGAAAATGTACTACGCAAAAAAGTAGATGTCTTTAAAACACACAGATTATTTAAAATAATTTTTTTGTGCGATAAGCCATTTCTGGGATATCCGTTATTAACAAGTTAGAATTGCTCACTTTTGGTCATTCCCTTAAAGTCTTTTCAGCATTTAGTTCTTTATCCCGAATACATGGTAACAGTAAGGAATTTTAAGGCCAGCATACAGCGTCCAGTTGTTAAACATCTGACTATCGCTGTTCTCTTTGTATCTATAAGGAAATGTTTAATGTAGCTATTTCTGTAAAGGTTTATTTGGATTAAAATGTAGTAGATAAATGAGCTTGAGTAAGAATGCTCTGTATGCTGACTAATAAGTGATAGAGGGTAGAGAAAGTCATGTGAATGTATCACATCAGATTTTAAGAAAATGCTATGTTGTGTGTGTGTGTCTGGGAACATAACTAAAAACACTAACAATCGGTTAAATACCAAACTTGGTATTTAATGTAGTATCTTTCAAGGATACGACCGGAAGATTTTCAATGAAATCCCCCACCCTACACTAACCATTACATGAAACATTTTTTTAAAATTTTTTATTTTTCTCAAAAGTGCCACCTACAGTGTTTATTAAGATATCAAATTGTTAAGTATTTTCATCACAAATGAAATTGGTATATCTTGAATTTTTTTGCAAATAATCTTCCTCATTCTGAATGAATTTTGCATAACTGGTAAATCGTAAGGGATAGACAAAAATCTTACTACACAAAAAATGCACATCTCGTTAGAGCACACAATTAAAGTAATTTTTATAGAGTTAACCATTTTCGAGATATTATTTGTTATTGGAATGCATTTTAAAATACTTGTGGTTTTCTCAAATGGGAAGTTATTGTTTTTTTCTGTCTCTCTCCTGGTAGTGCTAGACAAAACTGTAGTTCTCACAATTTATTTCAAATGAATTATTTGTGGTGTCGCCCGTTTCCAAGATATCTGTTATTAATGCTTCCATTTTTTCAACATTTCGTCAATTCTTTTTAAATCTAGCCAATTTCCAATTGTTTCTTGAAATTGTGTGGAAAGAGTATTGACTTTTAAGACCATCATATAGCGACCAGTTCTTAAATATTTGACTGTCGGTGCTCCCTCTATATTTACAGAGAAATATACCGGGTGTTTCAGAACTACTTTTACAAACTTCGGGTATGGGTTCCTCACACCAAAAGAAGGAAAAAAGTTCATAAGAACATATGTCACATAATCATTGGTTTTCGCGTTATTCCTGTCACAATGAAAGTGTGAGTTCAACGGGGTCCAACCTCAAAACTTCATTTCTCTATGCATTCATAGAAAACGTTGACCCATTGTACTACATACGGTAGATGGCGAAGTGTTGCCATGGAGACTTGTTTACGTTTATCATTAGTCTGTCTTCAACGTTTCAATTGTGTACATGTAGTGAGTTAACTGCACGTGTTTCGTTCCATCATTGCTAATATTCATTTCGTGAACAGGCAGACATGATTTTTATGTATGGTCGCGAGGCTGCACGGCTCTATCAGATAGAGTTTCCAGACCGAAGACAACCGAGTCATCCAACCTCTGTCGCTGTTTATCGTCGCCTTGCTGATAAATGTGATACATGCCTGGCTCCGGCATATTTTAGTCGCATTGTTCGAGATGCACTGACCATGACCGACGGATAGGCAGAGGAGGACCAATTCCATGGCCTGCGCGTCCTGTGGATGTTTACCTCTGGGGGCATCTTAAATCATTGGTTTATGGAGCAGCCATCTCGGATGCAGAAACGCTTCATCGACGTGTCATGAAAGCCCTCGAAACCATTCGACACCATCCCGGAGTTTTTGACAGGGTGCGACATTCCATGATTCGACGAGTACAGGCATGCACAGAAATAAGGAGGAGGACATTTCGAGCATTCATTATGAGTTTTGTGTGTTATAAGTGTACCACTGTGTTGAACACCTCCAAACGAGAAAGCAAAGGATTATGGGACATATGCTCATATGATCTTTTTACCTTCTTTTGGTGTAAGGAACCCATATCCGAAGTTTGTAAAAGTATTTCTGAAACATCCTGTATAATGTAGCTATTTGTTTAAAGTTTTATCTGGATTTAAACAAAGTAGATAGCAATATAAACTTTCGTAAGAACAATATGTATACACAGTAATAAGCGTTAGAGGGTAGAGAAAGTTATGTGTATGTGACACTTTTTGTTGCTGGAATACAATACTTCTAGAGAAAGCTTGTAAATGATAGTGAGTAGAGAAAGTCATGCAATGTGGTCTATAAGATTTTCCTTTTTCTTTTGTGTAGGTTACCAGCAGCCATGAGTGAAATCGTTTTCAAACCTTTGAAGGAATCCAGGAAAATGTCTTACGAAAATGGGCTACAGGAAGGTTTCTAAGATTGGTATAAACATTAGGAATGATGTTTCTGCTTTGTAAGTAGTATTTAACACACCAGTAAATTTTTACGGTAAAAGTTTCTTTTTATATGCTGATATCAAACCTCTCTTTTGAAAAGAAATGATGTCATTTTGTCATAAAAACGTGAAGCATATTTCGGTTGCACCTATAGCCTAGCGAAATCTTGAAATATATCCCTGAAACGTTGCCATTACCCTGGAGAATGATATGGCATTCATGAGACAAACTTCTACTACAGACACAATAACTATTGTAAAAGATGAAAAGTGTTACGATTTGCGGGTATAAAATACACAGTAACATATTTTTCTCGGGGCTAAACTTCAAAGAGCTATAAAGATAAAAGTTTGAGAAATTGCTGTTACGTTACGAGGTTGATAAAACCGCCAGGATATTACATTCTTACCGTCTGGCTTCAACTGGTCGTTGAAGAAAGAGAGATGGATGGACCAATATCGCCGGCAAGAAACTGCACCCATAAACAATTGGCTTTCATGAAACTTGTTTCACTACAGAAAGGAAACAGAAATTTAGAAGCAACTCGCTATATGCCATGGATGCAGAGTAGTGATGGTTAGAAAATAACGTAACAGTTACCTTAATGTAACCTTTACTATAGTAAGGAATACAAAGTAACTATAGTACAACAACTTAGAAAAACTCTTATGAGGGGTAACTCTGGTTATGTATTCCCCTCTCTAACTGCCTTGGGCGGTCATGCCTCCCCTAATCTCCCTCGCTGCTGAGGCCCCACACGCCATAATTTCACCTATCCAGTGTTTTATCTTACTTTATTTTCATAAAATCGTTCGTGCTCCACGGTCTAGGGTTACCATACTAACCTCTGGTTCCAGAAGTTGCGAGTTCAAACCCGGCGGAGGGCAATGGATCTTTTTAGCGTAAAAATCCTTAGCATGGCTTCCTTATGAAAGGACTGAAGCCGGTGGTACCATGTACTAGATTAACGGCGCGTAAAAGAACCTCAAGCCTGATAAAGGGACCTCTGAGCAAAATTTCCGGTCTTTCATGCCTAATATAGAATGGAACGCTAAAGACTATTGTTGCAAATATCCACCTGCAGAGGCAAGACACAAGAGCATTGTAACAAAAAGTCTGTGTTTGTAGACTGCTGTGACAGGCCACGCAAAGAGCAAGGTACAACGGGTGTGAAAGCAAATGTTTGCATATAACTAGCGATAGCATTTCACATACATGCATTGCATTAAGATGGTTATTCACGTACAATTATAGGTGCAGGAGTTATACATCGCGTGTAAATGGTTATGAATAAGCAATTAATGCTGGTAGAACAACATATGTGAGGCAGCTAAGCTCAAACAATGGTACATAGGTTTTAATAATGATGAATTACACAATTTCAGCAATCTACAATTTGAGATTTTCTCAAAGAAAAGTGAAATTTCGCCAAATTTCTAATTCGAAAAGCATGCTTTTTGAATTTTTATCTGGGAATTGTACCCTTTAACCAAATTTCATGAGAAAAACAAAGTCTGAAAGATATACAACGAGGTTAAATCAGAATTTCCTGAATCAAATCTCGAAACTGAAAAGCTGCCTCGTTACCAAACACACTATAATTGTCAGTTCAATAAAAGAAATCTCTATTTGCCCGAATGTAATTCTTTTTTTATTTACTCACGGCTGTTCCCATCTGCACGTGCAAAGAGAGGCGCACTTACGGCGCGAATAGCTTAGCCAATAAGGAGAAGCCAACGCGGAGGAATACGTCTTGGTCTGTGTATGTATGTTTGTGTGTGTGCGCGTGTTTGTATCTCAGGAATATAGTAGTACATTTATGTCAATGTATTTTGAGATTATAAACCAGCATAGTAATCAAAGTTTAGACACAGTCATAGAAACTTCTTTTTATATTGCTTAAAACAAGTCACTCTGTGTCGACATTGTTCATATTAGAAACATAGTTACATCAAATCGTTACTGGTAGCAGACATTTATAACCGCTACTCGAAAATAGCTGTCACATCTCTAATGCACGAATACATTCAGCATTTGTCTTCATTCAGTTCAATATTTCGCCGGTTCCAAACATAAGATTCTATCCCGTACTTCGTAAACTTTTCAGAACAGCATTTTAACAATATTTATAACCTAATCACAGCAGACAATTTTAAATACAGTTTTAACGCCAACTATCAACCAACAATATTAATTGTGTGGAAAGATAGAATTAGATTGAACAATTTAATACCATTGCCGGTATTGAACCACAGATCTATCGCTTTTCGATGTAGTTCCTCTAAACAACTAAGCTACCACGTAACATACCGGCACGATATTAAGTTCCCAAATTGACTCACATTATTCTCGCTAAACCACAAGGCGTTCTCAAATTCATTCTGAGATAACATACCCCAATTGCGGCTTACAGTGTCATAGTGCTTTAAGTTTCGGGGTTTATAGGTAACCACTATTAGGTCAATCAATTGTAATTAATTACCTTACACACAGCTCGTGTGAAAGAACTATACCAATTGAAGTAGATATTTTAGCCCCACGTTGGGCGCCAACTTGAAGTAGGTATTGTCTTTACGTTGTTTGCACCACGCTTTGGGAGCCAATTTGAGATGATGGTTTGTTGCTGCTATGTATATAAAGTCAGTTTGAAGATGATGTATTATATTTCAACTGTTGGGGAGCCGAAATTGTAGTATTTGCAACCATACGTTTTTAAACAGTTTCCGGTAGCCTAAGCCCTAAGTTTTGAAAATATAAACTTTGTAATTAAACTGTTTCTTTAAAATTTAATATTTATATTTGCCTCGGCTGCGTCAGTATTTGTTAGAGACATGGAAGTCTTGGCAGGGTTTTGGTGCGACAAGAATGTAGGCTTACAAAGATTTTAAGTTTTAATTCACTCCTTTTTATTAATCCTTGATACAAATTAAATAGCACTTCACTGATATAGAGAGCTGCGAGATTCTTTTATTTTATTAATTGCACTTTTTAACAAGTATACTATTTTCGTCTCACACGAATACATAATTTCTCGAGGACACATCTCGCGTCTGGTTATGAGCACTGTTTGGAGGCAACTGAACTGAATTCCGCCGCCTAAATTTGTAAATTTCTGTATTTCATGTCTTTGATTAGCTAATTCTAGTCCAATAGAATACCTAACTAAAGCTTTTTCTGGTTGTTGACTGACTATCTTTATAAACTGTCACTAAAATTACATTATTGCTTCCAAGAATCACAAGTAGTATTGTTAAACTCTCAAACTCATTATTGCTTCAAGGTTACCTCTTTGTTAGCTCATTGTTAGTAACTTTTAGCTTATTATTCTCACAGCTCTTACATTATTAAATTACGTAATACATTCAAATAACATTATTGAACATGTATACAATAATATACGCATATGCAATGACTGTTACATACATTTTACAAATTATTACTTAAACAAATTGCTTCAAGGTGGACCGTTATTGAATTTGCATATTATATAATTTGACTGAAATCATTTAAGTGTTAAAAATACTGCCTCACAATGACTGTTCATTTCAAAGTGTCATGACGTCATTGCTTTGAGTCAATTTTTTAAAGCGAGTGTCAACTCTAAGGGAAAGTATGTAACGTAGAACAAGTCTGGCGATGACGTTGCCTATCAAGCACGGTGTTAAATCCGAAGTGTACTAATACGGTGTAAAGACATTAATATAAAACGTAATAGTAATTTACGTTACGAATAGCGCAACGTATATTACAATATGAGATTGGAAGATTAACCAAAGGGGCCGCATGCCGAGTTTGATAACCAATCGAGAATTGTAATATGTAGTTACGATATTGTATCTAACAACGTTTTATCTACTTTAGTTACGTAAGATCGATTTTCTTATTTAATTTGGTAAATTATATTTTTATTTTAGATGTTTTATTAGGAATCACTGAAATACATTGATACATAATTGATACTTGCGAAGTAGGCCATGCGTTGTTTGATAGGCGATTTGTTTGTTGGGTTTTTGTTTAAAACAGAAGAACATGAGTGCTAGGTGAATTAAATAAACTTTAAAGATGAGTTCTGACGATGATTTGCAAATATTAATATATATATATACATATATATAGTCCTGTTTAGCATCAGTAAGTGGTGGAATTAATATATCCAATTGCAAAGATATTATTATCAACGTTTATATTAAATAACTTTTTTCTGTTTTGTTTATTGTTTATGTATGGTTTTTACAATACGAAACCAGTTTCGTGATAAGAGAAGCCAAAAGAAAATCGTTGCGTAATAGAAGCTTCATTACAAAACTAGTTGCGTAATGGGGTACCATTACGAAAGTAGTAGATAATGAATAGTTTTACAACGGTTTTTTTACAATTGTATAATTTATATTATGTAAATAAAGCATATAAACCACATAAGCTGCCTATTAATGTCAATCAAAAAGCATAAAATATATTTATTAAACTTTCTTGCATAACCCTAGCAACGTCCATTCATTCCACACAGATAACGTTTTTATTTAGATTCGCAGAAGAGAGCCTGAAAACACACTGTTGACAAATTAATTCATGTTGCCTTACGCTGGCGATGATCCCGCTTACAGCTTTCACGGAACTTCGATATCGTCCAAGCAAAACAGTACGAAACAGGTTTTGGAGGGATATACGTATAGACCGCCATGTGTGCAAAGGTTGTCACGTGTAGCCAAACGCCTGCTTTGCAGGCAACTTCTTCTACACACTAGTCATACGCTTTTGCGGAACTAGTAGGCGGATTGAATTCTAAACTCAGCGGGTCACGGCACACTTTCAAATGTACATCGAGTGCTTACTCAAATGTTATTATAAGCGAATATGTAGTTGGTTGGAGCGTGGTGCTCCGGTTCCAGCCACAAACTTTTTACTTTCCCTACTATTTGAACGACTTTTGCATAACTGGTAAACCATAAGAGATGGACAAAATTTTACTACACAAAAAAATGTAGATCGCGTTAAATTACACAAATGATGTCATATACATTTTTTTGTTGAGTGAACCATTTCCGAGATATTACTTGTTATTCCCTTAAACTTTCCAATACTTATAGTTTTTCTCAAATGGGAATTCGTTATTCATTTTTTGTGGTGGTAATGCAAAGTGAATCACATAGCAACCAGCTCTCAAAATATTTCACTATCGCTTAAAGCCTACCAATTCCCCTTGCATCTACAAGAAAATTAGCAATAAGATTAATATCTCGATTAACATGAAGCATATGGAGAATAAGCCTTTGTAAAAATAGGTTGTACAAGAGTAGAGAAAGTCATGTGAGTGTAACACATCAGATTTTTATAGTAAGTTTAACGCTCGATCTTGTTACATATGGCATGAAATGAAATGTAATTGGAAAAGTAAATTTGGGAAGTAAACATTCCAGACCTAAGTTAACAATTATCAATAAAAAATTAAATTGAATTTTTTTTATGGACGCTCTTTAACTACTATGGTTCTTAATCTCCCATTCTATATTGGGCGTGAAAGACCGGCAATTTTGCTCAGAGGCCTCTTTATCAGGCTTGAGGTTCCTTTGCGTGCCGTCAATCTACGACACAGGACCAGCGGCCTTACTTTCCTTCCGAAGGAAGCCATGCTAAGGATTTTTACGCCCGAAAAAATCCAACCCCACGCGACCATGGGAATTAGAGCCTAGCATGGTAACTACACCACGGAGGACGACTAATTACCAATAAGATTGAAGAAAATGAACAGAAAAAAATCAGGAAGGAAGGATGGTCCGATGCGATTTGAATCGCAGAGCTCCCGTTCATGATTCCGTGCCTTAACGGCCGCGGCTACCCCTGTCGATCATTCACGGAATGAGCGTGGATTCAAACTCACCATGTGAGTGCGGATTTTTAGGCCCACTCAGCCTTGTGATGAGTTTGAAAATCAACGATACGGTCTGTCGGTCATGAGAGCTAACGTTCCAGATGGGGAGGTACGGTACTGACTTCATCATATTGGCTGAATAATCATCCACCACTCTTGCTCATGTGAGCGTGAGGTCGGCAGCCGGGTTAGGCCCACAAGGGCTGTAGTGCCACCGATATACCTTCTATAGGCGACTGTGAAATAGAGATGGGGTTCCAATCGAATTATTCTAAAATTTCCGTTCGCATTTAATGCTAATTTTTTATTAATAATACTGCAGAGTTCTTCAAAGACATGGAAAGGGCTTTCATTCCCCGAGTTCATGACCGTGAATAAACCACAATGTCTTTCTCTATACTCGGTCGCTTACAATTTATTCATATACAACCATATTACTTACTTATAGAGGAAGCACTGCATTCTATTAAACAATTTTATACCAGGATTTCACCGAAATGCATATTTTGAGACCCCCTGCATGTGAATGAACCTACTCTTGCAAAACGTTTATGTCGATTGAGATGAAGTAGATAACAAAACAGATTTTAATAGAAATAATAAAACATGCCAGACTTGTAAACTGCAATATCGTTTGTTCTGCATATTATAGGTGCATGAGAATTTTATCTGTTATATTAGTTACTAGAATGTTTCAAAGTAGAGTCACTGTATGTCTTTTGATGAGATTTGTTACTGAAGCAACCAGCTGTATAAAACAAGCGCCTAGTACAACTACCAGATCCTTTGCAACTAAAAAAAATCTGATGTGTTACACTCACATGACTTTCTCTACTCTTGTACAAGCTATTTTTACAAACGGTTATTATCCATCTACTTCATGTTAATCGAGATAAACATTTGCAGCCTCTAACTTATTGCTAATTTTCTTCTAGATGTAAGGGGAATATATATTTACAAGGGCAATATAGAAATACAGTAGCCTTTAAGCACATACATATCTCTTAATAGCTGGTTGCTAGGTGCAGCACTATTCCCTTTCCCACAGATTAATACTCTTTGCATATCCAAGACAAAAAAATTAATAACGAATTCCCATTTGAGAAAATAAGTATTGAAAAATTTAAGGAAATAACAAGCAATATTTCGAAAATGGTTCACTTAACAAAAAAAAATGTATATGACATAAATTTGTATTTTAACGCGATCTACATTTTTTGTGTAGTAAAATTTTGTCTATCTCTTATGGTTTACGAGTTATGCAAAAGTAGTTCACAATAAAGAATACTTTTGGAGACATTCCCAGGAAATTAAAGATATACATTTTATTTGTCATAAAAATATCTTAAACATATGATATTTTAATTAAAATCGTTAGAGCCATTTTTGAGAAAATTAAAATTTTCGAAAATGTTCCATGTAAAGGGTAATCTGGGATGGGGGGATTTTCTTGAAAACCTTCGTGTCGCATCTCTGGAGGATACTGAACCTAAATACCAAGTTTGGTGTTTATCCGACTGTTCGTTTCTGAGTTATGCTGTCCACAGACAGACATACACATGGACATGTTTCCAAAAATGCTTTTTTTTTATTCAGGGGGGTCTCAAAACATGTATTTCCGGTGAAATCTCGGTATCGAATTTTTGGGTGGAATACAATACTTTCTTTACTTACTATACGTAGTAGAGAAAGTAATTAAATTTGGCTTTTTATTTATGGACGCTCTTTAACTGCTGTGGTCCTTGGCGTCCCATTATACAGGATGATTTATGACGAACTGACACATTTATTTCTTTAATTGTTTCAAAACGAGTTATGATGGCGACAACTTATTATACCTGAAATGCAGAGGAAGTTTGGGAGATTATTTACCTCTATCGAAATGTTCAGAATGTACGCCAACCTGCATAAGGCACAACTCAACACGTCGTTCCATGTTACTGGCCACTCGTTGGAGAACTCTGTTGTCAATAGCTGGAATCCTCTGCGTAATGTTGTGCTTCAGATCGTCCAATGTCTGGGACGATGGCATAAACCCTGTCTTTTAAGTAACCCCATAGAAAGAAGTCCGGCGATGTCAATTCCGAAGATCTCGGGGGCCACAGGTTCTTGGAAATTATCCGGTCGTCAAAGAAACTTGCAATTAGTGCCAATTTGATGTATGGCATGTAGCGCCGTCCTGCTGAGAATATCCTTGACTCAGCTCTACATGATCTAGTTGCTCAGCAAACTCCATGAAAATCCCTTGGTACTCTGCAGTGTTCACATTGTTTTTAAAAAAATTGGTCCAACTATTCTCTGTGCGGATATTGCGCACCAAACTCCGATTTTAACCGGGTGCATACGTGCTTCATAAATGGCTTGTGGATTTTCCCTGACTCAATACCGTGAGTTATTTGAGTTCACATAGCCAGATAAATGGAACCATTCTTCATCTGTGAACCATGTGATTGACAATATGGCAAGATTTTGCACAATGAATGCCTGAAACCAACGACAATAATTCAGTCGTCTATCCTTATCTGGTTCCTGTAACTGATGGACAACCGTAATCCTATACGGCTTTAAGCCTGCACTTTTCACAGCTCTCTGACACATTGAGTAGCTGTAACCTGTTTCCTACGACAAACGTGTTAATAGTTTTTTGGGTGACTGATCCAGTCGTGTTCTTACGTCAACAACAACTCTGGGAAGCCTAGATGAACGAGTTTGGCGTTTTTCATTACCTGAGATCTCGTTGTTTCCAATTTGTTTACCAGTTCCAGTATTGTGCTTCTTTGGGGAGGATTCCGAACACCGAATTCTCTCTGGTATGCCCTTTGAGTAGCTGTAATTGGATTCCTAATCCCGTATTCTTAACAAAGAAGAGTGGTTCATTTAATGTGTACTCCATTTTCACGTTGACTAGAACAAAATCTGAAAAACAGTTGCCGACAATAAAACTAACAATTACGAATAAAACATGAACATCTGCGCATCTAGTGACATGCAATCGAAACTCCAGAAGATTGTTTAATTTGGTGCTAAAATTGGTGCATTGAGTGAATTTCAAATAGAGTAATTAAAGAAAGAAATAGTCAGTTCTTCGTAAATTACCATGTATATTGTGCGTGAAAGAGCGATAATTTTGTTCAGGGGTCTGTTTATCAGGTTTGAGGTTCTTTTACGTGCCGTAAATCTACGATACGGGACCACTGGCTTTCCCTTTCGAAGGAAGCCATGCTAAGGACTTTACGCCCGAACAAATCCATCGCCCTCCGCCGGATTTGAACCCGTGACCTTGGGAATTAGAGGCTAGTATGGTAACCACTACACTACGGAAGACGACCCTTCACAACTTGATTCCACATTTTAATCTTGTTTATTTACACTTGCGCATTCCCTCCCGAAGGGTTGTAATAGTTCTTAGCCTTAATTATGCAGGAAAAGGAAAGGTAATAATTGTTTCGTATCCAAGGGGTCTCCATCATAAGAAACGGATACAGGTCACAGTTTGCACGTGTGGCCAAAGCTTAGACAGCGTTCGCCACGTAGCTAGTTGCTGCCCTTTTAACTAGACCACACGCGTTAAGGAGGATGGATGATCTGGGGAAAGTTTTCGTGGTGGTATGACGAGGAAAGGGGATGGGGCTATTGACGGATGTGGAGGAAATTGTGCAGAGGAGCCAGAAGATTAATGCGAGGCAAGCAAGGCTCTTTAGCAACAGAAATTCTTCTTTATTCTTCTTGCTTTCTCTCTCTCTGTCTCGGGCAACACAAGCGCTAATACAAGAATGATTAATAACACAAATACGCATCCCAGCTTTTGACAAGTATTTTTATCTCAATTTATGCTTTCTTCTTACAAATAAATTCTATGTAGAGTTTAAAACAAACACGAAAAAGGCTAATCTCTCCGCGTTGTAATTTCTGACTGCGTTGAAACAACTAACAGGGCAAGAAAATGCAACTAATTGACAGTCTGATGTTGGCAGCAGTGAATGGTGTGTCACAATTAATGCTTGAGTTTACTCACAGCTCGTCTTATAAAAATGATCCTTTAGATATCGAAAAAAAATTCTAGTAAACCAGTTATTAATGTATAATATTATAAAAAATCTAATGTGTTACACTCACATGACTTTCTCTACTCTTGCACGAATTATTTTACAAACTCTTATTCTCCATGTATTTCATATTAATTGAGATAAACATTTGCAGAAACGATCTTTTGACATGCAAACAGAATCACATTTTACACATAGCGACGAGTTCTAAAAATATTTGCTATCGCTTAAGGCGTACTATGTTCCCCTTGTTTTGTATTTGCAAGGGCAATATAGAAATACAGTAGCCTTTAAGTATAGACATCTCTCCTAATAGCTGGTTGCTAGGTGCAGCACCATTCTCTTTGCCACAGATTAATACTCTTTGCATATCCGAGACAAAAAAATGAATAAGGAATTCCCATTTCAGAAACTAAGTATTGAAAAATTTAGAGCAATAACAAGCAATATCTCGAAAATGGTTCACTCAACAAAAAAATGTATATGACATAAATTGTGTATTTTAACGCGATCTACATTTTTGTGTAGTAAAATTTTGTCTATCTCTTATGGTTTACCAGCTATGCAAAAGTCGTTCACAATGAAGAATACTTTTAGAGACATTCCCAGAAAATTCAATATAAAAATTTTGTTTGTAATGAAAGTACCTTAAATATATAATATTTTAATCACAGTCGTTAGAGCCATTTTTGTGAAAATTAAAATTTTCTAAAAATGTTCCATGTAAAGGTTAATCTGGGGCGGGGGGATGTTCCTGAAGAACTTCGTGTCGCATCTCTAGAAGATACTGAACCTAAATATCAAGTTTGGTGCTAATCCGACTGTTCGTTTCTGAGTTATGCTGCTCAAACACACGGGCATGTTTCCAAAAATGCATTTATACCTTCTCTACTACGTACAGTAAGTAGGGGAAGTATTGTATTCCACCCAAAAATTCGATACCGAGATTTCACCGGAAATACATGTTTTGAGACCCCCTGAATCCAAAAAAAGCATTTTTGGAAACATGTCCGTGTGTGTGTGTGTTTGTGAACAGCATAACTCAGAAACGAACAGTCGGATAAAAACCAAATTTGGTATTTAGGTTCAGTATCTTCCAGAGATGCGACACAAAGGTTTTGAAGAAAATCCCCCTATCCCAGTTTACCCTTTACATGGAAGATTTTTCGAAAATTTTAATTTTCTCAAAAATAGCTCTAACGATTTTGATCAAAATATCATATGTTTAAGATATTTTCATAAAAAATAAAATGTATATCTTGAATTTTCTGGGAATGTCTCCAAAAGTATTCTTCATTGTGAACGGCTTTTGCATAACTGGTAAACGATAAGAGATAGACAAAATTTTACTACACAAAAAATGTAGGTTGCGTTAAAATACACAATTTATGTCATATACATTTTTTTTTGTTGAGTGAACCATTTTCGAGATATTGCTTGTTATTCCCTTAAATTTTTAATACATATTTTCTCAAATGGGAATTCATATTCATATTTTTGTCTTGGATATGCAAAGAGTATTAATCTGTGGCAAAGGGAATGGTGCTGCACCTAGCAACCAGCTATTAATAGATATGTATGTGCTTAAAGGCTACTGTTTTTCTATATTGCCCTTGTAAACATATATTCCCCTTACATCTACAAGAAAATTAGAATTAAGATAGAGTCTGCAAATGTTTATCTCGATTAAAATGAAGTAGATAGAGAATAAGCGTTTGTGAAAATAGATTGTACAAGAGTAGAGAAAGTCATGTGAGTGTAATACATCAGAGTTTTTTTGATTCACGGGGCCTCAAAACATATATTTCCAGCGAAATCTCGGTATAGAATTTTTGGGTGGAATACAATACTTCACCTACTTACTCTACGTAGTAGAGAAAGTAAAAATGGTTCCTATTTGACATTCTCCAATTGGCAGAAATTTATTATCTTGATAATTCTACAGGATATATATCCTATATTGTTAGTCAAGGCTAATAAAGAAATAAATAAATAAACAAATAGTAATAATAATTCATAATGACAATAAATTTTGCTTCCCTTTTACTTCAGCAATATTTTGTGCTGAACACTTTCTTTTAAACTATTTTTATCCAAATTAGTTGTGCACTATACCTGTAAGCTATGACTCGTAAACATAAACTAACAATGAAGAAAAGAACAACTACTGCATTGCGTCTCACGTCTTAAATTCTGATTTGTTTCTGTTGGATACACAGATTTTGGTCACCGGAGTAGATAAATGTAATCGCTGAGTGTGAGCCAGCAAGTCTGGCTATTGCAGAAATGTGATTTACTGCGTCTGCCAAATCAGCTTCATTCACAACTCAGTTAACGCTGCACGTTACATGTATATATCTACTCTTTTCACCATTGTTTTACATGTTTTCATTTAGACACCAGAGTCTATGGAATGCTGAACTATTCACAAACAGGAAACACAGTCAAGTTCCGTCAAGAATTATAATCACGTGCGAGGGAAAAACGTGAAGTCTCGTCTGCTTTAAATTCACATTTATATATTTCGTTATATGATATAGAGGTAAAGTTTTAGTCAGATTTTTAATGAGCATGTCATTACGTGATGGCTTAAAAATTCAAGCTTGAATAGCGAATTTACAGATGATTAAAGAATAAGCATTTTAAAATTCAACATAACTTGTGTGTTTTAATGATATATACATATTTTGTGTGGTAGAATGCGGCCTGAGCGAAATGGCTCAGGCCGCATTCGGAAGGTCCCGGGTTCAATCTCCCAGCCTCGACCAAACTGAGCGAAGGTTTTTTAAGCGGTTTTCTTCGGAGAATGTAGGATTGAATAATTTGATCCGCGAATTTTCCTATTATCCCTTTCATTCATTCAGTCATGATAGCCTCTGATTAAGCTCCTCTTATGTAGGACTTACACTCCCAGGACTTACAGGCGGGTGCCTGTGGTCAGAGGCCCGTCGAGGGAATCAGACAGAATATCCAGGATGGTTGATCAGCCCGATGCCTGGTATGGGAGGAAGGGGATGAAATGAAATGATGGTGAAATGGATGAAAGGAAAGGTGATGATGGAGCAGTTGATGGAATGAATGAATATCCCACATGCGGGTCCCTGGGATTGAACCCGGGTCGCCTCGGTGAGAGGCGAGCGGTCTAACCACTCGGCCACGGCGCCGCCCTATCCTTTGTGTATTTCCTTCTTGCTCATTGGGTTTATCACCCATCCTGGATATGCCATGATCCAGAGCTTACCTGCTCCTCAACAGGCTACTGACCTAATGCAAAGACATTCGGTTCTATAATGAGGAGGGTCATTCGTTAAAGAGGAGGAAGAAAATTCTATCCATCTCTTAGAGTTTACTAATTATACAAAAGGCACTCTGAATAAAGAACTTTACAGGATATTCCTAAAAATTCAACTTATACATTTCATTTGTGATGAAAGTATCTTAAACATACGTCATTTTAATCAAAATCCTTACAGTAATTCTTAGAAATTAAAAAATAATGAAGACTTTAGAATTTAAACACAGCATTTTGTCGCAGCCTTGAAAGACACTGAAATTTGTATAACAACTTTCGTATTTAACCAGTTTCTTTTTACTCTCTCTGCCATAGATAGTAGATGGATAAAGTATTGCAATGATCTCAAAGTTGGGTACCAAGATTTCACCGGCAATGCATATTTTGAGACCCCTGAATCCAAAAAACGCATTTTTGGGAAAAGTTCCGTGTGTGTGTCTGTGAACAACACTAGTCAAAAGCGAAAAGCCGGATAAACAATAAGCTTTGTATTTGGTTCATTAACCTCCAAAGATGTGACACGATTTTCAAGAAAATCGCCCAACTACAAACTACCCTTTACATGAAATGTTTTTCGAAAATTTTTATTTTCTCAAAAGTAGCTTTCACAATTTTGATTAAAATATCATATTTTTAAGACATTTTCAAACCAAATGTATATCTTGAATTTTCTGGGAATGTCCTCAAAAGTACTCTTCATTCTGAATAACTTTTGCATAACTGGTAAACCCTAGGAGGAAACAAAATTTTACTACACAAAAAATGTGGATCTCGTTAAAGCACTCAAACTATGTCGGACATTTTTATTATCGAGTGAACCGTTTCCCAGATATTCCTTTTTATTTTATTTAATTTTCCAATACTTATACTTTTTTACAAAAGGAAATTTGTTATTCTTTTATTTTCACCTTCTCTTCTACGTATAGTAAATACTAAGAGGGGGAAGTATTGCATTCCACCCAAAAATTCGATATCGGGATTTCACCGGAAATAGATGTTTGAGACCCCTGAATCCAAATAAGTGCACTTTTAGAAAATGCCCTGTGTGTGTCTATGAATAGCATAACTCAGAAAAGTCGGATGAATAGCAAACATGGTATTTAGTTTCAGTATCTTTCAAAGATGCGACACGAAGATTTTCAAGAAAATTCTCACCCTAGACTAACCTTTACATGGAACATTTTTCGAAAATTTTGATTTTCTCAAAAATGGCTCTAACGATTTTAGTTGAAATTTTACATGTTGAAGATATTTTGATTACAAAAAACACATATCTTCAAATTTTTGGGGATGTTCCCAAAAATCCTCTTCTTTCTGAATAACTTTACCATAACTATTAAACCGTAAGAGAAAGACAACATTTTACTACACAAAAAACGTAGATCTCGTTAAAACACACAATTTACGTCATAGACCTTTTTTACTGTCGAGTGAACCTTTTCCGAGATATTCCTTGTTATTTGATTGAATTTTGCAATACTTATACTTTTTCTCAAATGGGAATTCGCTGTTCGTTTTTTTATATAGTGGACATACATAGAGATTGGAATGTTCCACATAGTAAACAGCTCTTAAAATATTTAAATACTACCATATTCCCCTTGAACCTACAAGCAAATTAGCAATAAGAAAGTGGTTGTACAAAGGTAGAGACAGTCATGTGAGTGCATCAGACCAGATTGTTTTTATGCTGTTCATAGATTCACAGACAGACACAAACATAGACGTATATTAGCAAATATGCTTTTTGGATGCAGTGAGTCTTAAAACGTGTATTTCTGGTTGAAATTCGCTATCGAATATTCTAGTGGAATGCAATACTTCCTGTTCTCTTTATAGGAAAGCAGTAGAGAAGTAAAAATCCCTTGTCGTATTCTTCTAAATCGTAAATCGAATACATGAAGCATAGAAATTTCTGATTTACGTTCAATTACGTAGCGAAGAGCAATACAATTATTTGCGTGACGTTTCCGCTCGTAAACGTTGCAACCTTTCTCAGTTAACCGCAGAGGTGTAATAAACATGGTCGCTACGAAAACCCATACACTGCAATTAGCAGGCAGTGTTAAATATATGAACTTCGCCGTTACAAGCATTGATTTTATTTGGATTTACTGCCCCGTCCGTTCACAAATTGCTCGATCAACTATTGCAGATCCGATTCAATACAGGCGTTTGTTTTTGCGTCTCACAGAGAAACCCTCTCGGATATCCTAGAAACCGGCTTTGTTCCCTTTTGTGAAATAAATACCACGTGTTTGCTAACAGCAAATTAAAATACCTAAATTTCTCACAGATCAGTGTGACTGCCGGCTATGTAAACGTCATGCAGTGAATAGTGGAAATGCTATTTCAAACTACACAGAGCCTTCGTTTGAACGCATGGCTGACCTAATGGAAATATTATGTTTTCCCCATAAGGGGGTGTTTCGACCCCTTCAGCTGCGGGTGCTGCGGGCCCTGAGCACTCGTGGTACTTCTGACGCCGGAACGAAAATTCGAGCCCTTCCCAAAAGGGGGTTGTTCGGATTGGGTTGGACTCGGCGCGGCAGTGGTTCCCGATACCCATGGGAGATTGGGTACGCTTGGCTGGTTTATCCGCCCAGGCGGGGTTGTGAGACGCCTCGAGACTCTCCAGCACCAGCCATGAGGGATAGCTAGTAGACGGTTGCTAGAAATTGTCGGCCCCACCGAGGTTGTTCGGTGGTCTCCTCCAGTAGGGTTCGCCCTGCTGGCCTGACGCGCGCAACTGGCGTATCCACTTCCTACCCTGTTTGGAAGGATGGGCAGGACGAGTCCTAGCCTAAACTTGACCAGGCAGGGGGCGGGTTTTAAAATAGGTATCGCCCCTAATGGAATGAGTCCACGAACAATCCTGGGTCATGCAAGGGTGTGGTCTCTACGTAGGCAGACCCGGTCCCGTGTGTATAAGTGTTCCGGCATAACTGACCATCTCGTTCTCGAGGATCATAATTGATGGCCAACTGTGGTATTCCTTCATCATCCATTCTATTAGCACGTTGGTACCAATTGTACCTACGAGATGGTCTCTGAAATATTCGGGATTGGTGCATCTGGTCAAAAACTTACTTTGAGACTAATGACCGCCGTCACTCTAGAAGTAATTCCCTTCCACACGTATACACCGGTCCCAGCGATTCTGCCATTTTCCAAATGCATCCTGGAAGTCATGTTCTTTGAGGATAATTAGCAAAGACAGCGTTTCTTCTTGAATCCTCTCAGTTGTGTCGAACCGACGTCCTTTCAACTTGATTTTCAGTTTGGGGAATAGAGCAAAGTCGCAGGGTGCCAGATCAAGCGAGTACGTTGGTAGGGAGACAGCTGTCATGTTGTTTTTTGTCAAAAAGCTCCTGGTGAACAAGGCATTGAGACAGGGTGCATTTACGTGATGCAACAGCCAGTTCCCTTGTCAAAATTCGGGCCGTCGTCTCCACACATTTTCACCAAACCGTCGCCAAACGTCACAGTAGTTTGCGGAATTCACTATTTGATTTGGTGGGACGTTCTATATGGCCAATCCCCTTGGTATCAAAGAAAACGAGGAGCATGCAGCTTGTGCAGCTGACGGACTTACCGGTGAGAGCATCGTCTTCCATAGCTGTATGGCCGGCCCTGAACCGAGCATGCCACGCAAACAAACGTGTACGGCTCATGTTTTGTCCCCAAACACTTGTTGACTCAGAGTGAGGGTCTCAGTAGCATTTTGTCCCGAGATTTGTACAGAATTTGATACACACTCTGTTCTAATCTTGGATCCATCGTAAAATTGCCACACACTCACACAGAGTATCATCAAAAGTACAGAATATCAACACATCTAGCAGCTGCATGGAACTTTAAACACTAATTCATCAGATGTGCTAGTGTTGCCACCTAGCGGTGTAAATCCCTACTGATCTACTATCGATGGAGCACCAGTCCCAAATATTATGGACACCACCTCGTATGTTCATTGTGTTATATCGCAAATATATTGGAATTCATCTCGTATGACATCATTTCGTTGTGTTCCATTTTACTGCAACCTTTCACTCCCCTCAGAAATTTCATCTCAGCTGTCTGCATTTTCCTTCCATCATTCTGTCAAATTACCCATGATTCACAGCAATATGTTAAACTAAGAACCGCCATAACTTTATAAAATTGTAATTGGGTTTGTTTTCTACAATAAAGTAATATTCTACAGATCATACCCAGCATTCTTAAATATATATTGATTTTATTATCTATATCATTATCATAGTCATGGGATATATCACAGCCTAAATATTTAAAGTGAGTAAATTATTTAAGCACTTTATTATTTATGCATCTTTTTTATCTTTACTGTCTTTGAAAACACACTTTTAGTTTTCTCTATATATATTTCTAAGTTATACTCTTTATCCAATGTTTCCAACATATATTAATTTCTGAAGGTTATCCTCTTTTGTGGCAATGATGGTTTGACTGTTGCCAAAAAGTAAATTCATACCCCCTTAAATTTAAGGGCATGGATGTTGCAAATAATGGCCTTGTGCCGCTACACGTCTCTCATAGCTTTTAAGTACACTCTGTCAAACTTAAAGTGGCCGGTCTATTAAGCAGTTAAGCTTTTTCAAAGTCCCTTCGAGTGAGCGCGAGGTCCACAAGCGTCAACTTCTGTGCACCGCTTTGGCTAACTGTATACGAGTAACACAAGCCACAAGGCAATGACTAGGGCTTGGCATGAATCAGTGGTTAAGCCACTAAGTTCTATGCAAGCAGCTTGAGTTCGATTCTCCTTAGTGGAATGTTATCTTTTATTTTTCACAACTAGTTTTACTATAGTATAGCTAAACAATATTGCTTGTGTTATTTCATTCTTTTTACAGATGCAATATAATAATGGTGGAATTAATGGATATAAAATTCAATTGACCGGCATGACGGACTACTCTGTAAACGCTACATATATAAAAAGTATGTGTTACACTTACATGGTTTTCTCTACTCTTGTAAAAGCTATTCTTACAAACGCTTATTCTCCATATGCTTCATGTTAATCCAGATGTTAATCTTATTGCTAATTTTCTTGTAGGTGCAAGGGGAATATGGGAGGCTTTAAGGGATAGTCAAATCCTTAAGAACTGGTTGCTATGTGAAGCATGCTATTCTCTTTGCATGTCCAGGATATAAAAAAACTAATAACGAATTCCCATTTGAGAAAAAGTATACGGATTGAAAAATTCAAACAAATAACTATATTCGAGCGACATATCCCCACAGATTCTACCAAGCTTGATGACGAAGCAAGGCGGACCAAACATACAGAGGTGTATTATAATACCAAGCCTGATGACGAAGCAATTTTGGATACTTCTACCCGCGTCCCGATAGGAGTTACGGAGAGTTCGGTAGTCTGATCCGTCTCACTAACCAACTACACACGCCAGCCGCCGCTGATACCACTCTCTTCTCCAAGGCGGACCAAACATACAGAGGTGTTACTATAATACCAAGCCTGATGACGAAGCAATTTTGGATACTTCTACCCGCGTCCCGATAGGAGTTACGAAGACTTCGGTAGTCTGATCCCTCTCACTAACCAACCACACACGCCAGCCGCCGCTGATACCACGCTCTGCTCCAAGGCGGACCAAACATACAGAGCCTGATATTCATCCGCCTCTTGGCTTCATAATTATGCTTCGCGCACACACGCGCGCAATTACTTTTTCTTTTAAAACTGCTTATTTTTGGGGTGGATTTAGTTAAAACTCTATATCAAATGTTTGGATGGTATATAATACCTTATCTACGAACTGGGGCATTTTCAAATGTTATCTTAATTGTACTTTTTGTAGTTTATCAGTTTGAATTTGTTCTTTCTCAAAGTGTTCGTCCTATGAACTGTAACTTCTAATAATGACCCTGTTGAATGAAGTTCTTGAATTTTACTGCTTACAGAATTGTTTGATTATATTTTAGAAGGATATAAAGGCGTATACCCAGTTATGGTGCCAGTATAACTCGGTTACTGCCGTCTTTTGTGTGAAATGGTTTGTATAAGTCGTGCTAAGAAGTACAAAGTGTGTGTTATTTAATTTTTATTACACTCGTAAAGTTTTCTCACTAGAGAGGTAATGCACATGCGAGTTTAATTATACCTGACCTGAAGACGTCTCCGTTGGGATATCTCTCTGGCTATATTACGTTCATATTTACTGCGGAGTCATTTAGTCGTAAAACGCTAGAGGCGCTTTCAGCAAAGAGATGCATTATTCATCGCGAATGTTAACATACACAGTGGCGAATTATTGTTTCTTTCATGAAGGCTTATGAATAACAACCAATACTCGTAAAAGCTAGAAGAAGAAGGAAATTAAAAGCAGCATAAACTTGAAGAGTAAGGCTGTAAAGGATCTCATGCAGGGAAACAAGCCCCTTGATACTCGTCCGGAGATCCTGGTAAGAATAGTCAAAACCTTAACTGTACCCTGGTGAACGAAATGGTTATCTTATCTCAGTTTAGAACGGCTGCGGCTTTGGTCTGAAGAAATTCATTGGATGAGTAGATTTATTTTCACTGTCTCACTATTCCCAGACATTTTCTCGCCATACATATGAAACAACTCGAGAAGAGTAGCATATTATATAGAATTGAAAATTCTGAGTCAGAGGAAATTTTCAAACTGCTCTAAACAGTTTAAAGTTTATTGTGATACATTTCCATGACTTTATCTACCCTCTATCATTTATTTGTATCACTCTTCAATGACAATTTGTCACAAAACTTGTATTTTTCAACTTAGTTTCGATTAAGAGAGCCATTGCACATTTAGGCACAAACAGGATAAGCAGATGTGATAGTCAAATGTTTTAAAACTGGACGCTGTATGCTGGCCTAGAAATTTGTGGTTGTAATTTTGTTTTATTAGGCATCACGTTGTTTGACCCGATTACTATTATTTTATTGATTATGGAGCGGCGCAGAACGAGCTTCGTGTCTTCTTGTATGTTACTGCGTCAATTTACTCTCTTCTTTGTTGTCACTGGGCCTCGCCTGCTGTCAGTATTTGTTACCTATCTGCATGAATCTGGGTTTGGAGATGGGGCGTAAGAGAGAGTATTGAAGACACTAAGTAAAGATATATGAAGTATTTAATTATGAAGATATTTTATAATATTTGTATAGTTTAAAATAATAATTTAATCTATATTTAAATAAAACTCTTCCTGTATATATGATAAACAATCATAGATAGTAAACGTTGGAGAAAGAATTCTTTATGGCTAAATAATCTTGAGTTATGGTTTATTTATCATTATGCTTTATTACATTTTTTATTAATATTATATTCTTTGTCAGGTGAAGAATATTTTTTGTCTATTTTGTTTCACTCGTTTCAACTCCCTGGTCATACCGCGACGGATCTGTTGGTGGGTAACTCTTAGAACGATATCTGATGGACAGTTAGCCTTCTAGGTCTCATCATTGTAACCACCCGCTCCATCACGTGTCACAGAGACCATAGCGGATAGCTACTGAATCTTCTGCTTCGTGCCATGCAGACGACATTAGGGTGCCGTCCAGCCCAACCGCCGCTTCCATATAAAGGCGGACAGTTAGCGTTCTAGGTCTCATCCCTGTAACCACCTGCTTCATGCCGTGCAGATGACATTAGGGTGCCGTCCAGTCTAACCGCCGTTCTTACACAGAAAGGAGGACAGTTAGCCTTCTAGGTCTCATTCCTGTAACCACCTGCTTCATGCTGTGCAGATGACATTAGGGTGCCGTCCAGTCTAACCGCCGTCCTTACACAGAAAGACGGACAGTTAGCCTTCTAGGTCTCATCCCTGTAACCACACGATTCATGCCGTGCAGATGGCATTATGGTGCCGTCCAGTCTAACCGCCGTCCCCACACAGAAAGGCGGACAGTTAGTCTTCTAGGTCTCATTCCTGTACCATACCATCTTGCTTCGCCACATGTCCACAAAGATCCTAGTGCTTGGCAACTGTATCTCTGCAACTACATGTTCCGGCATTAGAGTGCCGTCCAGTCTATCTACTTTTATTATCTTTGGAAGGCTGGTAGAGCACTCGCTGTTACATTATATTTTTATTTTTAATAATGTTTTAGATTTATGGTAGTAACTTGGAGTGTGGTATTAAATATCCAATCCGGTATTTACTTGGGTGACTGAGGGAAACCACGAAAAGAACCCATACAGATTGGTCGCTTCACAGGATTTGAACCCGGGATCTCCCACATGCGAATAACCGCCATCCGCTCGGTATACGCATTCTGCTTGCCATATAAAGATATTAAATACGTGGAATAAATACGTTTTAATCAGAACAATATATGACTGTAAAGGATAATTTGGATGGTGAGGAAGTATTTTTAACACTTAAATGATTTTAGTCAAATTATATAATATAAATTCAATAACATTAAAGCAATATTTGTATGTAATAATGTGTAAAATGTATGTAACAGTCATTGCATATACTTATTTTATTATATACATGTTCAACAATGTTATATGAATGTATTACGTAATTTAATAATGTAGGAGCTGTGAGAAACAGGTCAAAAGTTGCTAACAAAGAGGTAACAATGAGGTGCCCTTGAGGCAATAATGAGTAAGAATGTTTAGTAATGCTACTAATCATTATTGGAGCAACAATAATATAATTTTAGTGACAGTTTATAAAACAGCCAGTAAACAACCAGAAAAAGCTTTAGTTAAATGAAGGTATTCTATTGGAGTAGGATTAGCCAATCAGAAACTGAAAAGGAGAAACATTTACAAATTTAGAAGTCAGTTGCCTGCAGACAGAGTTATTAATCAGACGCAAAAAGTGTCATTAAGAAATATAATATGTATTCGTGTGAGACGAAAATATTTTACGTATTAAAAAGTGAAAGTATTTAATAAAAACATCTCACAGCTGTCTCTCTATATCAGTGAAGTGTTAATGAAATCATGTCAAGTATTAATAAATGTAGTGAAGTAAAATTATAATCTGTGTAAGCCTACATTCTTCAGTCACACCACTCCCTGCTAAGAGAAACGTGTCTCTAACAATAATACTGATGCAGCCGAGGCAAACAAATATTTAATACTTAAAGAAAGCGTCAAATTACAATTTTAAACATTTGGAGCAAATAACAATACACAACAAAACACCAATCTCAACTGTTTGCTCTAACGGCATTTTTTTATAGGCACACGGCTTTTCTTTTTGGGGTTATGCTGTTTACATACACACACACTCCCACATGCCTTTTTACTTTCTGTACCACGTATACTTAGTAGGTAGAGAAGGTATTGCATCCAAACAAAAACTCGATACCGAGATTTCACCGAAATGCACGTTTTGAGGCCCCGTGAATGAAAGAGAACAATTTTAGAAAAATGTCTATGTGTGTGACTGTAAACAGCATAACTAAAAACGAAAAAGTGGATAAGCACGAACTTCGTATTTAGGCTACCTTCTGAAAATACAAAAAGATTTTCAAGAAAATACCCCACCGGAAACTACCTTTTATATGAAACACTTTTTTAAATTTTCTGTTTTCTAAAAAATGGCTGAAATGGTTTTGATTAATATATCATATACTAAAGATATTTACATGACAAATAAAACATATTTCTTAAATTTTCTGGGAATAGCCTTTGAAGTTCTCTTTATTCGGAAGAAATTTTGTATAATCTTCTATAACTAGTAAACGTTACAGGATAGAAGATACCGTACTTCAGAAGAAATGTAGATAACTTTAAAACACAATTTATTTTACATAACTTTTTGTGTCATCAGCCATTTCCGAGATATCTGTTATAAACTGTTGAATTTTTCATTACCTGGGTATTCTTTAAAGTCCTGTCAACATTCTGTTTCTGGCGATGTCACGGAAAACAGTATGGAATTTTAAGGCCAGCATATAGCGTTCATACCGTTTGCCATGCAATCGTGAGAAACAAGTGAATGTTGACAGGACATAAGACAGTGACCAAGAAATGAACTATTTGAAACTTTAATTACGGATATATCGAAATCGCCTGATTGAAATAAATTGTGTATTTTAAAGACACGTGTAGCACGTTTTCGTTTATCCCTCGAGGCAGCATTTTTAACACTTAAATGGTTTCAGTCTAATTGTCTAATATAAAATATAATAAAAGCCCGCCTTAAAGCAATATGTGTATAATATAATATATAAAATGTATGTAACAGTCATTTTATTAATGTTTATATTATTATGTACATGGAATTAATTGTTCTTTCACACAAGCCATGTGTTGGACAGGGTTGGAAAGATAGAATCAGATGACTGATGCCATAGCCGGGATTTGAACCACGGATCTCCCGGTCTCCTTCCGGTTGCTCTAACCACTGAGCTACCATGGCATCATGTTATGTACATGTTTAATAATGTTATGTGGATGTATTAGGTAATTTAACAATATAGGAGCTGTGATAATAGAGCCCGTAAGTTGCTAACAATGAGATAACAATCAGGGAACCTTGAGGCAGTAATGTGTTGGAAAGTTTAATAATGTAATAGTAATTCTTGGGGCAACAATAATGTAATTTTTGAGACAGTTTATAAATAGCCAATCAACAACCAGAAAACCTGAAAGTTAAATAAAAGTATACCATTGGATTAAACTTAGCCAATCAGAGACGTGAAATAGAAAAATTTACAAATTTAAGCGGTAAACGCCAGTCGCTAGAAGGCAACGTACCTGAGCAGTTCGTTCGCTCGGTACGGATTCAGTGTGAGACGAAAATTCATTACGGCGAGAATATGATAAAGTTTATGTGTTAAAAAGTGCAAGTAATTAATAAATAATCTCACA
Organism: Deroplatys truncata; assembly: GCA_030765065.1. NCBI lineage: Eukaryota > Metazoa > Arthropoda > Insecta > Mantodea > Mantidae > Deroplatys > Deroplatys truncata. Next base: position 236,659,053 of record CM060976.1, read on the forward strand.
ACTCTCTATATCAGTGAAGTGTTATTTAATCGTGTCAAGGATTAATAAAAGGAGTGAAGTAAAAATTATAATTTGTGTAAGCCTACATTCTTTAGCAGCATCACTCCCTGCAAAGGGATACATGTTTCTATAAATTAATACTGACGCACCCGAGGCAAACATAAATAATATAATATTTAAAGAAACATAAAAATACAAAGTTGATTCCTAAAACTTGGGGCGAAGGCCACTGGAAAATAAACTTGGGGCGAAGGCCACCGGAAACTTTGTATCGCACGTGGTTGCAACTACTTCAAGTTTGGCTCCCCAACAGTTGAACTACAATACAACTTACATCAAATTGGTTTCCATACGTGGTGCAAATAACGTAACAATGAAATTCCTCCTTCAAAAATAAATTTTACTTCACGCTTAAGGTTTACCATTTACACAGGATTATACAAAATTCCTCCCAAATGAAGAGGATTTCACACGCTATTTCCAGAAAACTCAAGATATAATTTTTATTTGTAATGTAAATATATTTAAAATATCATATTTTAATAAAAAAATTTAGAGCCTTTTTTTACAAAAATTATAAATTTGGTATTTATCCGACCTTTCGTTTCAAGTTATGTTGTTCAGAGGCACGCGCGCGGGCGGGCATTTTTATAAAAATGCCTTTTAGGATTCAGGGGCCTAAAAAGGTATATTTCCGGTGAAATCTTGGTATGGAATATTTGGGTGGAATACAATGCTTCCCCTACTTTACGTATTAGAGAAAGTAAAAATATTGAATTTCCATTTTCTCCCTTTCAAACAAAGAGGGTTTCGTCTGAACTGTGAGGCAGTACTTTTAACATTTAAATGATTTTAGTCAAATTATATAATAAAAATACAATAACAGCCCGCCTTAAAGCAATATGTTAATGTAACAATATATATAAAGTGTATATTACAGTAATTGTATATGTTTATATTATTTTATACATGTGTAATAATGCTATGTGAATGCATTACGTAATTTAATAATGTAGGAGCTGTGAGAATAATAGGTTAAAAGTTGCTAACAATGAGGTAACCTTGAGGCAATAATGAGTAAGAACGTTTAATAATGCTACTAGTCATTATTGGAGTAACTATAATGTAAATTTTGAGACAGTTTATAAAAATAGCCAATCAACAACCAGAAAAAGCTTAGGTTATATAAAAGTATTCTATTGCATTAGGAATAGCCAATCAGAGACTTGAAATACAGAGATTTACAAATTTTGACAGTAGAAAGCAAGGCAGTTGCTTGTAGACAGTGCTCATAACTGGACGTGTTGGTTGTAGACAGTGTTCCTGACGTGAGATGCGTCCTCGAGAAGTATAATACGTATTCGTGAGTGACTAAAATAGTTTAAGTGTTAAAAAGTGCAAGTAATTAATTAAAAAGAAATCTCACAGCTGTCTCTATCTATATCAGTGAAGTGTTATTTAAATCGTGTCAAGCATTAATAAAAGGAGTGAAGTAAACTTATAATCTGTGTAAGCCTACATTCTTCAGTAGCACCACAACCCTGCAAAGAGAAACATGTCTCTAACAATAACAATAGTGACGCAGCCGAGGCAAACATAAATATATAATATTTAAAGAAAAGTCAAAATTACAACGTTAAAATATTTTTAAACATTTGGGGTGAAGGCTACCGGAAAGCGGGTACTATACGTGCGGTTGCAACTACTTCAAGTTCGGCTCCCCAACAGTTGAACTATAATACATCTTCAAACTGACTTTCCATACGTAGCAGCTAGCAAACCTTTACTTCAACTGTTAGTATACCGACGTGCATAAAAAGTGTTCCATAATGGAGCGCAGCTGATTCAATAGGTAATGATAAATGTAGCTCCTCCCTCTGCCAGCGCGAGCTGCTCCGTTCCTCGAACATCGTCTCTATCCTTTGGATTGGCATACTTTCACTCCCCCAAAGTATGGGCGAACTGTCAAAGGGTAACATTACACGCTATAAATGTTCTCGCTAGAGAAGTGCCATTAAGGCAATGTTTAGTTGGATTTAGGTACAAAAATAAAACGTAATATTATAAAATCGTAGAAGAAACACGAGAAGCGTTTTGTCTTCGTCTCCATGTCGCTAATGAAATCTGCCATATAAATGTAACGTCTGTCAGGGGGTAACGTCTGTGGCCCGCATTCGGGAGGTGGTGGGTTCGATTCCCGTTGTCGACTTTCCTGACCCATGTTTTTTTCCGACGTTTTCTGGGGTCGCTATGCGAATGCTGGGAAGAATCATTAAGTCCCCCCGAATTTCGTGTACCTCCATTTTCATTTCACTTCACCTTTCGTCCGCTTGGTGTCTTTCAGGGTTCAGGGAGGACTCGGCGTGTACATGGCAGATGAAAATAATGCTCTGTGGAAACCTACGTCCCCAGTATAAGGGTGACTCCTGGTTCCGGGCTTCCCAGGAGATGTATAAACCTACAGAGGGAGAGAAGAACCGGCTTCACGACTTCCCATCCAGGGAGTTTAAATCTGTAAATGGTAGGTTCCCTGGCCTCTGCCTGTCATGCTCCCTGGTCCGACCTTCCTCTGTCTCCACTCACCTCACCCCTGCTTTCGGGGGCACCCCTTCCGCTGTATAGGTACAAAAGCTCTATGTAGGTCGACGTGCTAAGTTCCTCTCCGCGTTGAATCCTAATCGTAAAGACAAGCAAATTATTCTTCAACCCTTCCTCTAGAATGCAATTCTATCATATTGTTACATGCTGGGTAGGGGCCTAAAGGTTCACATGAAAAATTTAACTAATTTCTAGTACCCAGTACGTACTTTGAGGACACGTATACTCACTTGGCTGCGGAGGACCGAAACGTGGTGTGGAGGTTAAGAGGAAGGCGTAGGTTTCTACTGTATAAAATCCATAACACAAATCTACTTACATATATTTAGGTTTATTTCCAAACCGTTTGGGTTTCCCTAAATTATTAAATAAGGGAAGATGTTCACCGATCCAAAGACCGGCTTGCACCCGCGATCCGCTTCTCTCGTAATACTCAGCAAGACGGACGCTATATCCCCAACACTCGTGGCTAGAAAAACTCCCAGCCAGGAGTGACATCATCCCAGCCAACATCAAAAGTAACAACAATATGTCTGATAATGGCGATGAAAATAACAATGGTAATAACAATGAAACCCCCAAATCATTAATATGCCACAATATTGGTCCAGTGTTTCCTTGTGCTACCAATCGTAGCGAAACTGTTTCATAGAGGCAATATACGAACCACCCTTTCATTTTACATAGATTATGACATCGTTCATTGGTCCCTTTTCGTGTCTTTGTATTGTTTTTCAGGCCAGTGACAAAGAGCTAATGCCGGCTGGGTGGATTCAGGAGTTGGGCACTTGAGGGTACAAACCTACGGATGGGAGGACATCATTGCAACCTAGCGGAATGGACAACCTTTTATACACGTTGGCATACATCTTCAGACGAAGTGAGCTGTCTGCAGCAGCCTTCTGAATATCTACACCATAGTCATGAACCAAACATCAATTTCACATATTTGACCACTGTATCTCATCCCGGAAGACATACTTTACTTAATTATTCCGTCATTTGGATAATTCTTTCGCCTGAAGCCGGAACAGCGAATGTCCAGTGTCACCTTTTGACGTCGTCTCCAATATATACTATTGATACTGTTGCCGGCTGCTACAGTGGTTGGCTATGATAACTTTCTCTCAGCGTATACATGGACGTAGTGTAAAAGGATAACACCAGTTTAAATTGACTGAGAAATTTAATGTGAACTTTGAGGCACTAATTTTAATACTTGAATAATTTTAATTAAATTATATAATCTGTAATTTCAATAACAGCCCGCCTTGAAACAATATGTATGTAATTGCATATGCTTATATTACTGTAAACATGTTTAATAATGTTATGTGAATACATTATGTAATTTAATAATGTAAGAGCTGTGAGACTAATAAGTTTAACGTTGGTAACAATGAGGTAACAATGAGGTAACGTTGAAGCAATAATGAGTTTGAGAGTTTATATGCTACTAGTCATGATTAGAGCAACGATAATGTAAATTTTGTGACAGTTTTAAAATAGCCAATTAGCAGCCAGAAAAAGCTTTAGTTGAATGCAAGTATTCTATTGGACTAGGATTAGCCAATCAGAGACTTGAAATACGGAGGTTTACGGGTTTGGACGGTTGAAATATGTTCAGTTGTCGGCAGACCTAGGTATTGACTAGATGGAAGATGTGTTTTCTAATGAAATATTACGTATTCGTGTGAAACGAAATTTATGTATACGTGTTAACAAAGTGCAAGTATTAAATTAAAGAATCTCACAGCTCTTGATATCAATGTAGTGCTATTTAATTTGTGTCAAGGCTTAATAAAAAGAAGTGAATTTAAACTTAAAATCTGTGTAAGTCTACATTCTTGTCGCACCACGCCCTGACCAAGAGATACGTGACTCTAAAACAATACTGATGCAGCCGAGGCAAACATAAATATATATAATATCTAAGGAAGCAGTTTAATAACAAAGTTAATATATTTTTACTTTCTCTACTACGTATAGTAAGTAGGGGAAGTATTGCATTCCACCCAAAAATTCGATACCGAGATTACACCGGAAATACATGTTTTGAGACCTCCTGAATCCAAAAAAAGCATTTTTGGAAACATGCCCGTGTGTGTGTCTGTGTGTGTGTGTGTCTGTGTGTGTGTGTGTGTCTGTGTGTGTGTGTCTGTGTGTGTGTGTGTCTGTGAACAGCATAACTCAAAAACGAACAGTCGGATAAACACCAAACTTGGTATTTAGGTTCAGTATCCTCCAGAGATGCGACACGAAGGTTTTCAAGAAAATCCCCCCACCCCAGACTACCCTTTACATGGAACATTTTTCGAAAATTTTAATTTTCTCAAAAATGGCTCTAACGATTTTGATTAAAATATCATATGTTTAAGATAATGTCATGAAAAATGAAATGTATATCTCGAATTTTCTGGGAATGTCTCCAAAAGTATTCTTCATTGTGAACGACTTTTGCATAACTGGTAAACCATAAGAGATGGACAAAATTTTACTACACAACAAATGTAGATCTCGTTAAAATACACAACTTATGTCATATACATTTCTTTTGTTGAGTGAACCGTTTTCGAGATATTGCTTGTTATTCCCTTAAATTTTCCAATACTTATACTTTTTCTCAAATTCGTTATTCATTTTTACTTTCTCTACTACGTATAGTAAGTAGGGGAAGTATTGCATTCCACCCAAAAATTCGATAACGAGATTTCACCGGAAATACATGTTTTGAGACCTCCTGAATCCAAAAAAAGCATTTTTGGAAACATGTCCGTGTGTGTGTCTGTGTGTGTGTGAACAGCATAACTCAAAAACGAAGAGTCGGATAAGCACCAAACTTGGTATTTAGGTTCAGTATCTTCCAGAGATGCGACACGAAGGTTTTCAAGAAAATCCCCCCACCCCAAACTACCCTTTACATGGAAGATTTTTCGAAAATTTTAATTTTCTCAAAAATGGCTCTAACGATTTTGATGAAAATATCATATGTTTAAGATAATGTCATGGGAAATGAAATGTATATCTCGAATTTTCTGGGAATGTCTCCAAAAGTATTCTTTATTGTGAACAACTTTTGCATAACTGGTAAACCATAAGAGATACACAAAATGTTACTACACAAAAAGTGTAGATCGCGTTAAAATACACAACTTATGTCATATACATTTCTTTTGTTGAGTGAACCGTTTTGGAGATATTGCTTGTTATTTCCTTAAATTTTCCAATACTTATACTTTTTCTCAAATTCGTTATTCATTTTTTTTATGTCCTGGACATGCAAAGAGAATGGAATGCACCACATAGCAACCAGCGTTAAAATATTTGACTATCGCTTAAAAGCTACCATATTCCCCTTGCATCTACAAGAAAATTACCAATAAGATTGACATATCGATATCTCGATTAACATGAAGCATATGGAGAATAGGCGTTTTTTAAAAATAGTGTGTACAAGAGTAGAGAAAGTCATGTGAGTGTAACACATCAGATTTTTTACTTTCTCTACTACGTATAGTAAGTAGGGGAAGTATTGCATTCCACCCAAAAATTCGATACCGAGATTTCACTGGAAATACATGTTTTGAGACCCACTGAATCCAAAAAAAGCATTTTTGGAAACATGTCCGTGTGTGTGTCTGTGTGTGTGTGTGTGTCTGTGTGTGTGTCTGTGTGTGTGTCTGTGTGTCTGTGAACAGCATAACTTAAAAACGAACAGTCGGATAAACACCAAACTTGGTATTTAGGTTCAGTATCTTCCAGAGATGCGACACGAAGGTTTTCAAGAAAATCCCCTCACCCCAGACTACCCTTTACATGGAACATTTTTCGAAAATTTTAATTTTCTCAAAAATGGCTCTAACGATTTTGATTAAAATATCATATGTTTAAGATAATGTCATGAAAAATGAAATGTATATCTCGAATTTTCTGGGAATGTCTCCAAAAGTATTCTTCATTGTGAACGACTTTTGCATAACTGGTAAACCATAAGAGATGGACAAAATTTTACTACACAACAAATGTAGATCTCGTTAAAATACACAACTTATGTCATATACATTTCTTTTGTTGAGTGAACCGTTTTCGAGATATTGCTTGTTATTCCCTTAAATTTTCCAATACTTATACTTTTTCTCAAATTCGTTATTCATTTTTTTATGTCCTGGACATGCAAAGAGAATGGAATGCGCCACATAGCAACCAGCGATAAAATATTTGACTATCGCTTAAAAGCTACCATATTCCCGTTGCATCTACAAGAAAATTAGCAGTAAGATTCACATCTCGATATCCCGATTAACATAAAGCATATGGAGAATAGGCGTTTGTAAAAATAGATTGTACAAGAGTAGAGAAAGTCATGTGAGTGTAACACATCAGATTTTTAAACTTGGAGCGAAACAACAAAAATACATTTTCAAATCTGCTTCTCATACGTAGCAGCATATTACGTAACAATCTTCTTCAAATTGACGCCCAAAGCGTGGTGCAAACTCCTTCAACAACAGTAACACTACTTCAAATAGACGTTCATGCGTGGAGCATAAATAAACAACTCCAACGTAAAGACAATACCTTCTTCAAGTTGGCTTCCCAAGCGTGAGGCTAAATAAAGAATAAAATAGATATAAGATAAATAATGAAACTGATTATGAGTCGTAGTATTCGAAACTTTAACAATTATTATATCTATCTTCTGCACTATCAATTTTGTGGTTTCAAATAACTGTTTCGTAATACAAGAAACTAGAAGCGTAACTTGCTGACCCGCTAAAATACTTACCGTTAAACTGACAACCAAGCGCGGTCTTAGGCGTTACAAACTGCCGATCACCATAAAAAGTCTAAGCCCCTAAGGCTGTACACGAATAAAAGACGACAAAAAGGTAATTTTAATAATATACGCTCTTTATTACTTAAGGTCCGCTTACATTAGGACTATCCCACCAAGGCTCCCTTCTCGCGCGGGGCCAATCTTAAAATTCCTACGTATTGAAGAATGTTAATGGTATTGTGTTTCAACTGTTGGGGAGCCGAACTTGAAGTAGTTGCAACCGCACGTATGATAAAAAGTTTCCGGTAGCCTTCGCCCCCAAATGTACTTTCCGGTGGTCTTTGCCCCAAATGTTTAAAAATATATTAACTTTGTAATTTTGACTGTTTCTTTAAATATTATATATTTATGTTTGCCTCGGCTGCGCCAGTATCATTGTTAGAGACATGGATTTCTTTGCAGGGAGTAGTGCGGCTAAGAATGTAGACTTACACAGATTATAATTTTTAATTCACTCCTTTTTATTAATTCTTGACACGTTTTAAATAACACATCACTGATATAGAGAGCTGTAAGATTCTTTTATTAAATACTTGCACTTTTTAAAACACGTAAACTATTTTCGTCTCAAACTGAATATATATTAAACTTCTCGAGCACACATCTCGCGTCCGATTAAAAACACTGTATACAAGCATCTGAACTCTAGATTTGTAAATTTTGCTATATTTCAGTTTCTAATTGGCTAATCCTAGTCTAATAGAATACTTTCGTTTAACTTAAGGTTTCTTTCTAGTTGTTGATTGGCTATTTTATAAACTGTCTCACAATTTACATTATTGTTGCTCCAATAATGACTAGTAGCGTTATTAAACTTTCTTACCCATTATTGCCTCAAGGTTACCTCATTGTTAGCAACTTTTAAGCTATTATTCTCACAGCTCCTACCTTATTGAATTACGTAATACATTCACATAACATGATTGAAAATGTATACAATAATATAAACATATACAATGACTGATACATACATTTTACATATGATGTTATATACATATTGCTTTAAGGCAGGCTGTTATTATATTATATAATTAGACTGAAATTATATAATAGGTAAATTTAATAACAGTCCGCCTTGAAGCAATATGTAAGTAATAATTTGTAAAAAAATGTATGTAACAGTCATTGCATATGCTTATATTATTGTAAACATGTTTAATAATGTTATGTGAATGCATTACGTAGTTTAATAGTGTAAGAGCTGTGAGAATAATAAGTTTAAAGTTTCTAACAATGAGGTAACCTTGAGGCAATAATGAGTTTGAGAGTTTGAATAATACTACTAGTCATGATTAGAGCAGCAATAATGTAAATTTTGTGACAGTTTAAAATTAGTCAATCAACAACCAGAAAAGCCTTAATTAAATGCAGGTATTTTATTGGACTAGGACTAGCGAATCAGAGATTTGAAATAAAAGTTTACGGGTTTGGATGGTTGAAATATGTTCAGTTATCTGCGGACCTTGGTAGTGACCGAATGGAAGATGTGTTCTCTAAAGAAATATTACGTATTCGTGTGAAATGAAAATTAAGTAAACAATTCAACTTCAACAATAACTTCTTCAGGTGTTAAAAATACTGCCTCAGTATGCGTATCTGACATTGTTACTATGCGGAACCTCCCCGAATCTAAGAATTCATTTACTTTTCTCTTATACCTTCGAAACGCAATGAACCCAAACATTAAGTACAATCTAAGAATCTTTGTACTAACATGTTCGCTCCTTAGCTATTACTAGTGACTTTGCTCCCTAATTAAATTTTTCTCCGGACAAACTTCAACTTTACATTCAAACTTATTAGATTTTGCATTTATTTAACATGCGGAAATTATTTATTACAATTATTTCTCTCTCTTAATGTTATTTAGTTAGTTTTTTATATCTAACTGCCAATAATTGAGGTATCACACCGGTCTGACATACGGATTAAACATAATTCTATTGGAAGGGGTGGTTAAGGAGTTCAGAAATACGACACCCGCCGTTATTTCACTGCCATTTCTAGGAAGTTCAAAAGATATTTTGTCTATTATTAAGAATTTAATGCGGGATCACAACGTTACGGCTCTACATGATAAAAAGCGTAAAAAGTCATAAATCATTGTACTAATATAACAGGACGTGGGGATGGTATATGAAATTAATTAAATCCTCATTCAAATCACCCATGAAACGCAGGAGAAGCTAGTCAGTATTTGACAAGTTAATCAACTTCGTCACAAACTGTTTGAAAAAATCTGATGTAATAAGCTGACAGGATGTACTCTACCAATGACACTCACATATCTGTTATAATTGCAGTGTGCATATAAAAAGTGCTTCCTCTATCCACGTTACGTTACTCAAGCTATATTTTTGCATAGGATCGACTTAAAATAAGCAAGTGTCTATTCATGGTAAAACGCTGTTACGATGGAAAGAAAAAAATCTGATGGGTTACACTCACATGACTTTCTCTACTCTTGTACAAACTATTTCTACAAACCCTTATTCTCCATATGCTTCATGTTAACCAGCTCTTAAAATATTTGACTATCGCTTAAAGCCTACCAATTCCCCTTGCATCTACAAGAAAATTAGCAATAAGATTAACATCTCGATTAACATGAAGCATATGGAGAATAAGGGTTTGTAGAAATAGTTTGTACAAGAGTACAGAAAGTCATGTGAGTGTGCCACATCAGATTTTACTTTTTCTCTAATTCGTTATTCATTTTTGTCCTGGTAATGCAAAGAGAATGGAACACTCCACATAGCAACTAGCTCTTAAAATATTTGACTATCGCTTAAATCCTACCATATTCCCCTTGCATCTACAAGAAAATTAGCAATAATATTAACATCTCGATATCTCGATTAACATGAAGCATATGCAGAATAAGCGTTTGTAAAAATAGTTTGTACAGGGTAGAGAAAGTGGTGTGAGTGTAACACAGCCGATTTTTTTTATTTCATTGGGGGACGCAGTTAGCTTAAATCCTGTTTGATGGGGACAAAGAAAAACTGTTTTAGCGAGTATCAACATAAAGGAGCAGTGACAGAGTGAACGAGAAATACCTACTCAATTATGTCCTTTCCCAACCCCCTGAGAGGAGAGTCTCTCCTTTTCTGGAAATTACCTAACCTGTCGGAGCTAGCCAACAAACAACACCTTTCATTGTTATGAAGCTCCCACCAAAGCAAACCGATCAAGAAATCCTCATCAGTGTTAAGTTTGAATGTCTAATACAACACTGGCCAAAAAGTCTTTTGAATTGTTGTTTGAGGTGGGGGACTTTCTTGAAAATTTCGTGCTACGTCATTAAAGAATATAAAATTTTTGTAAACTTTGGTATTTATGTAACTCTTTCTATTTGTTTTATGCAGTTCATAAACGCATACATAACAAAACAGGCTGTGATGCGCAGTTTTTCAAAGAAAATATGTTCACATTTAATGAAATCTCCTGTTGCTTCAATGCTTCAAATGAAACCATTTTGTCTACTTTAGCTTCTAGTTGTGCAAAGAGCAAAAACAGCAATTCAAGTATTAAAGCAACATACATTATTATCCACGGACAAACAAATACAATAACTTATTAATCCAATAAGATATCTAATTCGCAGCTTCTCAGTATCAACACATTAATAACTTCTTTCTTTAATATTTTGTTCTAAGTTTTACGCGTTATGTATTTTCTTTGTTAATGATGTGGCATGAGGTTGATAACATTGTAATATATGGCGTGGCAACATTGTATGGGGACTTCTTAAGTTGGTAATACAGACCGGTAGTGACGCAATAGGAGAGGGAGTAAAAACCGGTATTATCTTGTGTTAGCGTGTAGGACGGTCTCTTCTAGCGTCACCAGTGAACAGTGCAGACGTGTGTGATAGGCAAGGCGCTTCCTCAAGCAGGAAGGTAAAATGTATCATCTTTAATTATATTATATTCTTATCATATAAACTTATACTATGTGAATTCTTAATATAGGTAGTTCCTTCTGTCCTGACCCATTATGATTTTATGAATATTTAGGTAGTTTTCAGGTGATTTAAGAACTTTATCAGCTTGCCCCTTCGGACCTCGTGTTAGTTTAATGTGGTGATTTAGATTTTGGTATCATGCTATACCCCCTGTAATTATGTGAAAATAAAAGAGGTTACGACAATATTGTACGTATAATAATTAAGAGGATGTTAAAAATACATATATTCATGATGTATACATGGCGAGAACAAGTATATAATGTTATAACATATGAAATTTAATATAAGAGGGTAAGGCCATTGTTAGTTATATAACCAGTAATATAAAATTACGAGAAATGCAGTAGTATCTACGTAAACATGAAACGAACCTTGGATTCATAATTAAGACGATGGAACTCTGTAAATATATATTGAGTTGTCTCTCAACTTCATTTGTTTTGCTCGCAAATTCATCTATAGCGCCTGAAAACCCTGAACCCTCTCTACACTCAAGTTATCCTAGTTGCCTAACCACCCCTACGACTTACAGAACAACAACCAGATTCACTACTGGATATGTCAGTGTATTTGTGACTGATGTTGGATAGAACAGCGTGAACTTGTGTTTACGAGCTCTGGAAAGCAAAAAGGAACATTTCTGACATCTTATGCTGTTTTTCTATCGTAAGGGTAAAACCGCCTCACAATGCCGGCAGAAATTTTGTACTGTCTGCGGGGAAGATGAAGTTACGAAGCGAGCATGTGAAAAGCAGTTTATTCGACTTCGAGCTGGGAATTACACCCTAAAAGACAAACCTCTGTCTGGACGGCCAATGGTTACGGACGTAGAAAGAATTCATGAAACGATATCCAACAATCCAAGAATTACAACTCGGGTGTTGGCATTGGAGCTCAATTTAGCTCGTGCTACTGCAGCCAGGAACTTGGTAATATATTGTCGACAATAATGGTGTATACTGCAGGAAATAAATAGTTTGATTACAGAACATAACTGTCGTAGTCATTTATCTTTTGAACTACCTTGTGTTTAAAGTTTGTAAACGGAAATTTCGGCAACTACGCTGTCGTAGCTGTTCTGCTGGTGAGGTGTGTTCCCAGGCGTTTTTAGCGATTGAAACGTAACGAAAAGCGAACGAACTTATGAGACAACGCTATATATGTAACATAACATGTTATTGGATAGTAGCATCAATCAGGTACATTGATACATACCTATAATTCAAATACGTACGTCAAGAAGAACGGTTGGAAGGAACGCTAACAGAAGCTTGTCAGTCTTCGAGCAGGAAGGTAGCGTATAAGCTCGCCTCTAAATAGACGCTAAAGCTATGTATTTAAAGTCTACCAGTTATATATATTTTAACATGATAAATATAATAGTGAATTGTGAATATTTACGTGCGGTTTATCTAAAATACAGGTAAATAATTTACAGAATACGTGTGTGTAAAATATTTTAACGTTCTCCATACCCAACCCTGACAAGACACAAGTGCTCTTCGACACAAATATAGCAGCCGTGGCACAATTATAAAATAACAATTACAACATACTAACACACACAAGAATACAGATACACGATCGTCAGATTCCAGTGTACAAGAACGTCGAGATACGTCACAAGAGTATGGGCATTAAGACGACCTCATCATCATCAACGTAGTGGGGGCCTACCAACGATTTCCCACTACAGTATCCTGGTTATGGATTTCGTTGTGGGGCACGAAACAATACACAAATTGTTGCTGGAACCGCGAGAAAATATTTTAGCATTGCCAAAGAGAATTATATCTCCATTTGATGATTATTATAATTAATTTTGGCTGAATGTTAATTACGATTCGTTAGACGCAGTTGTTTTCATATGACATGGTCACGTCAATAAACGTGCCATCCCGCGAGTGATGCGTTTATTATATTTGCTTCATGCGGATGAAATGCTTGTTTTTCGCACCAATCAATGTCAAACCATGTCAGGGGGTTGGAACGCCGTTAAAGGGGAAACAGTGCAATGGATTAAAGGGAAACCCGCATCTACCATGTTAGCATTTACCGCGAATAATTGCTTTCCAATTTGATTCCACGCAGTCAACAAACGTCATATATCCGTGAACCAAATACCACATAACAAACTGATGTTACATTCACATTACTTTCTCTATCTTCTCTTCTACAAACATTCTTACAAAAACTTACTACTTCATGTTAATCCAGGTAAACTTAAAGAAATGTGGATACAAGAGCTTGAAGCGATAGTCAGATGTTTAAAAAGCACTATTTGAAAATTCGAACCAATAATAACGAATATCTCAGAAATGATTAATGTAATGAAAAAAATATTTGACATAAATTGTGTTTTAACGTGACATACATACATTGTTAGTTTATCTGCCACTTACTTATAGTAAGTAGAGGAAGTATTATATTTTACCCAAAAATTCTATATCGAGATTTCAAGTAAAATACTTCTTTTTGGTCCTCTGAATAAAAATTTATTTTTATAAAACCGGATGCACGCGTGTTAAATACTGTTACGCGTAAAGCTTGTCGCGTGGATGGGGTGTCCTTCAGCTCCAGCGCACTGGTTGGTTGGAAAAGTAGAGAGGACGCCGCTCTCTCCCGACGTAGATCACAGAATCGATATCGACATAAATCGAGATATTTCTTAATGTTTCTTCCCCGCCACCTGCGAACCCTCTCGAAGCTCCTGCGACCATATGAAATCGACGAGCGTGCTCGCGACGGTTAGTAGGTTAGCTATTTGATTGACGTACCTACTCAACGAATTCTCTGAGCAAGTTGAGCGAAGTTCTGTGTAGAATAGTTAGCGAACGAACGGAAGAAAAAAATTCCTGTGTTCGACGCCCCAAGGAGTGAAGCGGAAGGAACTAGAGGCTGCCTCTCGCGTGATTCATTACACCGGTAAGTGAAGAGAAAATTGGAAGTGAACTAAGTCACAATAACAAACTTGATATTGAAGTACAGTGCCTTCCAAAATGTTCAAGAAAATCCTTCCCACCCCAAATTACCGAGCAAACTCCTGCTGCGGTAACCTGTGCTACTCGTATTTGAGAGGTCCCAAGTTCGATCCCTGGTGAACGTCCACTCTGACCCATTGTTTTTTGTGGTTTCCCCGAATCGCTAGACGAATGCTTGAGTGATTCCTCTTCTCTACAACGTTCCTGCCTCTCACTTCCTGTACTTATCATCTCCTTCATTATCATCTACTTCAGGATTAAAGGTCCAGGCGACGGTGTTCTACGGATTGCGGCTGGGCGATGGATATGCGCTTTGTAGGGACCTCTTCCCTAGCGCCCTTGCGGAACTGCTCAGTTAGGATCCACCGCCGAGTGGACCCACCAAGGGAGATCGCCAGGGGTCTGGAGGTTCTTGGGTCCGCCCCTGTGACGGCAGATGTATTTGATCTGGGAACGTTAGGAATCCCGTTCATACTCGCGTCCGTAGTCATCGGACATGACTGTATGTCACGGGTCAGGGGTCATGGTAGAAACAAAAAAAGGTCCTTGCAGCCTACTTGCGATGCCCTGCCTCGGTTGCGTTGGCCCCTGTGATCGTCCGTACCTTACCTTTACCCAACCAGCCCAAATTACTGTTTACATGACATACTTTTGGTTGTTTTTTTATTATTATTTTCTCAAAAATGTCTTTAGCAATTGTATCTAAATTACCATGTGTTTAAGATATTTGGGTGATGAATGAAATATACATACATAATTTTCTGGAAATCGCTTCTGAAGTCCCCAGTATTTTATCAAATTTTATTATATTTTGAATTAAAAGGAAAGTTTCAAAGATATTAATTGAATTTGCTGCAGAAAAAATGTAGAAATCGTTAAACTACACAGTATATATCAAATAAATTTTAGCCGTTTTCAGAATATTCCGTGTTGAAGTATTCCATTGTAAGCGTCATTTGACGTGCTTGAGGGTTTTCAAATCTTGCAACACTTTCTTTTATTTCCATGGCGAGACCTTTAAGTCATTCCT
Organism: Deroplatys truncata; assembly: GCA_030765065.1. Classification (NCBI taxonomy): domain Eukaryota; kingdom Metazoa; phylum Arthropoda; class Insecta; order Mantodea; family Mantidae; genus Deroplatys; species Deroplatys truncata. The sequence continues at coordinate 236,674,469 of CM060976.1, forward strand.
AAGCAAAAAGAGGAATCACTTTTTGTATTGGATACTAATTGATATATGTGAATTTTTCGTTTGGAAAGAAACTCCTGTGAATGTATCACATCAGATTTTTTATTGTAAACTTTTGTTCCATTTCTTATGATTTGCTTGTTATATAAAATTATTCAAAATTTATTTGCATGAAAAGCACTTCACAGGCTATTTATAGAAAATTGAAAATACATACCTTGTTTGGCAAACACCTGAAATGTTTCATTTCAATAAACATCGATAAAACCATTTTGAGAAAAAAACATATAAACGAAACTTTCATCAATTAAAGGCTAGTTTTGAGTAGAATTTAGTTTAAAATCTTCGTGTCGCATCCTTGAATGACACTAAACTTAAATACAAAGATTGGCATTTAAAGGCTTTTTCGTTTTTGAATTATACTGTTCACATGAAGTGTTTTATCATCATAAATCCGCTTTAGCGTGGCTTCCTTCGGAATAGAAGTAAAGCCGGTGGTTCCGTGCCGTAGATTTACGGCATGTAAAAGAATCTCAAGCCTGAAGAATCCTATCTTTCACGCCCAATATAGAATGGGACGCTAAGGACCACAGCAGTTAATGAGTGTCCATCAATAAAACTCAGTTTAATTTCATCAATCCGTCGCCTCTCACGGGTTAAGCCTTTAATGCCGTTTTTAGCACACGCTCTCTAAAACCGCTGCTTGCTGGACTGTTAACACGCCTAGGCCGCTAAAGTTGTCGTGGAAACTCTTAGCGGTGTAATAAGCGAAATGTAGATCGTTCACAAGAGAAACACTGCTTACCTTGCACCAGTATTTAAATGCAATATATTTCACCTCATACTGCTGCCGAGATTTTGCTGGCAGCAGCCGCGATTCCATACTTCCGGCTCGGATTCAAAATTTCTCGGGAATTTGAGAAAGAAGTATTTTAGAAGGAGTTGTATCGTATTTCAAATATTGGGAAGCCGAACTTGTAGTTTCAACCGCACGCATAGTAAACAGTTTCCGGTAGCCTTCGCCCCAAATGTACTTTCAGGTGGCCTTTGGCTTATGTTTTAAAAAAATATTAATTTTGTAATTTAACTGTTTCTCTAAATATTATATTTATGTTTGTCTCGGCTGCGTCAGTATTTGTTAGAGACACGTTTCTCTTAGCAGGGTTTTGGTGCGACAAGAATATAGGCTTACACAGATTATAATTGTACTTCACTCCTTTTATTCATACTTGATACGATTTAAATAACACTTCACTGATATAGAGAGCTGTGAGATTCTTTTTATTAATTAATTACATTTTTTAACACGTAAACTATTTTTTTGTCTCACACGAATACGTATTATACTTCTCGGGGACATATATTGCTTCCGGTTACAATCACTGTCTGCAGGCAACTGAACTCTAAATTTGTGAAATTTTCTCCTTTTCAGTATCTGATTGGCTAATCCTAGTTCAATGGAATATCTTCATTTAACTAAAGCTTTTTGTGGTTGTTGATTAGCTATTTTTATAAACTGTCACTAAAATTACATTATTGCTTCCAAGAATCAGAAATAGTATTGTTAAACTCTCAAACTCATTATTGCCTCAAGGTTACCTCATTGTTAGCAACGTTTCACCTATTTCTCACAGCTCCTACATTATTAAATTACGTAATACATTCACATAACATTATTACGCATGGATACAATAATACAAGGATATGCAATGCACCTATTACATACATTTTACAAATTATTACATACATATATTGTTTCAAGGCGGGCTGTTATTGAATTTACATATTATATAATTAGACCGAAATTATTTAAGTGTTAACACACTGCCTCAATTTTCACCCACATTTTCAATCACAGGCTTTTTGTTTAGAAACGAGTGCTTAGAATAAGCATTGCCAGTTAATTCCCATCTCATTATTGTGATCAACGACTCCTAGGAGGCGTTGGTACGGTTCATAGCGTAGGATTCAAGTGTCTATGGTCTGTGCCTTTTATATTTATTCAATACTCATATTGCATTTATTTAATATAATTTAGGGAGCTTTTACTAAAGACTATTGTATGCACCACATACACAAACGCTCAAGTGGACGCATACCTACTTAATTCGTCCGCTAAAGTCTTATTTTGCGTGCTTCATACATGAATTGCTGATTTTTAGTCAAAAGGTTGAAACCATCTCTTCTTCAGTCTACCGGCATTTCTTTCATCTTTCGGTTTTTAAACCAATAATCATCAGTATGAGGCCCTCTTTCATTCTTAGGATATTTCTCTCCAGACGTTTTTAAATTATTCTATTTTATTAATATTAAAAACATATTTAATTCATTTCTAATACTTTTTTTCTTTTATCCAAGAGTGTGCAGCCAAATCCCTTCTCAAAATTATCATTTTGGTGTTTTCTATGATCTTTTCTTCTCACCTAAAGAAAACCCAAAACTCACAGCCGTACAATAATACTGGAACTTCCACAACCTGCAATACTTTAGTTCAGTTTCTCTTCCAGGGTTTTTAATGCTGTGTTAATAGTGTTAAATGTGCTAATTTTAATAAAAAGATCCTTTAAACAGGATAAATTAAAAACATGTAGATATAAACTGTTCACATGTTGAATGGATTTCCCACCCAAAAATTCTTTTAACTCTTATGGTAGCTAATTCTTAAGTACGAGAATTTAGGTTTTCTTAGTTGATATATTTAAATTGTGGCTTTTATACTGTTTTATTGAAACGTTTTTACTTTCTGTACTGGTTAGTTATAGTAAGGTGAAGTATTGTATTTCATTCAAAAGTTTAGTAGTGAGAGTTCACTGGAAATACATGTTTTCAGGCTCCCGATTAAAAAAAGGCATTCGTATAAAATGGTCCGTCTGTGAGTCAGGAGTGACTGTATACAGAGTAGCTCAAGAACGTAAAGTGGTGTTTAAGTTCAGCATCTTCCAAGGATGCAACATGAAGATTTTCACGAAAATTCACCCCATATTATCATTTACATGAAAACATTTTAATTTTTACTTTCTCTACTACGTATAGTAAGTAGGGGAAGTATTGCATTCCACCCAAAAATTCGATACCAAGATTTCACCGGAAATATATGTTTTGAGACACCCTGAATTAAAAAAAAAACATTTTTGGAAACATGTCGGATACACAGTCGGATAAACACCAAACTTCGTATTTAGGTTCAGTATCTTCCAAAGATGCAACACGAAGGTTTTCAAGAAAATCCCCCCATCCCAGATTATCCTTTAGATGGAACATTTTTCGAAAATTTGAATTTTCTAAAAAATGGCTCTAACGATTTTGATTAAAATATCATACGTTTAAGATAGGCGGCGCCGTGGCCGAGTGGTTAGACCGCTCGCCTCCCACCGAGGTGGACCGGGTTCAATTCCAGGGACCTGCATGTGGGATTTGCGGTGGACGAAGTGGCGTCTGGGCGGGTTTCCCCCGCCATTCATTCCACCAACTGCTCCATCATTACCTTTAATTTCACCCATTTCACCAACATTTCGCTTCATCTACTTCCTTAATCCCATACCAGGCATCGGGCTGATCACCCGTCCTGGATGTTCTGTCTGATCCACGAGTGTCTGCTCCTCGACGGGCCTCTGACCCCAGGCACCCGCCTGTAAGTCCTGGGGGGTGTAAGTCCTACATAAGAGGAGGGTAAACAGATAATGAATGAATGTTTAGATATTTCATGCCAAACGAAATGTATATCTCGAATTACATATAGACAAACGTTTACTACACCAAAAATGTAGATCGCGTTAAAATACACAATTACATTTTTCTTTGTTGAGTGAATCGTTTTCGAGATACTGATGCTGATATTACCAGAGAAGTGGCAACAGGTAAAACGACTACTAGAGCATTACATGATTTCATTTGGAATAATTCACCGAGACAGGACAAAAACAAAAAATCTACCACAGTATAGTGTAGAGTATAGCATTATGTAGGGCAGAGTTTCGGGCATTAACAAGTAAACGACGAGACAAAATAAGAACTGTGAAGTTCGAAGAATGAGAATGAGAAGAATTTTACAACTCACAAGGTTTGACAAAGTACGAAACGAGGAAATGTGGAAGAGAGCAGGAGAACATAATTAAATAACAAAAAGTCTAGAAAATAGGGCAGTTCAGTTGTTTGATCATGGAAAACGAATGAGGAAGCTAGATGGCCTAAGATGATGCTGGAAAGGATGTCCCAAAACTAAAAGTGGACCTCCAGTACTGACATACACTACATGATAAAAAGTTCCGGACACCTGGCTGAAAATGACGTACAAGTTCGTGGCGCCCTCGATCGTTAATGCTGGAAGTCAATATGGTGTTGGCCTACACTTAGTCTTGATGGCAGCGTTCACTCTCGCAGGCATACTTTCAATCAGGTGCTGAAACGTTTCTTGGGGAATGGCAGCCCATTCTTCACGGAGTGCGGAACTGAGGAGAGGTATCGATGCAGGTCGGTGAGGCCTGGCACGAAGCCGGCGTTCCAAAACATCCCAAAGGTGTTCTATAGGATTCAAGTCAGGACTCTTAGCAGGCCAGTCCATTACAGGGATGTTATTGTCGTGTAACCACCTCGCCACAGCCCGTGCAGTATGAACAGATGCTCGATCGTGTTGAAAGATTCAATCGCCATTCTGGAATTGCTCTTCAACAGTGGGAAGCAAGAAGTTGCGCTGTGATCGTGCTACGCAAAACAACAATGGGTGCAAGTCCCCTCCAGGAAAAACACAACCATACCATAACTCCACCACCTCCGAATTTCACTGTTGGCACTACACACGCTAGCAGATGACGTTCACCGGGCATTCGCCATACCCACACCCTGCCATCGGATCGCCACTTTGTGTATCGTGATGCGTCACTCCATACAACGTTTTGCCACTGTTCAATTGTGTAATGTTGACACTCCTTAAACCAAGCGAGGCGTCGTTTGGCATTTTCCTGCGTGATGTGTGGCTTATGAGTAGCCGCTCGACCATGGAATCCAAGGTTTCTCACTCACGCCTAACTGTCATAGTACTTGGAGTGGATCCCAATGCAGTTTAGAATTCCTGTGTGACGGTCTGGATAGATTTCTGTCTATTACTCTTTACGTCCGTCGGCGGTCTCTGTCAGCCAACAAACGAGGTCGGCCTGTACGCTTTTGTGTTGTACATGTCCCTTCACGTTTTCACTTCACTATCACATCAGAAACAGTGGACCTAGGGATGTTTAGGAGTGTGGAAATCTCGCGTACAGACTGCGGACACAAGTGAAACCCAATCACCTGACCACGTTCAAAGTCCGTGAGTTCCACGGAGCATCCCATTCTGCTGTTTTACGATGTCTAATGACTACTGAGATCGCGGATAATGAGTACCAGGCAGTAGTTGGCAGCACAATGCATCTAAGATAAATAAGCTATGGAAAGAAAGACTTAAGGAATGAGACTGGACAAATCGATAACTGTGGAAATGTGAAACGGAAAAGCCAAATGAGTAAAATCCGGTGTAGAAGAAAGAATAATATTCTGACAGTATTTGGGTTTGGCATAAAACACAGAATAACATACAAAATCGTTTAACAGAAAAGATACATTAAAGTAGGTTCATCAAGCATAATATAGAACTATTAAAATGTATCGAGTTGACTCTTATTTCTCACATCACAGAGGCACTTGTTATTGGTGGCCGTAGCAGTGGCTGTCGACATGTTCAGCTGAGGATGAAAGGACGGTTCCTTTCCAAAGTGCTACTGCTACATGAATTAAAATCAAGTTCAGTTCCATCTTTGGACGCTCTTTAACCGCTGTAGTCCTTACGCCCCATTCCATATTTGGCGTGAAAGTAATTTTGCTCAGAGGTCTCCTTATCAGGCTTGAAGTTCTTATACGGTCCGTAAATCTACACGGGATCACCGGTTTTACTTCCCTTCCGGAGGAAACCATGCTAAGGATTTTTACGCCCGAAAAAATCCATCACCCTCCGTGGGTTTAAACCGGCGACCTCGGGAACTAGAGGCTAGCATGGTAACCACTATACCACGGAGGACAACACGCTACTGCTACGGCTACCAATACCAAGTGCCTTTGTAACGTGACAAATAAGAGTTGACTGGGGCCGTTTTAACAATGAACGCAACATCAATTTTAATGGTATTTCTTCTAATTATGTAATAATACGAAGTTATGCAATATTTGTCCTTATACTACAACACAATAAGCAATAAAAGCATTTATGAAAATATTTATCCCGATTAACAGGAATCAGACACAAGAATAAACCTTCGTAAAAATAGTTTGTAGAACAATGGGCAGAAACAGGTCTCAAAACACATTTCCGGGGAAATGTAAAGGTACGGACGAACGGAGGGGCCCCATAACCGAGAAAGAGCACCGCAATAGGCTGTAACGTCCCTTCCTGGTGAAGAAGTTTGTTGCTTCACGTATGGAAAGCCAATTTCAAGAAGGTTTATTTTAGGTGTATTTTACTTCAACCGTTGGGGAGCCAAACTTGATGAAGTAACTGCCCCACGTATGGTACAAAGTTTCCGGTGGCCTTCGCCCCAAGTTTTAAGAATCAACTTTGTATTTTATGTTTCTTTAACTATTATATATTTATGTTTGCTTAGACTGCGTCAGTTTTAAATTGTAGAATCATGTGTCTCTTTGCTGGGGGTGATGCGGCTAAAGAATGCAGACTTACACAGATTACAATGTTTACTTCACTCCTTTTATTAATACTTCACACGATTAAATAACACTTCATTGATATAGAGAGCTGTGAGATTATTTATTAATTACTTGCACTTTTTAACACGTAAGGTTTATTATATTCTCGCCGTAATGAATTTTCGTCTCACATTAGATACGTATTAAATTTCTTGAGGACGCGTCTCGCGTCCGGTTAGGAACCCTGTCTACTATCAGCTGACTTCTACCGCCTGAATTTGCAAATTTCATCTATTTCAAGTCTTTTTTATTTAACCTTTAGCCTTTCTAGTTGTAGATTGTCTATTTATAAACTGTTTCAAAAATATTATACTATTGTTTCCAAGAATTACTAGTAGCATTATTAAACTTTCCAATTCATTATTGCCTCGAGGTTACCTCATTGTTAGCAACTTTTGGCCTCTTATTATCACAGCTCCAACATTATTAAATTACGTAATACATGCACTTAACATTATTAAAAATGTACTTAATAATATAAACATAATACAATGACTGTTACATACATTTTACATGTTATTTATACACATATTGCTTTAAGGCAGGGTGTTATTATATTATATATATTATATAATTAGACTGAAATAATTTAAGTGTTAAAAATACTGCCTCACTGGGAGGGAGGAATGAGCCGAGAGACTACAAGGGCGGATAGGTCCGGATGACGACGGGTGCAAACATGAAAGGGGTCCCTAACGTTTTCAGATAGAATACATTCGATACCACCAGGGCCCCCTCGGAGGAGAGACCTAATTGCCCAGTCCCCCAAAGATGCCAGGGACGATACCTACAACCCGGAAACGGACAAGAAGTAAGATGATGGCTAGACAAAGTCATTATAGAAGATGAACCACCCTACAATTTGCCTGACGATCCGGAGAAACAACGAAAAAACATGAGTCAGAGGGGCGGTCGGCGGTGACTGAAGCCGGGACCTCCCGAATGCAAGTCGCACACGTTACAACGGTTACAACGGTGCTGGAAATCGAATTTTGGGTCGAATATTAGAATTCTCCCTCAGTGTGGCATAGGAACACCTGAACTCTTTGTTGATATAATCGACACAAATTGCCTGCCTGAAGAGCTTGCAAATTGACTCCATACTCGCTTAGTCCACTATAAAGCTTGTACAAAGATCCTTTCAACAAAACCAGCTTGATCTGTATAATGTGGATGTTTTAATTGAAATAAAGCTGTCTGTAGCAAAAGCCTTTGAGATGCAAAATGCGATGTGATTCAGGTCCGCTGCGGCAAAAGAAGACCATATTGGGTCGCCGTTTTTCAGCTGTTTGTGGGTTTGTTTGTTACACACGCCCTTACCTGCGGCCTGGGCTGGGTTTCGTTTGTTGCGACATATACTCTGTAACGACTGATTCATCGACGTTACACCTCATCACCATACTGATACTATAAAGAGACATCATTTATGAAGGGCACAACTAAAAATCGTGTGTGATACACTCACATGACTCTTTCTCTACTACCTATAGTAAGTAGGGAAGTATTGCATTCCACCCAAAAATTAGATATCCAGATTTCGCGGCAACACGTTTTGAGGTGCCCTGAAGCATTTTCAGAAACATGTCTATGTGTGCGTCTGTCTCTGAACACCATAACTCAAAAACGAAAAGTCGGATAAATACTAAACTTGGTATTTCAGTTAAGTATCTTCCAGGGATACGACAGAAGGATTTTCAAGAAAATCCGCCCATCCTAAACCATCCTTTACATGGAACACGTTTAGAAAGTTTTGATTTCTCAAAAATGGCTCTTAAGGATTTTGATTAAAATATCACGTGTTTAAGATATTTCCATGGCAAATGAAATGCACATCTTGAATTTTCTGGGAATGTCCCCAAAAGTCCTCTTCATTCTGAATGCCTTTTGTATAACTGATAAACCGTAAGAGATAAGACAAAATGTTACTCCACAAAAATATAGATCTAGTTTAAACACACAATTTATGTCACATACATTTTTTTTCTGGAGCAAAACATTTCCGCGGTATTCCTAGATATTTGTTTGAATTTTTCAATAGTTATCATTTTTCTTTATTCGGAATTCGTTATTCGTTTTTCTTATGTCCTGGACATACAAAGAGAATGGAATGCTCCACATAGCAACCAGTTCTTAAAAGATTTGACTACTTAAATCCTACCATACTCCCCTTTCACTTACAAGAAAATTAGCAATAAGAGTTTATAAAATTAGCTTTGAACCCAACACTGAAATCCTCTTTAGCTTCTAACCTTATTCTCTATTCTGGGAATATAGCATCTGTCTTGCTGGGAATATCGAGAGAAGCGGATTGCGTGTGCAAGCCGGCTTTTGGATCGGTAAACATCACCCTTCATATTTAATAATGTAGGAACCCCAAATGGTGATTGAATAAATCTAGGAAGGTGTAAGTAGATTTGTATTATGAATTTTGTACAGTGAAAAACCCACGCCTTCCTCTTAACCGCCACACCACATTTCGGTCCTCTGCAGCCAAGTGAGTATAGGTCCTCTCAATGTACCTGCTGGGTACCAAAAATTATTTTAATTTTCGCATGAACCTTTAGGCCTCTACCCAGCATGTAACAATATGAATTTCATACTACAACGGTTGCGTAAGAATTTTGTCATGAGTAGAGAAAGTCATGCGAGTGCTACACTTAAGAGAAGCTTAGTATTTTGTTGTTAGGAATACATTCCAAATTAAAGAGACCATGGGTCATGAATATATCAATTTCTGTAATTTTGAAATTATTTGATTTATAATTTGTACACCTTTTCTTGTGGCAGCAATTACTGTGTGCACACCTCATTGTAATATTATACGTACTTTCCGCGATATTATATGTTCTATAAACATTTAATGCTAAATACTGGACGCTTAAAAGAATTAAAACAGAGAAGTAGGGCACCAAATGAAGTCTACTTGCTTCTTAAGCCTAAAAGGAATACGATTAGTTGACAGTACGTAAGTCATTATCGTCATCCAGACAAGTGCTTCGATCTCATAAAACAAGAATTTTATTTTCACCACTTCTTGGGATATCCCAGAGATCTCCTGTCATGGAATTGGCATTGGAGCATAGCCTTACGGATTTTATGAGATCTTATTCATCTCAAGTGATTCCATGTGTAATGTAGCCATTTCTGCAAAGGTTTGCTCGGATTAAAATGTGGTGGATATAACATAGTTGTTTAGAGGACTATTTACAAAAGTAGACGTTTAGTAACGAGAGGCTCAAGTTCGAACACAACCGAAGGGAGTTACTAAATCAAATTTCTAACGTGTTGTCTACAATATTTTATCTACGTTTAGAGTATTTTCTTGTATATTTAATTAAATTTATTTATTGCGGGAACGATATGCTTCGAGAAAGAGTAATGTGGGCTTGGGAAAATAAAACACACCATAAATCAACAAACTTTGTTGTTATATTCTGCAATTTTGGGTGCTAGTTTCATATGCGAATTTAAATTAAAAGTGAGTCAAGAAGGTGATTTTCACGGTTCATCAAGAAAACTTTTAAATGCAGTCCAAGATTCAAATATTCCAGAAAACGTCCAGAAAAGTCATGAAAACTTTATTAATAAAGTTATACGAATTTTTTTTTATTTCTATGAGAAGTCGAAAAGTATTAAAGCTTCCAGTCTTTAGAGTGAAATACAAATTGTAATTGTTGTAATAAATATCAATTAGGGGAGAAAGGTTTTGTATTAATGCATGTTATTATCAAGGAAAATGAGATACATAATCGTCATTAAAGTGTATTTTACATTTTATTGAACCTGTATTTTATGTTTTGATAGCGTGTTTTGTTAGAATATAAAGTATAGGTTTTTTAGTTGCCAAGTAACCACGAACTAAAGCATCACTGATTATACCAGTCTGCATTTTCAAACTTTTTGGCAGATGATTTCTTAGAAGTAGGTGTTCTTGAATCAAGTGTTATGCCGATTCCAGAAATACCATCCGTTTTTATCTATCACATCATGTTTTTACACGAAATAAGAAGTAATGTTTTGACAATTTTACTAATGAGCATAGAAAAGTATTCAAATACCATTTCACACAAGGTAAGTTTTTATTCAAGAAACGTTTTAAAAATTCTCTCAAGAACTTCCCTAATTTATTTCATTATTACATTTTAACAAAAGAAGAATCCAAAGTATTTCATTTAATTTTTTTCAAACTTTCTCTTCTTTGACATTCTTACAGATCCTTGAAGATGACTGTCCCTCCTCAACATCCAGCAGTAGTTGGTCATCATAGTTTCATTCCATCTCCCCTGGTACCTCCTCTCCATTTCTTTAATATTTTGGTGAAAACGTTCACTCTGCTCTTCACTATAATGTCTCAGATTTTCTGGAAAGTAGTCGATATGTGAATGCAGAAAATGTAGCTTTACACTCATGTCACAACCCATCTTCTTGAAATTTTCCAACATTGTTTCGACAATGGCCTTGTAATTAGAATCTTTGTTATTGCCTAAGAAGTTTTCAGTAACTGATCGGAAGGCAGTCCATACTTCTATTTCTCTCTCATTCATTGTCTTCTCAAAATCTTCATCCTTCATCAATGTCTTTATTTGAGGACCAACAAACATTCCAGCCTTTAATTTGTCTTGTGTAATGAAAGGAAATTTCTTGGAAAGGTACTTGAAGCAGGGTCCATATTGTAGTAGAGCCCTTACAAATTGTTTCATCAAGTCCAATTTTATGTGTGGTGGTGGAAGCAAAATCTTTATATCTCTATATTTTTGAAGTGAAATTGTAAAAAAAACTGTACGTGATAGAAAACAACTAAAAGCAGTTCTGAAATCAGCATAAAATGTGAGTCAGAATCACTTATTAGTTTTCAGTCATCCGATATCATGCAGCCTAGTGTTATTATAGTAGTAGATGAATAAGCTTCAGTAAGATTAGTTAATACACACACTAATTAACGACAGAGAGTAGATAAAGTCTTGTGAATGTATTACATCATAGGTTTTTAAGGGTTAAGTCAGGTCCTTAGTAACACAAAGAATATGGAATTTCAAAACAAACCTATAGTGACCTACTTTTTTTGTCAATAACAAAATTCCTACAAACATTTACCTCAACACGAAAAAGATACAAAAAGAAGTGTTTCTATGAATATGTGTAAAAGAATTAGTAGAGAGAGTAATGTGAATGTAAGATCAGATTTTTAATATTTCCGGGGTTCAAATGTTAGCAACTCTGTGGAAGCTTTTTTCAGTGACCGGAATTTTGCAGGAAGTGTTGTGGCGTGTGTAGTGAATAAAACATTTGAGGGGTGACACTGTGGGGAGCTTCACCCCCTACTTTACAAAGGACGATAATGGAGCCACGTTGTCAGCTTGTCCATACATTATGCAAATACATCAACGATACCCGTCAAGATTTTTACACTCTAAGCTGTTTTGCATTTGTTTATTTTCAGGGCGACTTTGTGTCCGACAAAATGTATCCCCCAGGAGAGTGGGTTTTGGCCCTCAAGCTATTTCAGAGAGAAGTTTTGACGTGCACCAGCTAGATGTCGTCAGATAATATTGACAGGCGGCGCGTCCCTATTGTAATCAACCGCTGAAACTCTGTGCTTGGGTGTTCGTGGTGATAGAGCGTTGATGGCTGATACATGTAAGGAGAGGGAATTGGGTTAGAGCTGTAAAACAAAACAGACACTTCAACGGTAAAAAGTATCTTTTGCCCAAGATTTTTCCCTTCTTTCAGTTACATCATCACATCGGTTATAAACAAAAAGGTTTGTTTAAAGCTTTTGACATACTCGAAAGTTATTGTTTTAACAGATAGTATTAAATTGTTTATAGAACATATAATATCGCGGAAAATACGTATGATATCACAGTGAGGTTTGCGCACAGTAATTGTTGCCACAAGAAAAATGTGTACAGATTATAAATGAAATAATTTCAAAGTTACAGAAATTGATATATTCATGACCCATAGTCTCTTTAGTTTGAAATATATTCCTAACAACAAAATACTAAGCTTCTCTTAAGTGTAGCACTCGCATACCTTTCTCTACTCATGACAAAATTCTTACACAACCCTTGTAGTATGGAATACATATTGTTACATGCTGGGTAGAGGCCTAAAGTTTCACGCAAAAATTAAAATAATGTTGGGTACCCAGCAGGTACATTGAGAAGACCTATACTCACTTGGCTGCAGAGGACCGAAACGTGGTGTGGAGTTTAAGAGGAAGGCGTGGGTTTTTCACTGTACAAAATTCATAACAAAAATCTACTTACACCTTCCTAGATTTATTCAATGACCGTTTTGGGTTCCTACATTATTAAATATGTCCACCGATCCAAAAGCCAGCTTGCACACGCGATCCGCTTCTCTCGATATCCCCAGCAAGACAGACGCTATATCCCCACCACTCGTGGCTAGCCAAGCTACAATTCAGGAGTGACGTCATCTCAGTCAACATGAAAGGTAAACAACAATATGTCTGGTAATAACAATGAAACTCCCAAATTATTAATACGCCACAATATAAAATATCACTTATCGGTTCAAGTTACTTTAGGGATAGAAAATAAGGTTTAGAAGCTGAAGAGGATTTCAGTGTTGCGGTCAAAGCAAGGGCCATTGCGCCTAGTAAACCCCCGAGAGGAAGGGTTGAGAAGAGGGAGTACAGAAGATGGCCAGATCTAGTGGTGGCAAGTACAATGCAGCGGAGACCCTAACGTTTCCATATTGAATGGCCGCCCTATCCTCTACAGCTAGATTCGGGTAGAAGGTTCCATGATAAGGAAGAAACAAATATCTCTTAAGAACTATAGTAGTTAAAGAGCGTCCATACCTAAAACTCAATTTAATTTAATTTTAATTGCATCTCTGCTTCTGCAGGTGACGGGCAGATGGTATTAGTGTCCTTTCTAGTCTGCCTGTTTTTATTATCTGTGGACGCAGAGCATTCGCTATTGTCATCTATTTTATTGTTATAATTTTAAGGTGGAACTTTCGGGTCGTGGTATTAAATCTCCAATCGGCATTTATTTTGCCAAATGAGGAGAAACTACGAAAAACACCCAATCACATAGGTCGATTCACGAAATTTGAACCCATGTCCTCCCGAATGCGGGCTACAGAAGTTACCGCCTTAACCTCCTGCTTGGTTTCAACAAGCTAAACGCTTACTTGATTTCAAGAAAATTTTCCGATGTAAAAATTTATCAGGTATAACGTAACGTGAATAAGAGAATCGCTTTTTATATGAACACTACGATATATAATAATCAGCACCTGTAAAATTACCATTGTAGAGAAACTCTTTGAATGTATAATTGCCCGATTAATAAAGCGTATTTCTTGAATGTTCTGGGAATAGAATCACTCAAAAAAAGTCTGATGTGTTACACTCACATGACTTTCTCTACTCTTGTACAAACTATTTTTACAAACGCTTATTCTCCATATGCTTCATGTTAATCAAGATAAACATTTGCAGACTCTATCTTATTGCTAATTTTCTTGTAGATGTAAGGGGAATATATATTTACAAGGGCAATATAGAAATAAGTAGCCTTTAAGCACATACATATCTCTTAATAGCTGGTTGCTAGGTGCAGCACCATTCCCTTTCCCACAGATTAATACTCTTTGCATATCCAAGACAAAAAAATTAATCAAGAATTCTGATTTGAGAAAATAAGTATTGAAAAATTTAAGGGAAAAGCAAGCAATATCTTGAAAATGGTTCACTCAACAACAAAAATGTATATGATATAAATTGTCTATTTTAACGCGATCTACATTTTTTGTGTAGTAAACCTTTGTCTATCTCTTATGGTTTACCAGTTATGCAAAAGTCGTTCACAATGAAGAATACTTTTGGAGACATTCCCAGAAAATTCAAGATATACACTTCATTCGTCATGAAAATATCTTAAACATGTGTTTTACAGAACATAAAAAATTACGAAAAGCTTACTATGTAATGATTAGCTTGGAATGAGGATTTTTTAAATCTTCTTGTCCCTAGAAGACGCTGAGCTTAAATGCAAACTTTGGTGTTTAACCGGCTTTTCATTTTTGAGCTCACACGAACACATACAAAACGTTTTCTAAAACTATTTTTTATGCATTCAGGGAGCTTCAACGTTCTGTTGATGAATTTTATGATGTAATCTCGTAGCTCATTCTGCGTTGTCTCGTGCGCCAGCTGCTCCAGTGGTATAGCTATGGGTACTTTCTCAGGGTATGCATGAGTGTAATTTGAAAGAATAACACCAGTTTAGTTAGCTGATATGTTGATTAAAATGTTCACTTTGAGAAGAGTCGCCGACTATTGAATTTACATATTAAATTGTTTCTGTAATAATAATAATCATAATAATAATAATATATAATAATAATAATAATAATAATAATAATGCGAAGATTCAGTTGCCATAAGTCACTGAAATGTTACTCGGAATGATCCCTCGCACTAGCCGCCAAATGTTACTCACTCAAGCGCGTCAACAGAGCTTACACTACTTAAAATGAAACTCACCTTCACAAGGGTCATCACTTGATTAAGTCACAGAAGTAAGTAAATAAGTGACTGATTTAGAATGCACGCCGTGTTCTTAACTCAAGCTTCGCCTAACTATCGCTACCCCTATCAACATCCCTTCTCGCGCGAACCAATCTTAAAACTCTATGCGTATCTGACACTGTTTCTACGTGGAACCTTCTGGAATCTCAGAATTTCGTTCCCCTTTCTAATTTACGTGACTTTGAAAACGTACTGAACCCAATTTCTAACTGCATTCCAGGAACATTAAGCTAACGCGTTCATTACTCACTATGTTATACTAATGTCTTCTTTACATGACTTGCTAATTACGTGTTTCTAACCGGACAAATATTTCAACTCAGGCATCTTACATTATACATTGATTTAATATACTGAAATTATTTATTGGAATTATTTCTCCATCTTACTGTTATTTCTTTATTTATAACTTCCTGTCATTAATTACGATTACAGGCGAAATCCCTGTATCGAATTTTTGGGTAGAATGCACTAGGTACTTCCCCTACTTATTATACGTTATTAGAGAAAGTAATAAGCCTTTGTAAGAATATTTGTAGTAAAATGGGTTGAGAAAGTATTGTGAATATAATACATTACCTTTTACTTTCTCTACTACGTATACTAAGTAGGGGAAGTATTGTATTCCGCCAAAAAATTCGATACCGAGATTTCACCTGAAATATATGTTCTGAGAACCCCTGAATCCAAAAAAAGCATTTTTGGAAACATGTCCGTATGTGTATCTGTGTGTGTGTGTGTGTGTGTGTGTGTGTGTGTGTGTGCGTGTGTGTCTGTGAACAGCATAACTCAGAAACGAACAATCGGATAAACATCAAACTTGGTATTTAGGTTGAGTATCTTCCAGAGATGCGACATGAAGGTTTTAAAGAAAATTCCCACATCCCAGATTACCCTTCACATAAAACATTTTTCGAAAATTTTAATTTTCTCAAAAATAACTCTAGCAATTTTGATTAAAATATCATATATTTAAGATATTTTCATGACAAATAAACTGTATATCTTGAAATTTCTGGGAATGTCTCCAAAAGAATTCTTCATTGTGAACGAATTTTGCATAACTGGCAAACCATAAGAGATAGACAAAACTTACTACACAACAAATGTAGATCGCGTTAAAATACACAATTTATGTCATATACATTTTTTTTGTTGAGTGAACCATTTTCGAGATATTGCTTGTTATTCTCTTAAATTTTTCAATACTTATTTTCTCAGCTGGGAGTTCGTTATTAATTTTTTTTTGTCTTGGATGTGCAAAGAGTATTAATCTGTGGGAAAGGGAATGGTGCTGCACATAGCAACCAGCTATTAAGAGATATGTATATGCTTAAAGGCTACTGTATTTCTATATTGCCGTTGTAAATATATATTCCCCTTACATCTACAAGAAAATTAGCAATAAGATAGAGTCTGCAAATGTTTATCTCGATTAACATGAAGTAGATAGAGAGTAAGCGTTTGTAAAAATGGTTAGCACAAGAGTAGAGAAAGTCATGTGAGTGTAACACTTCAGATTTTTTTTTTTGTATTCAGGAGTTCTCAAAACCTGTATTTGTGGTGAAATACAGGTGGCTAAACATAAAGAACGTTACAATACGTTGCTCCATTGTTAGGAGTTGACAGCCACGTGTAATCGTAAAGAAGGGAACCTCCGCGCATCTCTAGTTGTGGTCCGTATCGACACGAGAAGGAAATGAAGCGCACGGAAGTAAAATTGTTGGCTGACAATACATACAAGACAAGGAAATTGAAAATGTCCTGAACCGGCAGCTCGCCTCGTGATACGGATTGTGACAACTGGCGCGCCACTGGTCTTCCGGTCACAACCTGCAGCTATTCTTCGCAATTTCCTGTTTTTCGTTATTTGCTCTTTTTATATCGGCTTCCCTCTCGATATGCTGCTCCAACTTGTTTACTCGTCTTTAATAAGGTTCGAGCTGCAGTATAGGACTGGGGCCATTTGTCTGCTGACAGCAATCTTAGGACAAAACGACAATGAACGAGCCCTCTTCATTCATTGCAAACCATAAGACACAGACACAAACAAAATGTATGTCGCATTTGTTAAGGAATTAGCCTACATATTCGTTGCTAAGTTTTACAATTTTCAAACACATTATTCCTTTTTTAACTTCTAAGTAACCATTCTTCTGTTTGTCATTATGTGCATTGCATCAGCCTCCTTCCTCACACATATCCTCAACGAAATGTGAAGTAGGTAGTTGCTGCTACGTATTGAAGGTCAGTTTGAAGATGTATTAAAGCAGTTGTATTATATTTCAACTGTTGGGGTGCCGAACTTGAAGTAGTTGCAACCGCACGTATGGTAAACCGTTTCCGGTAGCCTTCGCTACAAATGCATTTTTAGGTGGCCTTTGCCCCAAGTTTAAAAAAAAAATTAACTTTGTAATTTGATTGTTTCTTTAAGTATTAAATATTTATGTTTGCCTCGGCTGCGTCAGTATTATTGTTATGGAAGTCTTGGCGGGGCGTGATGCGACAAGGATGTAGGCTTACACAAATTTTAAGTTTTAATTCACTCCTTTTCATTAATCCTTGAAAGAAATTAAAAAGCCCTTCACTGTTATCGAGCGCTGTGAGATTCGTTTGCTTAATACTTGCATTTTTAACACGTATACTATTTACGTCTCACACGAATACGTAATTAATTTCTCGAGGACATATCACGCTTCTGGTTATGATCACTATCTAGAAGCAACACGTCTGGTTATGAGCACTGTTTGGAGGCAACTGAATTGATTTCAACCGTCTAAACTTGTAAATTTCTGTATTTCAAGTCTCTGATTGGCTAATCCTAGTTCAATAGAATACCTTCATTTAACTAAAGCTTTTTCTGGTTGTTGATTGGCTATTTTTAAACTGTCTCAAAATTTACATTATTGCTGCTCTAATAATGACTAGTAGTACTTAAACTTCTTACTCATTATTGCCTCAAAGGTTACCTCATTGTTAGCAATGTTTAACTTATTATTCTCACAGCTCCTATATTTTCAAAGTACATAATGCATTCACATAGCATTATTACACATGGATACAATAATATAAGCATATGCAATGACTGTTACATACATTTTACAAATTATTGTTACATACACACATGGTTTTAAGGCGGGCTGTTATTGAATTTACATATTATATATTTTGGCTGAAATTATTCAAATACTGCCTCAAATGAAACTACTTCAGCAAAAATATTTATGTCTATTAACATGAATTGTACAGAAATACAAGCTTTTATAAGAATAGTTTGCAGCAGAATCAGTGTTTACATTCACGTGACCTTCTCTACCCACTGTCGTTTATTTATATATAACCTCTACAAACTGATTGAAATAAACGTTTGCATAAACGTTTTCATTACACATTTCGTTATAGGTGTACAGAGAATAGTGGTAGTTAAATGTTTAACATCGGGTCTCTATATGCTGGCCTTGAATTCCTTACTCTTTCTATAACATCTCGGGAAGCAACTGAATAGAAACAACGCTTGAAAAAATAGCATCTTTAAAAATTTAAGGCATAAGAATGGGTATCTCGGAAATTAGTGATGCTATATAAAGGAAGTTATTTTACATAATTGTTTATTTTAAAAAGATTTACATTTTTGTGTTTGTCTATTTTTTTATTAGCGTTATATAAAAGAGGACTTTGCATGCTATTACCAGAAAATTCAGGATTTAAATTTTACTTGCATGTAAATATCTTAAATATGCATTTTAATCAAACCTTTCCGCAGGTTCGAATAAATTCCATTTCAATAATGTTCCACTGTGTATACGGGGCCTACATAAGGGACTGGCTAGCGCCCAGTCGACAGCTCAGAAGAAGTTCAGTCCAGCTCAGTGAGTCAAGAAGTTACAAAGTTAAAAGCGGACAGTGCCAAGTGCAGTTCAGTTGTGATTCGACGGATCAGTTGTGTTCTGTTCTGATAGTGTGTCAAAAGTGTCAAGCTCACGTTAAGGTGAACACTTAAGTGACAAAGTGTGTTTAGCAACAACAGGCGTTCTCATTTCTTACTGTATGGAAACATGTGTAAGTAAAGGGTAGTTTGGCGATGGAGGGACTTTCCTGAAAATCTTCGTATCGCTCCTTTGGAAGATAATGAATACCAAGTTTGTTATTTATTCAACATTTGATTCTCGACTTATACTGTTCACACTGACCGGGATGGCTCGCCGTAACGTCTGTGTCTCGCATTCAGGAGATCGTGGGTTCGATTCCCGCTGCCGACCTTCATGATCCATGGGTTTTTTCGCGGTTTCCCCTGGTCGCTAGGTGAATACTGAGAAGCGTCATTACCTCCCCCTAATTTTTCTCTCCCTCATTTCCTCTCATTTCATCTTCCTCTCTCACGTTACAGGTTGACTCCGGGGCTGCGTGTCGGTTAGCTGCAGACAGATGGCGCAAAGGGTTGCGCATTGGAACAGATGACAGACGTTCGAGCTGGGTCAAGCTTTCCCCGGTCTTCGCTGAAGTGAAGCTGTGAGCCACCCCCCGGTGGCTAGGGAGGGCCGCCATTGAGCGCTCTCCGGCCGGGCGAACAAACTTATAACTCTTAGGGAACTCTACGTGTCTCTGTCGTCTGCGTCGGCCGGTTTCCAACCCATACATCTCAGCTCATTCATTCCTCCCGGAGTGTATGCACAAAAGATCCCTTGAGGACCGATATGCTAGGTATGCCCTCCATCTCCTAATCCTATGCTGTTCACAGACGCGCACGCGCGGATCTAACTCCAGAAATGCTCTTTTGGGATTAAAGGGCCTCAAAACACGTATTTACGGGGAAGTGTCCGCATCGAATTGTTTGGGTGGAATGCATTATCTCCTCTACATACTAAATAGGTGGTATATAAAATAATAAACTATAATGTGTAACATATTCTACTTCTACTCGCTAAAATTCTCTAAATATACCTTAGTTTTATGTATATTTTTGTCGCTTGGTAATGTATTCTGATTAATTTGTAAATTTCGCTTAAACGTCTAAAGATACAAAAACCTGTATAAGACACACTGTATGCTTTAAACGCCTCTTAAGTTAGTATGATTTCATAGTTTCATAATTCATTCTATTTAATGGTTATACAAATGTAATCAGAATGAAAAGTGCTCGTAAACCATTTACAGATAATTCAGGACATGCATTTTATTTATCATATCAACATGTAAAACATATGATAGTTTAATCAAAATCGTTAGAGCGTTTTCCGTAAAACTCAAATGTAAATTTTAGTGAAGGTTTTCTCTGGTTTTCCTCGGTCGTTAGGGTAACGCTGGAGATAATTTGATCTGCGAATTTTCCTCTCATCCCTTTGATTACTGCATTTCCTTCTTCTACATCACCATACCAGGCATTTGGAGTGATTACCCAATGTGGGTATGCTATGATTCAGTTTGCTTGTTCCTCGACAGGCATTGGCTTAAGTCCTTGGGAACATGCTTCCTATAAAAAGGTAATCAGTTAGATAAGAGTTATGTTGTTCACACACACACACACACACACACACTCACACATCTTTTATAAAATCTTAATTGGTTCCGGTGACATCTCGATTCGAATAAAGTTAATAAAATGAAAACTATGGCAAAACGCCAGTATACGTAAACTGTGATATTACTTCTTCTTTCTGCGTATTAAAATAGAGATGTTTCTCTATGATAATTTGCCTGCTAGACGTTTCTAAAATGAAGACAATCTGTTTTACGAACGAAATCTGTAATGACACTTAATTTTCAAAAATTCCTCTTTATTAACAGTAGTGATAGAAAAATTAGCTTTTATATGAATCTACGGAGATACGGAGAAAATGTCATGTATATGTAACACCAAAATGTTTTACTTCTTTTTTTTAAAGTAATAACAGTTATTCCTTACGAAAAGTCAAGCTAATTCAATGCTGAAGTTAGCTGTAATATAGCCTATGTCCATCGGGAATAACACTGCTTTCCAGTAACCAAAGAGTTACGAAACTCAGTTGGGTGGCTAGTTATTGAGATTGCAGACACGCAGACATTTTCTCCCCTTGTGATACTGGTATGGACTTTATGTTGTAGCTCTGTTGTCTTTACTAATAGTAGTATTTATATACAAGCTATCTCCATTTTACGTCATCACATTCCACGTAATTATATTCCCTACCTTTCCTATTCTTATTCCACACCAGCTTACTGCGTGTCTTCGTGTACAGAAAACTCTAGCATTGTCTGACTCCGTTTTTTTCCCCCAAACTTGTCATGAAGTCCTCTCGCATGTTGACGTGTTCTTATTTAGAGGGGGCTGGCTGCCCTTACTTGGCTTGCAATTTCATTTCCTCTATCGATACGTCGACAAAAGGGCGAACGACTGAGGTCATCAGGAGGCATGGCGCGATGCAGTGAAAATAGTGCACGTGTCTCTTCCTCCATGCATACTGAGTTTGCTGCTGCAACTGAACAGGGTAGCACCCTCTATTTCTTAAAATTGAATTTCCTTCACAAGCTGCCTTACTCATTTCGGGAAACTTTAGGCACTATATTCTTGGAACGGAAACGAAACGTATTAATTCCAAGAGAGTTTCTAACATACGGTGAAACGGAGGAGCAAACCCACACCGTGGCCAAGGCTAAGCCTTTTGCGCAAAGTAAACCTTCGGGAGAAAAGATTGAGACAAGAACGGCCTGATCCGGTGGCGAAAGGCACAACTCTATGGGGTCCCAAACGTTTTCAGATTTAACGTGTGTAGCCGCCCTCACGGACCGGTTCGCACAGAAGGTTCCGTGCCAAGGAAGCAACAATTCTATCCTCAAAGCATATCTACCGCATACGCTGCGCATCACCGTTCAATTCGCCTAACTCTGCACTACTGAAAGATGAAATAAAACTAAACGATATGGATATAGTCCTCCCCAGCAATCGCCTACTGAACTGAGAAAACGAAAAAAAAACAAAGGTCAGGATGGACGGTCCAACGGGAATGGAAGCCTGCGAGCCTCTTAAGCTACTGCCTGGACCAACTCAACACTATATAGTTTGTTCCAGCTAAAGGTCGTATTCCATATAACAGGCAAATGTCAAAAGTTTTTTGTCCGTACTTACACAGTGAGTGTGCCTATTTCCCTTTAGCTTTTTGTGTGAATGTTCCTTTTACGTGGACTTGACACCAATCCAGTAGCGCAACCCCCACCGTGGAGAGCCAGTATTTGACTTCGGAGCTATCGAGTCTCGACTGCCCCTTTATTGTATAATATCCTATTTTTGAAAGATGTTCAACTTAAATAGCAATTACAGTATTTTTCGACTTTGAGGTTTTGAGTTGTGCTGTTCACATGAACCTTTTTTTTAAACTTTTTATTCCTATCCTCAAAACATGCATTTCCTTTGAAATCTTTATACAGATTTTTTTTAGTGAAGTGCAATACTGCATCTACCTACCAGAGGAACACACCTCAATTTCAGGTCGGAAATATGCTATTGATTGTATGCGGCTAGATCCGCTGTATGCTCTCTCTCGCCTGTGGATTAGGATGGGATGGGCGCAGGTTAAATAATCGGTGGTATGGCATGCCTATGAAGACGGGGCAGTGTGAGATCTCTTTTATAAGTTTTCGAAACCTGTTACTATTATGTGCTCACTTATAAACCACTTGAATATTTAAAACTAATTTGCAATTAACATTCAATCTCTCGTAAACAAAGTCACAGGTGGTGTCTGGTTGAAAAAGTTGTACCACTAAGGTATTTAAGTTTTTAAATGAACTTAGAGGTGGAAAACAAACAAAATACCTTCTAATCTATGAAATAAAAGTTTTAGAAACATTCAGTCACAATACGTCTACATCCCCTTTAATCAGCATAAAATTTCAAATCCTTTTAAGTAGAGTAAACAGGAAGTCATTGCCTGCACGAGTTTAGAAGACCAATCGGATAGCAGCAATTTATCTTGGATCTTACGCTCGTTTACAAAGTTACAAGTGTTTTGCTGGACGAATGACGCCCAGAGCTGTACAAACACAGCAATTCATGTGGCAACTAGGTCGAACGGAAGAATCTTAGAGCCTGGGCAGTAATATCTGCAAGACACCCCTCCTGTATATGCAAAGTAGGAAGGATATATGACAAGCCTCTGGTCTGAACCAGACAGCTGGAAACTTTACGTCGACCAGGCACCAGACTGCGTGTGTTTGTGTATGTGAAAAACAAGTATGAGAACTTCTCTTTCTTCCAACTTATTTTCCATTGTTTTCTTGAGACTGGCAAGATGCGGCCTGTATTAAAATTGCGTGATGGATTGAGGGATATCGCGTCCAATGCATGTATAAAAAAGTTTAGTTCAGAAAATAGTTTACTGCGATATATCTGTGGAAAGGGGTTTGAAACGAATCTAGAAAACGTGGAAATATGAGTCCAAGTCGAAATTCTGTTATATAATTAAAACTTGTACAATCTTTTCCTTCATACTGCGGCCGCAAAACGGCGGCTTGAGCACCGGTCGCATCGGCTTCATCTACCGCCGAAATAGCTGCAATATCCCCGCAACCGCTTCACGTTATCACAGTTATGGTTACAAGCATACTTTATCATAAGAGATGTTACGAATATTGTCCTTTTCTATCCACACATTTCTGGCATCTTCTCAGCAAATTCCCATTCACATTCAAGGGTTCAATATTCTAAATTGAATAACTTTATTGCCCTATGTTTTCTTTTAGTTTTTCCAATACATGAGAGTTTTTGGCATACTATTTTCCTAGATCCCCATAGATAAAGTCCCTTACAGTTAAAACCAGGATTGTGAGGGCCACGGTCCTCTATTATGAACCTATCTTCAAAATTTCCGTATTAAATTTGTTGTAAAAATGGTATCCAGGGACGTTCAGCTGTTCAAAAAATGTTGCAAGTAATGCCTTCCTTCTCTCTAAGCATTTATTGTTTATTAAAAAGATGGGTAATTTTATTCTGTTTGCATTTACTGCTCACTAATCCTCCCGTGATACGAGGGAATTTCGTGTGTAAAATCGGGTTTCTCTGTACTCCAATATCTGTTATTTTGCGACTAAATAAATTGAGTTTTATTTATGGGCGCTCATTAACCGGTATGGTCCTTAACGTGCCATTCTATATTGGGCGTTAAAGACCGGTGATTTTGCTCAGAGGTCTCTTTATCAGGCTACGACACGTGACCACCGGCTTTACTTCCCTTCCGAAGGAAGCCATGCTAAGGATTCTACGCCCGAAAAAATCCATCGCTCTCCGCCGGGTTTGAACACTGGGCTTTTTGCGACGGGTCATAACCATGCTTCGTCAGAGAAGAATATTATGCGTTAATTAGTTACCTTATCCTCGATGTTTCGTAAAATCCAATTCTAGAAAGTCACCCGACTCTGACAATCACGTGAAAAATAAGTTGTATGCAGCAAACTGCCTTGAATTATAAGAACTTAAAGAAAATATTTGGAAACAAATTCACTCAGTTTCGGAAATTGAACTCTAGATGTGAATGAAAATTTGCTGAGAAGATGCCAGAAACTGGGGAAGATTTGGAGAAATCTCGATAAAGAGGAACAAAAGCGGGCGCTGTGTGTGTGTGTGTGTGTGTGTGTGTGTGTGTGTGTGTGTGTGTGTGTGTGTGAATAATATCACTCACGACCGAGCGGGATGCTCAGGCGGTAAAAGCTGTGGCCCGCATTCGGGAAGTCCAGGGTTCAAATCCCGTGGGCTGACCAATTTGTCTAAGGTTTTTTCGTGGTTTTCCTCAGTCGCCAACGTAAATACCGGATTGGATATTTAATACACGACCCAAAGTTCCAACTTTAGTCTAAAACAATAGTAAAGTGAAAAATAAGTGGTAATAGCGAATGCTATGCCATCAATCCACAGACAATGTAAGCAGTTGGTCTGGTAGGCACCCTAACGCCATATGCACGGCACGAAGCAGAAGATCCGGCTGCCATGCGCTGGGGGTCTCTGTGGGCACGTGACGAAGCAAGATGGTATTTCCAGGGATGAGACCTAGAAGACTAACTGTACACCTTGCTGTGTGAGGGCGGCAGTTAGACTGCACGGCACGAAGCAGAAGATCCGATAGCTATGCGTTAGGCTCTCTGTAACACGTGACGGAGCGGGTGGTTAAGGGATGAGACCTAGAAGGCTAACTGTCCATCACATATCGTTCTAAGAGTTATCCACCAACAGATCCGTCGCGATATGACCAAGGACTTAAAGCGACGTAAAATAAAATAGAGAGAGAGTATCCTCAAAAACGAAATGTCGAATAAACATAAAAATTTATATTTAAGTACAGCATTATCCAAAGATGCTACACGAAGATTACCAAGAAACTCCCATCATCGCTAACTATGCTAAATGTGAATTCACGTTTGTTTCTTCATTTTTCATTTACTAAAAATCTGATGTATTACACTCACATTACTTTCTCTACTCTTGTACAAACTATTTTACAAACGCTTATTCTCCATATGCTTCAAGTTAATCGAGATGTTAATCTTATTGCTAATTTTCTTGTAGATGCAAGGGGAATATGGTAGGCTTTAAGCGATAGTCAAATATTTTAAGAGCTGGTTGCTATGTGACGCATTCCATTCTCTTTGCATGTCCGGGACAGAAAAAAATGAATAACGAATTCCCATTTGAGAAAAACTATAAACATTGGAAACTATGCATTTCATTTGTCATGAAAATATGAGCCATTTTTGAGAAAATTAAAATTTTCGAAAAATATTCCATGTAAAGGGTAATCTGGGGTGTGGGGATTTTCTTGAAAACCTTCGTGTCCCATCTCTGTAAGATACTGAACCTAAATACCAAGTTTGGTGTTTATCCGACTTTTCGTTTCTGAGTGATGCTGTTCACTGACACACAGACACACACACGAACAAGTTTCCAAAAATGCTTTTCTTTTGGATTCAGGGGGTCTCAAAACATATATTTCCGGTGAAATCTTGGTATCGAATTTTTGGATGGAATACAATACTTCCCCTACTTACTATACGTAGTAGAGAGAGTAAAAATGGCTCTAAATATTGTAATTGAAAACCACATGTTTGATATCTTTGTTTAAGATACTTCTTGCTAATAACCTGTAGAATGTTGGATATGTTCATCGGAGAGGGACACCTCGTGCACTGTGATCATCTTGATCTATTGTGGCTACGCCCCCCGGGAGGCAGGGACAAGGTGAAGGAGCCGTAGAAGATTCCATGTCCACAGAGACGCGCAAAAGTCCCTAATATTTCCAGTTTGAACAGCTGAGAACTAGTAGATGCGAAGAATCCCAAGAGGGCGACGAAGTTACCCTAACAGGAAAGACAATACACCCTGGTCTTCATGGAGAGAAATCCTTCCAAAGCGCAAGTATGCACGCCATCTGCCCGGCACCGCCAGCATCGCAGTACTTGAAAACACACCTGAAACATGAAATGGAGGAAAGGAGAAATTGTGTTAGAATACACTACCCAGGGATTCGCCACGAAAAACTCCATGGTCAGAGAGGGAACCTCCCAAATGCCGGCCACAAGTGTTGCCGCCTGAGCCATCCCAACCTACTTATTTCGAATGTTGTAAGTGATCTAGAGATATAAGCAAACTTACTCAGCAAACAATTTAGATGTTAATTATTTCCAAAGTATTCATTGCCATTAGTTTGAATTTTTCAATATTTTTACTTTTTTTGAAGCACTAACGCATTATTCATTTGTTTCTAGTGACGTAATGCAAAGAGTACGGAATTCAATAGAACCCAATTTTAAATATTTGACTATTACTTCAACCTCCTGTATTAATCTTATACCTGCAAGGAGGTGTGCGGTGAGACTACTTCTGCTAACATAAGTCTCGATGAACATGAAGTAGAAATATAATATTTCGTAACGATAGCTTTGTAAGAACACTTTAAAGAGGAGATAAAAGAAATATGTGATACATTCACATGACTTTCTCTACCCTCTATCTTTAGTTGGTATACAAACTATTCATACTAAAGCTCATTTTTCTATCCACTACATTTTAATCCAAATAAACCTTTGCAGAAATAGCTACATCACACATTTCGTTATAGATACAAAGAGAACAGTGATAGTCTAATGTTTAAGAACAGGACGTGTTACATGCTGGGTAGATGGCCTAAAAGTTCACATGAAATGTAATTAATTTTGAGTATCCTACACGTACAATAAAGGGGCGTATACTTACTTGGCTGCGGAGGACAGAAAGGTGGTGTGGACGTTAAGAAGAAGGCGTGGGTTTTACTGCACAAAATCCATAACACAAATGTACTCGCACATTCCTATATTTATTTCACAAACTTTTGGGGTTCCTACATTATTAAAATGGGAATGTGGAAGGAGATGTCCACCGATCCAAAAGCCGGCTTACACGCGCGATCCGTTCCTCACGGAATCCTAATTGAGATGACGCTAACCGTACTACTCGTGGCTAGTAAATCTACAAGCCAAGAGTGACGTAAACAACAGTGTGTCTGGTAATAGCAATGTAGAACAATAATATAATCCCCTAAATTATTAATACGCCACAATGTGCTGCCATAAAATTCCATGCTGTTTCCATGCAATCACGGGAAACAGTTGAGGGTGAAGGTATACCCGGGGAAAAATCCCCCCTTCTAATCCCGGGGCTAGCGCCATCAGTGATGAACAAAAACTAGCCGGGGTTTTCCCATGAGGCAATACCTGGAGTATAAAAAGCCCCCCTGCAGTGCAGGAGATGGGGATGGCGAAGAAGAAGGTCCGCTCTGCCGCGGCTCCTGCTAAGGCAGGAACCTCTTCATCTCCTCCAACACCCTCCGAGGAGATCTCGCCGCAGCCACCGCTGCCTAGGGCAACCTATGCCGCAACCGCCGCTTCGCCGCTAGCCAGCGCAGCTTCGCCGCGACTGCCTCGGCAGTCGCCGCGTCACTCACCGACATCCACGCTGCCGATTCTGGGTACTTCCCAGCCTCCGCAGAGCCAGCCTGTGCCTCAAGGAATGTGCAGTGCAGTCACCAGAGGGGTCCCGAGGGACCTGCCACCCAGGTTCCTCATCGCCGCAGCCCACCAGCAGTGGCCTCAGCTCTGAAGGCCACTAGGATCATCGGAGCACGTGGACCTACGTCACTAGTTATGATGGAGTTTGCAGACCCTGGCGACTACGAAGCTGCCTTGAGGGCGGGCCTGCCCTTGTTAGGGCGGTGCTTACGCATCGAGGCAGCCGAGTGGAACGCCAGGCTCCCTGCAGGCGCTGCTGTGCCTACGGGCACGTCGAGACATCCTGCACAGCGCAACCTAAGTACCACTATTGTGGTGCCGCCAGCTCAACTGCAACGTGTAAGCAGCACGACCTTCGCCGCCGACGCCGCTACTGTGCGACCTGTGGAGGGACAACACACTACACCGGCCAAGCGCTCTGCCCCCTGCATCCCCGCAGGAAGGCACCGCCGAAGCCACCAGCACCAACATCGCAGCCATCAGCACCTCCACAGACACCGACACCAGAACCATCACCAGCGCCGACAACAGCATCTTCAACTCAGATCCACGAGGAAATCCAGGGTTTGCGCGACGCCGTTCAGGATCTCCACGCGGAGGTCCTGGACATTGGTGTGCGCATCGCGGCTCTGGACGACTTCATCACCACCACCACCACCGAGAAGCTCCAGGAATTGCAGACCGCCATCACTGCTGGTACCACCCAGCAACAAACCACCGCCGCTGATCTGCTGTCCAGACTGCAACTCGTCTCCACACGACTGCAAAACCTGGAGACCAGCTTCGAGGAAGGAAGACCATCAGCATCATCACAACCACCAGAGAAGTCACCGCTGGTCATCTCCGAGAGCCAGCAGCGCATTCTTGCACAATGCCGTGCGCTTGTGCAAGACAAGGCCAGACGACGACGGCATCCAGAGCCAGAGTAAGTTCATCTTCACAACCATCCCTTTCTAATATTCCCTTGAATCACCTTTTTCTATTACCAGTTCCTAACCTGCCCTGACTGCAGCCTAGGACCGCACTTCACGCCGCTCCCGCCCATTGGGTGGCAGCTTAGAATCTTTCGTTCGAATAACACGGGTGCTATGCGGGATCGTGCTACCTTTCCTTTGAACTTCCTTTCCAACCCACGACCTAACCGGTGGAGGAGTTTTTAGTGGGTATGCCGACGCTCGGTGAGTCCCACACTCTCAGTCCCGACTCCCATCGGGGCTGGGGTTAGTGATTAAATCATTTTCTCCTCCACTCGAAAAAAAAACAGGAGATGGAAGTGGATACGCCACTTACGCGCGTCATCCCGAAACGGGCGACTCCTGATAACCTCGGTAGAGCCGACAGCTCTCTAGCTAGCCGTCTACGGCTCTCCAGGCCAGTACCGGAGAACCTATTAGGTGTCTTACAACCCCGTCAAAAGACGTACCGAATACCCATGGGTCACGGGAACCACTGTCCCGCCGAGTCCAACCCATCTGAACAACTCCCCAGAGGGGAGGGGCTCGGCACGTTCGGCCCGACGTACTTCTAATAACCCCAGAAGTACCACGAGTGCTAAGGGTCCGCAGCGCCCGCACCACGGCCGCTGAAGGGGTCGGAACCCCTCCCCTACGGGAAATCACAAGAAACAGCTGAATGTTGAAAGAACTTTAAGAGAATGGCCAAGATATACAGAATTCGAACTATTAATAACGGGTATCTGAGAAATGGCTTACACCACAAAAAACTTATTTGAAATAAATTTTGTACTTTAAAGAGATCTACATTTTTGTGTAGCGTGTTTTCATCTATTGCATAACGGTTATTTACAGTTATACAAGATCATACAAATATCCTTCGAATGAAGAGGACTTCACAGGTTACTCCAAGAAAATTCAAGATATACATGTAAATAGTTTTAATATATGGTATTTTATTCAAGCGTTAGAGCCATTTTTAGGTAATAAAAGTTTTTGAAAGATACTCCATGTAAAGGGAGTTGGGGTTGGGGATTTTCTTGGAAATCTTTGTTTCATATCTTTGTAAGATACTTGAAAGGGGATATAACACACATATATAAGAATTGTACATAGTAATAATATAATTCACCAATAAACATGTTAAAATATTCAACAATCAACAATTGTACAAAGCAGATTGTAAGAAATGCGCGAGCTAGCAAAGATAATTAATTCTAAGTAGAGCCCACCTTTCACCAAGCTAATGAACAGGGAGTCGGTAGTGGTAAGGAGAAATAGAAAGAGACAGATAGGGAAAAGAGACGGAGATATTGAACCCGTTTCACAACGCGTCATGGTGACGCGTAAGCGCAAGAATTTGGAGTAGAATATTCTCATACATTTACATTTTGAAGAGCAGAGGTAAGCGTCACTAGGCTCAGGTATATAAAGGCGAACAAAGCCCCAGATATTCACTCTCTTCTAGAATTTCGTCGACAAAAAATGCTACGCTCTTGACGACAGATGCATGTTTGTGCAGTTAGTTTAGGCTCCTGATTTGTTCAAATAGTGGGAATTGGTATAATGGGAAAGGCTAGCCACCCATAAATATTTGAATTGATAATAAAACACATTTATTAAGGAAAATACAATATATTTTAACTTGCATCAACTACGATAAGCCTGAACCAAGAATTAGCTATATAGGGAAAGGTTAGGAATAGAAAACATAGGAGCCGACGAGCATTCATAGCCGAGGACGAGAACACTGTAGCAGATAGCATCAACCAGAGGAGTGACACTTTCCAGATGCTGCTGACCAACGACTTCCCTCTACAAATGTCGCCCCGTTTCCCCTACATTCTGAACTTAAATACCACGTTTGGTACTTATCCGACTTTTCGTTTTTTAATTATACTGTTCATACACACATCGACAAACGGGCCTATTTCAAAAAGTGTTTTTTACTTTCTCTACTACGTAGATTATGTAGGAGAAGTATTGTATTCCACCCAAAAATTCGATACCGAGATTTCATCGGAAATAGATGTTTTGGGACCCCCGAATCCAAAAAAAAAGCATTTTTGGAAACATGTCCGTGTGTGTGTGTGTCTATGTGTGTGTGTTTGTGAACAGTATAACTCAGAAACGAACAGTCGGATAAACAGCAAACTTGGTATTTAGGTTCAGTATCTTCCAGAGATGCGACACGAAGGTATCCCCCACCCCAGATTTTAATTTTCTTAAAAATGGCTCTAACGCTTTTGATTAAATTATTGTATGTTTAAGACATTTTTATGGCAAATAAAATGTATACCTTGAATTTCCTGGGAATGTCTCCAAAAGTATTCTTCATTGTGAACGACTTTTGCATAACTGGTAAACCATAAGAGATATACAAAATTTTACTACACAAAAAATGTAGATCGCGTTAAAATACACAATTTATGTCATATACATTTTTTTGCTCAGTGAACCATTTTCGAGATATTGCTTCTTATTCCCTTAAAATTTTCCAATAGTTATACTTTTTCTCAAATGGGAATTCGTTATTCATTTTTATGTCCTGGACATGCAAAGAGAATGGAATACTGCACATAGCAACCAGCTCTTAAAATATTAAAGTCTACCGTATTCCCCTTGCATCTACAAGAAAATTAGGAATAAGATTAACATCTCGATTAACATGAAGCATATGGAGAATAAGCGTTTTTAAAAATAGTTTTTACAAGAGTAGAGAAAGTCATGTGAGTGTAACACATCAGATTTTTTTTTGCGTGGAATGCAACACCTTTTCTACCTACTATGCACGCGGTACATAAGGTAATAAACGATAGTATGAAGGGCAATCCTTATACGTTCAACACCAAATTGCTTGCAGAGCGGTATTCATGATGCCTGTTATCTACATACCCACAGTAGCGCATTACAAACGCCCTCTCCAAACGGTGTCATGCTCTTTTCTATTTCATAATTTCCTTGGAACCGTCTCGCTCTATTCAGATCATAGCCGGGTTATGCATTTCGGAGCGTCTTTCTTACGTTCACCCCGGGGCAGGTCGTTCCTCGCTTTGATGCAGCTCTGGTCTAACTATGTTAAATCATTAGGGCGTTCTACAAGTTTAAAACTCGTCAAAATTACGTGACCTTGTTAATCAAGTTTCACGCCTCATGTCTTTAGCCCAGTTTCATCCTAAAGTTTCTAGCAAAATGTTCTTCTGAGCGCAGATAATGCAATCCGAACCTAATATGGCTACAGCATAATCATCAACAGATATTTGCAAAAGTTTAGCTTCCTTAATGAGCTATATGCTTCGATGAACCTTTTTGCCGCTGAAAAACGATAAAAAGGTATTAAACTGAGATTTTTAACTGTTATACGACATCCATTAGCCAAGCCAAAACAAATTTACAGACTCACACCGCTATATAGAAAGAAAGAAATAGTAGATAACGATATAATGGACAAAATATAACCACTTTTAACACATATTTTTTTTAGACGGTGCTCGAATTTGTAAAATATCAATAATATTATATTGATTTCTGAACTAAGAGAAATCGCGTTTAAAACGAGATTCTTGAAACAAGAGAAATCATGTTAAAAAATCTGATGTGTTACACTCACATGACTTTCTCTACTCTTGTACAATCTATTTTTACAAACGCCTATTCTCCATATGCTTCATATTAATCGAGATATCGAGATGTCAATCTTATTTGTAATTTTCTTGTAGATGCAAGGGGAATATGGTAGCTTTTAAGCGATAGTCAAATATTTTATCGCTGGTTGCTATGTGGCGCATTCCATTCTCTTTGCATGTCCAGGACATAAAAAATCTGATGTGTTACACTCACATGACTTTCTCTACTCTTGTACAATCTATTTCTACAAACGCCTATTCTCCATATGCTTCATATTAATCGAGATATCGAGATGTCAATCTTATTTGTAATTTTCTTGTAGATGCAAGGGGAATATGGTAGCTTTTAAGCGATAGTCAAATATTTTATCGCTGGTTGCTATGTGGCGCATTCCATTCTCTTTGCATGTCCAGGACATAAAAAAATGAATAACGAATTTGAGAAAAAGTATAAGTATTGGAAAATTTAAGGAAATAACAAACAATATCTCGAAAACGGTTCACTCAGCAAAAAAAATGTATATGATATAAGTTGTGTATTTTAACGCGATCTACATTTTTTGTGTAGTAAAATTTTGTCTATCTCTTATGGTTTACCAGTTATGCAAAAGTCGTTCACAATGAAGAATACTTTTGGAGACATTCCCAGAAATTTCGAGATATACATTTCATTGCTCATGACATTATCTTAAACATATGATATTTTCATCAAAATCGTTAGAGCCATTTTTGAGAAAATTAAAATTTCCGAAAAATGTTCTATGTAAAGGGTAGTCTGGGGTGGGGGGATTTTCTTGAAAATCTTCGTGTCGCATCTCTGGAAGATACTGAACCTAAATACCAAGTTTGGTGTTTATCCGACTGTTAGTTTTTGAGTTATGCTGTTCACAGACACACACACACACACACAGACACACACACACACACACACACACACACACACACAGACACACACACGGACATGTTTCCAAAAATGCTTTTTTTGGATTCAGGAGGTCTCAAAACATGTATTTCCGGTGAAATCTCGGTATCGAATTTTTGGGTGGAATGCAATACTTCCCCTACTTACTATACGTAGTAGAGAAAGTAAAAAATGAATAGCGAATTTGAGAAAAAGTATAAGTATTGGAAAATTGAAGGAAATAACAAGCAATATCTCGAAAACGGTTCACTCAACAAAAAAAATGTATATGATATAAGTTGTGTATTTTAACGCGATCTACATTTTTTGTGTAGTAAAATTTTGTCTATCTCTTATGGTTTACCAGTTATGCAAAAGACGTTCATAATGAAGAATACTTTTGGAGACATTCCCAGAAATTTCGAGATATACATTGCATTTCTCATGACATTATCTTAAACATATGATATTTTCATCAAAATCGTTAGAGCCATTTTTGAGAAAATTAAAATTTTCGAAAAATGTTCCACGTAAAGGGTAGTCTGGGGTGGGGGGATTTTCTTGAAAATCTTCGTGTCGCATCTCTGGAAGATACTGAACGTAAATACCAAGTTTGGTGTTTATCCGACTGTTAGTTTTTGAGTTATGCTGTTCACAGACACACACACACAGACACACAGACTCACACACACACAGACACACACACGGACATGTTTCCAAAAATGCTTTTTTTTGGATTCAGGAGGTCTCAAAACATGTATTTCCGGTGAAATCTCGGTATCGAATTTTTGGGTGGAATGCAATACTTCCCCTACTTACTATACGTAGTAGAGAAAGTAAAAAGCGAGAAGTGAAGTGTTTTGTTGATTCGCTAGCAGTTATTTTTAGTAAAATTATTATCAAGGTTTTTTGCCTTACATCAGGCAATGAAGCCATTTAATGCTTGAGAAAGTAGTATTTTAGAAGGAGTTGTATCGTATTTCAACTGTTGGGGAGCCGTACTTGAAGTAGTTGCAAACGTACGTATTGTAAAAAGTTTCCGGTAGCCTTCGCCACAAAAAATGTATTTTTTTATTGTTTCTTTAAATATTATGTATTTATGTTTGCCTCGGCTGCGTCAGTATTATTATTAGAGAAACGTTTCTCTTGGCAGGGTTGTGGTGTGACTAAGAATGTAGGCTTACACAGATTATAATTTTACTTCACTCCTTCTATTAATACTTGATACAATTTTAATAACACTTCACTGATAAAGAGAGCTGTGAGATTCTTTAATTAATTACTTGCACTTTTTAACACGTAAAACTATTTTCGTCCCACACGAATATGTATTAAATTTCTTGAGGACACTATTTGCGTCTGGTTAGTAACGCTGTCTGCATCCAACTGAACTCTAAAATTTTCCCCTTTTCAGTTTCTGATTGGCTAATCCTACTCCAATAGAATACCTGTATTTACCTAAAGCTTTTTCTGGTTGTTGATTGGCTATTTTATAAACTGTCACTAAAATTATATTATTGTTGCTCCAATAATGACTAATAGCATTGTTAAACTTTCTTACTCATTATTGCCTCAAGGTTACCTCATTGTTAGCAACTTTTAACATATATATTTCTCACAGCTCTACATTATTAAATTACGTAATATATTCACATAACATTATTGAACATGTTTACAATAATATAAGCATATGCAATAACTGTAACATATAACTGCAATAACTGTTTATTGCTTCAAGGCGGGATGTTATTGAATTTACATGTTATATAATTTGACTGAATTCATTTAAGTGTTAAAAATACTGTCTCATGCTATATCATATTGCTTTCTGGAATTTTTGGGTAACTACTTCTAATGTTATTCTTTCTGCTAATTCTGTAATTTCACTTCCATTTCAGTTTCATCTGAATTAATAGTTCCGCCACTTAATCTTCCTGTAGGTTATAATAGATAAAAGAATAACGTTTTAGATCAAAGACAGCGACAATATAACGTATAGGTTAAATCTACAACGAAATGAGATAAACTGAAGTATGCCGATTTGTAACCGAGACGGATGGCTCAGGGGGTAATGTCTGTGACCCGCATTCGGAAGGTCGTGGCTTCAATTTCCGTGGCAGAACTTCGTGACCCATAGGTTTCTTCGGAAGTTTCTCCAGGTCGCCATGCGGATCATTACATTCCCGAATTTACTGTCCCTCCATTTCATCTCAATTCTCATTTTACTTCACCTATCATCTTCTTGGTTTCTTTAGGCTTGTAAGTGTCCGCGGAAGGTTTCGGCGTGTGCATGGCAGGGGAAAAGGATGCTCTGAAGAAGCCTTCGCCCCCCGGACTGCGAGTTGTCTCATGTCCCAGCTCCTCAGAGGAGGGTTAAGCCCACAGGGGGGCAGGGGAGCTGGCTGCACCAGCCACCGGCTGAGTATTTCAAATCTTTAAATGATGGGAATCCTGCCCCATGCCGGTCGTGCATCCTGGTCCGGCCGCCCTCCGTTTCCTCTCCTCTCATCCTCCTTCCCTCCCGGAGGCGCCCCTTCAGGAGCCTAGGTACAAAAGATCTGCGCAGTCTCACTCCGCTTCTAGCCCTATCCTATGACGATTTGTATTGTGAATAGATAAATTGAGAAATTAATGAGAAATTAATCATGTAAAAAGACACAATGAAAAGTAAAACCTAATGAAACCAAGTCGGTTGTTAAACAAACACAAATACAAAGGAGAATTGCCAAGTGATTGGACTTGAAACCAAAGTTGATCACAATGCAGTTCATCGCACTAGTGCAATATTGCACTATCTGTTATAACAAGATCAATCGCCCAATTCTGAAATCACAATTAACATATTAGCAATTTTTACGCTTTATATTCCATTGCTTTAAATTGTTTGTTATATATAATTTTCTATTATTACATTAAACAGTTCTTTTTCGCCTTTTAGTTTCATTTTTGAATACCATACATTAAGTGAAAACCATCTTAGATTATATTCGCGTGACCTTCTCTAATGATTCTACAACACACTATAATTACAAAATAATATCTTCTATATACTTCACGTTAATCAAGTAAACATTTGCGGAAATTCCTTATTTTAATTTCATGAAAATATATTAATTACACCGTAAATATGTTTTGTGACCACCTGAATCAAAAAAAGCTTGTGTGTGTGTGTGTGTGTGTGTGTGTGTGTGTGTGTGTGTCTGTGTGTGTCTGTGAACAGCATAACTCAGAAACGAACAGTCGGATAAACACCAAACTTGGTATTTAGGTTCAGTATCTTTCAGAGATGCGACACGAAGGTTTTCAAGAAAATCCCCCCACCCCAGATTACCCTTTACATGGAAAATTTTTCGAAAGATTTAGTTTTCTCAAAAATGGCTGTAACGATTTTGATTAAAATATCATAAGTTTAAGATATTTTTATGCCAAATGAAATGTATATCTCGAATTTTCTGGGAATGTCTCCTAAAGTATTCTTCATTGTGAACGACTTTTGCATAACTGGTAAACCATAAGGGATAGACAAACGTTTACTACACAAAAAATGTACATCGCGTTAAAATAGACAATTTATATAATATACATTTGTTTTGTTGAGTGAACCATTTTCGAGATATTGCCTGTTATTCCCTTAAATCTTCCAATACTTTTTCTCAAATGGGAATTCGTTATTCATTTTTACTTTCTCTACTACGTATGGTAAGTAGGGGAAGTATTGTATTCCACCCAAAAATTCGATACCGAGATTTCACCGGAAATATATGTTTTGAGACATCCTGAATCCAAAAAAAGCATTTTTGGAAACATGTCCGTGTGTGTGTCTGTGTGTGTGTCTGTCTGTCTGTGTGTCTGTCTGTCTGTGTGTCTGTCTGTCTGTGTGTCTGTCTGTGAACAGCATAACTCAGAAACGAACAGTCGGATAAACACCAAACTTGGTATTTAGTTCAGTATCTTTCAGAGATGCAACACGAAGGTTTTCAAGAAAGTCCCTTCACCCCAGACTACCCTTTACATGGAACGTTTTTCGAAAACTTTCTCAAAAATGCCTCTAACGATTTTGATTAAAATATCACATGTTTATGATAATTTCATAAAAAATGAAATGTATATCTCGAATTTTCTGGGAATGTCTCCAAAAGTATTCTTTATTGCGAATGACTTTTGCATAACTGTTAAACCTTAAGAGATAGACAAAATTTTACTACACAAGAAATGTAGATCGCGTTTAAATACACAATATATGTCATATAGGTACATTTTTTGTTGAGTGAACCATTTTCGAGATATTGCTTGTTATTCCCTTATGTTTTCCAATACTTTTTCTCAAATGAAAATTCGTTAATAATTTTTTTTGTCCTGGTAATGCAAAGAGAATGAAATACTCCACATAGCAACCAGCTCTTAAAAGATTAGCAATAAGATTAACATCTCGATTAACGTGAAGCATATGGAGAATAAGCGTTTGTAAAAATAGTTTGTACTTCCTTAACCTATGTACAAATTTTCTTGCCAGCTATGCTGCTGCTTTTGCCTGGCACCCTGGCCTTCTGGCTCAACTGAGCATCCCTTGCTACCCTTAATACGTATTGCCCATCTTCTCCCTTCTCTGTTATCTACTTCTTACTTTTCTAATCTATTTGCCTTTTACTCTATTTAAGAACTCCCCCATATTCTTATTTTTCTTTTGTTCTTTTCTTGTTAACATTTTAATTGCTACTATCTTCCAATCCATTTTTCCCCATTTTTCTTCACATACTTCTTGTCTCCATTCTGCTAATTCTTTGCATTCTGTCATACCATGCTCAGTGGTTACATTGCCTCACGCTATATGTTGACCTTAAAACTGCACACTTATAACTAATATGATTTTCCGGGCTGTTATGCCGTGGTCTGCTGAAGAAAGATTTCCCAGACGTTTCGTCCACAACTGCGGTGGACATCTTCAGTGGCGCGGACGAAGTCTTCTCGGTGAAAGTATCGCAGCGTCTGATGCGTTGGCCGTTAGTGCCGCTCTCTTTATAGTGTGAGCGCTCTCTGCTGATTGGCCCGCTGGTATGAGGGGGCTGGCGCCGGCTGTGTTGTTGCTCTCTTCTGATTGGCTCGCGGTGTTTTTCGGTTTTGTATGACCTTTCTTGTTTTTGATGACTAGATGCCAGTTACTGTTGAGTTTCAATGCTTCTTCTTTCCTATTGAAATTATTGGGATGTTTATAAATCTCTATTGCTTCGCGTTGTAGCCGGGTATGGTAATGCTTTATGGAGGAAAGAATGTTGGTGTCCTGAAATCTAATGATGTGTTCGCCCTCGGCTTCAATGGCATGTTCGGCGACTGCCGATTTTTCTGTATGGCCCAGGCGGCAGTTCCTTTTGTGTTCGCTCAGTCTGGTGTTAGCGCTCCGCTTTGTGGTGCCAATGTACACTGAACCACACGAACAGGGAATACGGTAAACACCGGCCGATGACAGGGGGTCTCGGGGGTCTTTGGAAGAGCGCAGTAGGCTGTTTAATTGTCTTGTAGGTTTGAATACTGTTTTGACGTTATGGCGTTGAAGTATGTGTTCAATACGGTCAGTGACATTTCTGAAATATGGCAGAAAGACAATGGACTTGCTTTTGGGTTGGTCCTGAGTAGCCGGTCGGGTCTTGGCCGGACGGCAGGCTCTTCTCACCTCTTGGACTGAATAACCATTTGATTGTAGAGCTGTTTCTAGGTGTCGGATTTCTTGTGGAAGTAAGTGTGGTTCACAAATACGGGAAGCACGGTTTGCGAGTGTCTTAATCATAGCACGTTTTTGTCTAGGATGGTGGTTGGAGTTCTTGTTAAGGTAACGGTCTGTGTGTGTGGGTTTGCGGTAGACAGTATGACCCAGCGTGCCGTCAGCCTTCCTGCTAACGAGTACATCTAGAAAAGCTAGTTGGCCATCCTTTTCTTGTTCCATTGTGAACTGTATACGCTGATTGATGCTATTTAGATGTAACAAAAAATCTTGAAGAGCTTGTTCACCATGGGGCCAGATGACGAAGGTGTCATCCACATAGCGGAACCAGGCTGTTGGTTTGAGTGGAGCTGAGTTTAGTGCCTTTGACTCAAATGCCTCCATGAAGAAATTGGCCACAACAGGGCTAAGGGGGCTGCCCATGGCAACACCGTCTATTTGCTCGTAGAATGACCGGTTCCACTGGAAATAAGTCGTAGTCAGGACATGGTGAAAAAGTGTAATGATATCATCAGAGAAGATGGGTTGTAACAACTTCAGAGTTTCTTGTACTGGAACCATGGTGAATAGGGACACAACGTCAAAACTAATTAGTAAATCCTTAGGTAGCAATTTGAGGTTGCGGAGAATTTGAATGAAATGAGTAGAGTCTTTGATGAAAGAGTCGGACAAGCCGACATGGGGTTGTAGAAGACCGGTTAGGTATTTAGCTATGTCGTATGTGGGAGAACCAATACCACTAATAATGGGCCTGAGCGGAACATCTGGTTTATGGATCTTGGGTAGCCCGTAAAGTCTAGGCGGCTGAGCTTCGGACTTGGTAAGGCGGCGTTTGTCTTCCTTCGAAAGCGAGGAGTTCTTGATCAAAAGATTAGTTTTCCGTAGAATACGGGCTGTCGGATCACGTTTAATCTTATGGTAGGTTGCTGGTTGCAGGAGTTCAGAGATTTTCTGTTGATAGTCTTGTTGGTTAAGAATAACTGTGGCATTACCCTTGTCCGCTGAGCAAACAATGATGTCTCGGTTGGAGTTCAGCTTCTTTAATGCAGTTCTCTCTTGATTGGTTAAATTACTGGTAGGAGGTTTGGCCTTCTCGAGAACCCTGGCAGATTCCCGGCGAATTTCATCAGCTGCAATTTAATTTATGACTTCAACGTCATAACGTCAAAACAGTATTCAAACCTACAAGACAATTAAACAGCCTACTGCGCTCT
Organism: Deroplatys truncata; assembly: GCA_030765065.1. Taxonomy (NCBI): domain Eukaryota; kingdom Metazoa; phylum Arthropoda; class Insecta; order Mantodea; family Mantidae; genus Deroplatys; species Deroplatys truncata. The sequence continues at coordinate 236,715,179 of CM060976.1, forward strand.
TCCAAAGACCCCCGAGACCCCCTGTCATCGGCCGGTGTTTACCGTATTCCCTGTTCGTGTGGTTCAGTGTACATTGGCACCACACAGCGGAGCGCTAACACCAGACTGAGCGAACACAAAAGGAACTGCCGCCTGGGCCATACAGAAAAATCGGCAGTCGCCGAACATGCCATTGAAGCCGAGGGCGAACACATCATTAGATTTCAGGACACCAACATTCTTTCCTCCATAAAGCATTACCATACCCGGCTACAACGCGAAGCAATAGAGATTTATAAACATCCCAATAATTTCAATAGGAAAGAAGAAGCATTGAAACTCAACAGTAACTGGCATCTAGTCATCAAAAACAAGAAAGGTCATACAAAACCGAAAAACACCGCGAGCCAATCAGAAGAGAGCAACAACACAGCCGGCGCCAGCCCCCTCATACCAGCGGGCCAATCAGCAGAGAGCGCTCACACTATAAAGAGAGCGGCACTAACGGCCAACGCATCAGACGCTGCGATACTTTCGCCGAGAAGACTTCGTCCGCGCCACTGAAGATGTCCACCGCAGTTGTGGACGAAACGTCTGGGAAATCTTTCTTCAGCAGACCACGGCATAACAGCCAGGAAAATCATATTAGTTATAATTGTGACACCGGCCGTGAAAACCTACGTTCTTACAAAACTGCACACTGTTTGAATGCAATCGAGAGAAGCAATAGGATAGTATTGAACAATTTGAACCATTAATATCGGATATATATGGAAATGGTTCATGCTGCAAAAAGTTTAAAATAATTTGTGTGTTCTAAAGTGATCCACATGTTTTTGTGGTACGATTTCGTTTATTCCTTAACACTTACCGGCTATATAAGATTGTACATAATTCCTTCCAAATGAAGAGGACCCCACAAGACTGCAAGACCTAAATTTAGACATATGAATATCTTTCATATACAGCATGTTTCAGAAACACTTTTACAAACTTCGGGTATGTGTTCCTTGTACCACAAGAAGGAAAAAAGTTCATATGAACATATGTCCCATAATCCCTTATTTTCTCGTTAGGAGGTGTTCAACACAGTGGAACACTTATAACACACAAAACTCAATAAATGCTCGAAATGTCCTCCCCTTGCTTCTATGCATGCCTGTACTCGTCGAACCATGGAATGTCGCATCCTGTCAAAACCTCCAGGATAGTGTCGAATGGTTTCGCATGCTTCCATGACACGTCGATGAAGCGTTTCTGCATCTGGGATGGATGCTCCATAAACCAATGATTTAAGATGCCCCCAGAGGTAAAAATCCACAGGATTGAGGTCGGGAGAACGTGCAGGCCATGGAACTGGTCCTCCTCTGCCTATCGTCGGTAGATACCAGTCAGTGCATCTCGAATAATGCCACTAAAATGTGCCGGAGCCAGGCATTTATCACATTTATCAGCAAGACGACGATTAACAGCGGCAAAGGTTCGATGAATCGGTTGTCTTCGGTCTGGAAACTCCATCTGATAGAGCCGTGCAACCTCGAGTCCACTTCCATTCGCGCGACCATACTTAAAAATCATGTCTGCTTTTCACGAAATGAATATCCAGCAATGGTGGAACGAAACACGTGCAGTTAACTCACTACATGTACACAATTGAAACGTTGAAGACAGACTAATGACAAATGACAAACGTATACAAGTCTCCATGGCAACAACTTTGCCATCTACCGTAAGTAGTACAATGGGTCAACGCCTTCTATGAATGCATAGAGAAATGCAGTTTTGAGGTTGGACCCCGTAGGCCGTTGAACTCACACTTTCATTGTGACAGGAATAACGCGAAAACCAAGGATTATGGAACATATGTTCATATGAACATTTTTCCTTCTTTTGATGTGAGAAACCCATACCCTAAGTTTGTAAAAGTATTTCTGAAACATCCGGTATAGTATTTTAATCAATAGTTCTTTTCAGTTATCAAAAGATTCTAAAAATATTTTATATGAGTGATAGTTTTGTGTGGAGGGATTTTCTTGAAAATCTTAGTGTCGCATCTTTAGAAGGTACTGAATTTAAATACCCAATTTGGTATTTAACCGACGTTTCATTTTTGAGTTATGCTTTTCACACACTCTCACAGATCTTTCTAAAAGTGCTTCTGGGGGGGATTCAGAGGCGCTCAAGACATACATTTCCGATTTAAACTTGATATCGAATGTTTGGGTGGAATACAATACCTTCTTCATCTACTATATTGCCGTTTGTGAAAATTGCAACACCAGGAAAGAATTTCCCGAATAACTCGTTGGAAGTGTTGAAGAGTGTACAAGCAGTAAGTGAGATTAGGTTTGCAGAGAGATGGCGTACACGTAGGCCAAGCAAAACCATCTCGTGTCGATCCGACAAGGTCAGTGTTGCGCCTAGTGTAGTCAGTGCAGAGCTGTCAAACAAGGTGGAAACAATATTGTGAGTGTCAGTATATCTCGTCGACGTCAAAGAAAGCCATAGCGGCATGTGAGTGAGTTCGAACGGGGTAGAATGATCGGTCTCCAGGAAGCGGGTTTGTCATACCGTGACATTTCGTCTCGTACAGGGCATGCAGCTACGACAGTGATGCGTGTGTGGAAGCAGTGGATAGATGAAGTCATACTCAACGAAGAGTGGCTCCTGGACCACGGAACATGATCACAGAACGGGATGGCCGTCATCTTGTCCGCATGGCCATAATGGACAGCACAGCTTTATCCTCAGTTTTAGTTCGACGCTGGAGCACGCAACAGAAGTGAACGTGTCTGCATCAAAGGTTCGTCGCCGTCTGCTGCAGGTTGGACTGATTGCATGCATGCCATTACGTCCGCTTCCATTGTCCAGAAACCACAAGCTCTACGACTCCAATGGGCACGTGAACACCGTCACTGGGTTGCTGAGTGGCAAAATGTAGTCTTTTCGGATGAGTCCCGCTTCAACGTATCTTACCGTGATGGCCTACGTGTTTGGCAGTACCATGGTGAGCGCAACCTGGAGGGCTGCATCGTTGAGCGGCATAGCGAATAAACGCCAGGTGTGATGGGTTGGGGCGCCGTTGGTTACAACAACCGATCTCACCTCCTACGAATTGAGGGTACTTTGAACAGCAACCGGCACCTAATGGTGGTTGTAGAGCCTGAGGTACTCAACAGGACAATGCCCGGCTACATATTGCGAGGAATGTACAACCTTCTTCGAAGAGCCACGGGTACCATTGCTTCCCTGGCCTGCACGTTCGCCTGACATGTCGCCCATCGAACATGTCTGGGATATTGTTGGTCGGCACCTGGTGCGTCACGGTCCTCCAATAACCAGTGTCACGGATTTGTGGGCTCGAATACAAACTGTGTGGAGGGAAATCCCTCCGGAACTTATTCAGAACCTTTCTGATTCAATGCTACGGCCTATAGCAGCTCTAATTGCAGCGCACGGAGGCCACACCAAATACTGAATATTAGAGCTCAAAGGCCTATGCAGATTTAAAAAGTTGATCACTTGTTACTTGTCATGTACCTAACCTGCGGTATTAAATTCATTGAATTCATGCGTTTCCTTCTTGGTGCTGCAATTTTCACAAACAGCAGTGTATGTACGTGGTAGAAAAAGCAATAAGAGTTTATTTGCAGAGCTTCCATTTATTTAAAATTGCAGTCATTATAGAACTTAACAGTAAATTCTTGACTATCCCAGTGGATAGTCTTACTATCTTGGGTAAGTAGGTACCTCTAGTGTTATTATTTCTACTGCTTCTGTAATTTCACTTCCATTTCTAAACACGGTAATGAACTTTTAGTGGCTGTTACACTTTATTTGTTCAGGAAAAACAACATTAAAGGTATTTCCCCAGTTCATAATACACGATGCGTGATATCTCAGTGTAAAGTTGCTAAGTGCTATTAAGAACAGTGAAGAAGATTGAGTTCTTTTACGAGCATATGCCGTGCTGAAGGAAAGCAATCCCATTGGACATAAAACGACCTTCTTGACAGCAAAGCTCATCCGTTATATGGATTGCAACTATTACTTTTTGATATGGCTATCTTTTTATGTTCCCCTTAGCCAGCAGTTCGTTTCTCTTCCTTCCTTCCCCTCCCCCCAATTGTACCTCACTCTTACTCCAATCTGACACACTCAATGTTTGTCTTAAGTCCTCTTTTTTATCTTAAAGCTACTTCATTTGTTCCTTGTGCTGTTTTTCTTGATCTCTTTACATTATATACAGTCATATTATTGCACCCTTCTCTATGTAGTCTCCCTTGATTTACTTACTAAATTCTATTTACCTTTCTCTTTTCAGACGCTACTAGTTCGGATATTTATCTTTTTTATCAACCTTTCCCCTATTTTATTTGCTTTCTCTTGCTGTTGTACGGTTCTATTTTCATTTCTTCTTGTTGACAGACCCATGCTACATATTTTTGGCGAGATGCACAGTGACGGAATGGTTTCCTACCATGCTTCTATTTACAGCTTTTTTTTCGTCACTTTGGAGACGGTAGTATCATATCATTATGGTTTATTTACAGAAACTGCGAAACAAATTCACATAAGTAACGTATTTTAAATAGGTGCAAGCGCTAATTATTTGCAATTGCATTAATGAGTTAATTTGAGATTTATATTTATATTTCAGGATTGAAGAGGGTATTTTGTTATATTGAAGGAGTTGTATTGTATCTCAACTGTTGGGGGGCCGAATACTTGAAGTAGTTGCAACCGCACCTATAGTAAACAGTTTCCGGAAGCCTTCGCCCCAAATGTACTTTCAGGTGGCCTTTACCCCAAGTTTAAAAAAATATTAACTTTGTAATTTGACTGTTTCTTTAAATATTATACATTTATGTTTGCCTCGGCTGCGTCAGTATTATTGTTAGAGACACGTTTCTCTTAGCAGGGTTGTGGTGCAACTAAGAATGTAGGCTTACACAGATTATAATTTTACTTCACTGCTTGATACGATTTAAATAACACTTCACTGATATAGAGAAAGAGCTGCGAGATGTTTTTATTAATTACATGCACTTTTTAACACGTAAAATATTTTCGTCTCACACGAATACATATATTCCTTGAGGACACTTTTTGCGTCTGGTTAGTAACGCTGTCTGCAACCAACTGAATTCTAAATTTATAAATGTTTCTCCTTTTCAGTTTCTGATTGATAATCCTACTCCAATAGAATATTTTCATTTTAATAAAGCTTTTTCTGGTTGTTGATTGGCTATTTTTTTTAAACTGTCACAAAAATTACATTATTATTGCTCTAATAACGACTAGTAGTCTTACTCATTATTGCCTCAAGGTTACCTCATTGTTACCTCATTGTTAGCAACTTTTAACCTATTATTCTCACAGCTCCTACATTATTAAATTACGTAATACATTCACATAGCATTATTGAACATGTACATAATATAAACATATACAATGATTGTAATATACACTTTTTATATATTGTTACATACACATATTACTTTAAGGCGGACTGTTATTGAATTTATATATTATATAATTTGACTGAAATCATTTATGTGTTAAAAATACTACCTCAGGATATATGTGTTATTTCCTTAATGGATATTATTAGGTTGTGTCATAAGTAATGTCGATCTATAAATTTGATGTTTCATAAGATAGAATTGGTTTTCGTTGGTTCGCCAATGCTATTTACAGGATGCCATCCTTAGCATTGCATATATTACGAGAATGTGTCAGTCGTCAGTTGTTAATACGCAATCACAAAATGGAAGCTACAAAGTTTGAGGTTAGAGTCCTTCTAAAGCACTACTGGAAACAAGATTATAAAGCTGCTGCCGCGGCTCGAAAAATATGTGAAGTGGAAGGAGAAAGTGTCCTTAGTGAGCGTGTGGCACAGCGATAGTTCCCACGTTTCAACACTGGAGAAGAAAACACTAAAGATTTACCATGTTGTGGAATAGCTAAATTATGGAATACTGAGAAAACACACAGAGTTTTGGAAGAAAGTCCGCAAAAAAGCACTCGTAGGCTCAGAAGAACTTCGTCCTTAAAAAATACCATACAATGCCAGATTAAGAAACTTGGAAAATCAAACAGAAGCTGTAGCTCTGAGCCTCATGAATTGACACTTCCAACAGCCTCAACGCAGAGTGGATATTGCGAGTGATATACTTGTAATGTTCTATTTATTTTGTTAGCCTCACAATTGGGAGCCAATTTGCGGCAGTATTAATGTTTGTTTTAATGAATGCTACTGTTATTTTATTTAATTTTGGTTCTCTGTCCTCCGGCTAGCTATTATCTTTTTGGTCGAGCACTTCTCTTTATACAGGTTGTGTAAACGGAAAGGAATCTTTTATGCAAAGATAACACTGATGAGGGAATTTGTTTTACACTTTTTATTGTCGAACACATTCACTATCAAATTTACACATTGCTCTTGACACTCACCAAACTGAAACTGTTATAATAACTTCATTACTGATCATTCCTAATTCGCGTACTTCAACTTTTTGTATAATTAACTTTACAACACTTTAGATTTTTCATAACTCTGCTACGCGTAACTTGTGAATCGATAGCCGACGTGTACTTTACAAATATTTCTGCTGAACTGAAGGCGACGTGTAACGTACAAATATTTTCGGCGAACTGACGGACTGAAGGCGACGTGTAGCATACAAATATTTTCGGTGAACTGACGGACTGAAGGCGACGTGTAGCATACAAATATTTTCGGTGAACTGACGGGGTCTATCTCTAACCTAGCCCTTTTTATACTCCTACACCCCGATATGCCTAAAGATTATAACTGAGTTGCTATTGGCTAATAAAACGCGCCAACATTAGCGTCTATTTTTATATCCAATGAAAATTATGAATACATATGCTTTAGGAAAAATGTTCCAGCAAATTCTAAGAAAAACCCGCCAACATTACGTAACTTCCTCGTCTCTAATAATGATAAACAGCTCACCCCCTCGCTGCATTATTGCACGCTATTATTGTCAGTTTCAGTAAGGCCGTATAAACTTACTTCTCAACAACAATTACAATCAACAAACATCTCAAATCAATGTCACACAAAAATGCATATTCATATTACAATCATTCTTTACATTTAAGTAATTTGTAATACAAATTACTGCATCATATGCCTCACTAGAAACATAATTATAAATATTTACATCTTGTTTGAAAATTTTATAATTGGGTTTTTAGTCTCCTAAATCTTGGAAATCGCACTATTTATCACTTTCACTTAACACTTCACACGCATTTAACACATGACATATGTTTTTCCTTTATCTCGCCACTATTTACTGGCTCTGGTCTAATGTGTTTAGACATTAATCTGACATCACAAATTTTTTTATAGCAAATACTGTACCCTCAGTTATTTAGTTACTGTTACAAAATTGTTTACTTTCTTATATTGTTGACAACAATTTGTGCATTTAAGAATTTTTGTAATTACTACACATATTTACTAAAATATTCACCCTCTACACAAATATATTTACATCTCTTAAATCTAGGCACTGTTTCACATGTTCTGTTTGCTATATAAATATTTGTTTTAATTATTTTTACCCCATTTTTGTTGTTTTGTACTTTATATTCACAATACTCTTGGAATTATATCTACGTACTTTACTTTAATACAACATCATGCTTTATTTCAAATGCTGTTACAGTTACTAATAAAATGTTATTTTCCTTTTAAACATTTAGTTATGTCCAAAATTTATTTCTCCTTTCTTATGACATACATACATAATTAACCCTCTTACGTTCCAATACATTTCTCTGCAGGTCATCTTTAACTATCCAGCATTTACTTTACATCTAATTGCTATTCACCCTCCTGGATCAAATTGTGTGTGGCTAAACATTACTCGTAGCCGTATCCTAACCTTCCAAAATTTGTTCATGAATAACCTCTTAAAAGGATTCATATGCAATTTCATCCCATGATAACATTTGAAAACAATCTAAAGTTTCCTGAACAACACATCTTTTAACAACTGTCATTTTCAATTCTTCTACTATCTCTTTAATTTGAGAGTACTCTGACAAATCTGTAATAAACTGTACTGGATTGGAGTTTTCAATTTGAACAGCTTGGAACATGTTAATTTCGGAAGTTAGCTTTTGATTATTTACAGGCAAAACTTTAACTTATTCGTACAATTTATTTCTTTGCATTACTGACTCCTTCTGTATTTCTGATATCTTCCCTCTGAAATTAACTTGCGCCTGATTCACATCTACATTCATAACCTCTTTCATCTTTCTTATCTCACTTGAAATGTTACTCATTCTACTACCTAACTCTGTACTTTCTACACCAACATGTTCACTTTTAGTATTAACCTCACTTTCTTTGTTACCTATTTCCCTGCTCATGTCTAGCATTATCTTTGAAACTTCACCTATTTCATTTGCTATCATTTCCTGATTTTCATTTCTCATTCTCATCATACTACTATCTAGCTTCATGAATTTCTTTTCAATCTCTTCCCTATTTTGATCTAATTTATGCTCTAATTTCTTATTACTCTTACCAATTTCTTCTCTTAATTGATCTGTAATACTCTTACCAATATCTTCCCTCAATTCTTTCTTATTCTGATCTAGTTTTTGTTCTAAACTCCTATCAATATCTTCCCTTAATTTCTCATTATTCTTTTGCATATCTTCCCTCAATTGATCTGTAATACTCTTACCAATATCTTCCCTCAATTCTTTCTTATTCTGATCTAGTTTTTGTTCTAAACTCCTATCAATATCTTCCCTCAATTTCTCATTATTCTTTTGCATATTATCATTCATATTTCTCAGCATTTCCATCATCATACTAGCATCAAAATTAACATTTCCTGCTGTTCTATTCTCACTTTCTGGACTAACATTTCCTCCCTCAAATACTACATTGTTTGAGCTATTTTCTGTAACCTGTATTGAATTACAGCTAACTGTTACATTATCTCCCTCCATAATTATGTCTTTTGTATTATTAGTGGACATTGTTTTCTTTATCCTACCGCTCCTAAGGTACATTTAAATTTTTACATCCTTTTTTTAGAATTAAAATCACACTTTTCTGACCTTTCTGATGCTATCTGCTGATGTTGCTTTGATGTCCAGCTTTCTGCCCCTCTCTCCTAGATTTGTATGTCGCTTCTGCGTCGTATTATGATGAATCTACGTCGTCTTGGTGTCCTGTAGTTGAATTCCCCTTTTGCCTTTTAATCTCGGAATTATGATGTCCACTCATCCGCGTCGTCTGTCGTCCCTGTAGTTGTTTCTGGAATCTGCGTCTTGTAGTTCAGTTCACTGCTCCATTCGTTCCACGTCCTGGTTCCTCTTGATACAAATTACAAGCATCAATATCTGTCGTCAGCTTATCGGTAATCCCATGTATGATAGAATTATCAGGAATTTTGTCATGTGTGATGAAAAATGGGTCTATTACAGCAACCCTGACGCCTTGAAACAGTGGATCAGTCCCCGTCAATCTGCCAGAGTCATCGTTACAAAAAAAAAATCAGTTCGGCCCCAGAGTAATGTGTGTCTAGTAGGAGTTTGTTCCAAACGACCGTGCAGTCAATGCCGATCTTTATTTCTCAACAAATGGAACGAGTTCATCAAATTTTGAGACGGAGATACCAGCATTAGTTAACCGAAATAGAGTTCTCTTGTAGCAGGACAATGCAACACCACATACTGCACGAAACAACCATGACAAGAACTCAGGAATTAGAAGTAGTCGAACTGCTACCACACCCAGCATACAGCCCTGACTTTGCGCCTTAAGATTACCATCAGTTTTGACCCATGGACCATTTATTTCGTGGAATAAATATCGAAAATATTGAAACTGTGGAAGTGGGTCTCACCGAATTCTTTGCATCAAAACCCTGAGACTGATGGCATTGCAAGATAATAAACCTCACTGAAAGATGAGGCACTATTTTAACACTTAAATAATTTCAGTCTAATTATAATATAAGTCATTTTTTGTAGGAGTAGTACTATATTTCGACTGTTGGTGAGCCGAACTTGTGCTTGCAACCGCACGTATTGTAAACAGTTTCCGGTAGCCTTCGCCCAAAAAATGTACTTTTCGGTGGCCTTTGCCCCAAGTTTAAAAATAATAGCTTTGTAATTTGACTGTTTCTTTAGATATTATATATTTATGTTTGCCTCGGCTGCGTCAGTATTATTGTTGTATTGTTGTATTGAGACATGGATATCTTGGCAGGGCGGGATGCGACAAGAATGTAGGCTTACACAGATTTTAAGTTTTAATTCACTCCTTTTTATTAATCCTTGACACAAATTAAATAACACTTCACTGATTATAGAGAGCTGTGAGATTCTTTTTTTATTATTAATTAATGACACTTTTGAACACGTAAACTTAATTTTTCGTCTCACAAGAATACGTTTTAAATCTCGAGGACGCACAAGCAACGCATCCAGTTATAACTGTGTGTAGGCAACTGAATAGATTTAAACCGTCTAGATTTGTAAATTTCTGTATTTCAAGTCTCTGATTGGCTAATCCTACTCCAATAGAATACCTTCATTTAACTAAAAACCCCTCCGGTTTTTGATTGGCTATTTTATAAACTGTCACTAAAATCGCATTATTGCTTACAAGAACCACAAGTAACGTTTAAACTCTCAAACTCATTGACTCAAGGTTACCTCATTGTTAGCAACTTTTAACTTATTATTCTCACAGCTCCTACATTATTAAATTACGTAATACATTCATATAACATTATTGAACCTGTATACAATAATATAAGCATATTCAATGAGCTACATACATTTTACAAATTATTACATACACATATTGCTTCAAGGCGGGCTGTTATTGAATTTATATATTATATAATATGAATGAAAATATTTAAGTGTTAAAAATACTGCCTCATATTTTACTTCGTGTCGTTACGTCAATAAAGGAACACATACCAGTGGCCCAGACAAGCCGTCCTTAGTTGAAGTTAGTTTATACCGGATAGCGAGGATGCCAAAAGGTTTGCCTAAGCAGAACTGCAAAGGGGACCCCATACCGGAAGAGAGGAGATCGTTAAATGAAAGACCAATGCTTGAAAACGAACAGAGCTCAGTTGGTAGAGAAACACTTGTTATATGAGGTGTTCCGGGTGCGTTCGTCTTCCGACCGGCTCCAGAAGGTGGTTTTTAAACAAAAATATTTCACTGTGTATGTGCAAGCTCTGTTTGAATGTGACAGTACCTTGGTGTGTTGGGGGCATTATCGGTTATTTAATAAGTAATTTGCTCATTAACAAGAATTCAGGATTGTCGCTTTACGCGAACCTGATCACGTGTGTTAAGTCATATAGCTCCATGACAAGTTTACCTACAATCAATACAACTATATGGCACCAATTGGTGCAGCAAAGTTAACAGGATTATACCAAATTCTACTTTTATTATATTTATATACCCTTAAAGGTGTGTTAGAATTAAACTACTTTCTGTTAGCGCGTTATTCATAATAAGCATGTGCAGTATTGCCAGCATTGGTGGACGAGTTGATGTAAGGGCCTCTCAGCCCACGTTCTGCCTGGAATGATCCATCATTTCTTAATATTATCTCTGTACAACACAAAAAAATCTGATGTGTTACACTCATATGACTTTCCCTACTCCTGTACAAACTATGTTTACAAACGCTTATTCTCCAAATGCTTCATGTTAATCGAGTTATCGAGATGGGAAATTTAATGGAATAACAAGCAATATCTTGAAAATGGTTCACTCAACAAAAAAATGTATATGACATAAATTGTGTATTTTAACGCGATCTACATTTTTGAGTAGTAATATTTTGTCTCTCTCTTATGGTTTACCAGTTATGCAAAAGTCGTTCACAATGAAGAATGCTTTTGGAGACATTCCCAGAAAATTTAAGATATACATTTTATTTGTCATGAAAGTATCTTAAATATATGATATTTTAATCAAAATCATTAGTCATTTTTGAGAAAATTAAAAGTTTCCGAAAAATGTTCCATGGAAAGAGTAATCTAGGGTGGTGGATTTTCTTGAAAACCTTCGTGTCGCATCTCTGGAAGATATTGAACCTAAATACCAAGTTTGGTGTTTATCCGACTGTTCGTTTCTGAGTTATGCTGTTCACAGACAGACACATACACGGACATGTTTCCAAAAATGTGTTTTTTGGATTCAGGGAATGCCTTGCTATTGATTGCACAATTGCACAAAAGATTGACATCAATTGTGTGTCTTAATGAATGACCCATATAATGTACCAGACGTATAAAATTATACATCATTATTTCATGTGAAGGGAAATTTATAGTTATTCAAGAAAATTCAAGTCATACAAATGTCTTAAATGAATGGTATTTTGATCAGAATCGTTAGGGCTATTTTTAAGAGAGGAAAAATAAAGAATAAAGAAAATTGTCCCTTGTAATGGACAATTAGGATGGGGGGATGCTTTTTAAGCCTTCAAGTCCGTTTAGAAATAATTAAATGAAATACCGTATTTTATATTTATCAGACTAATTTCTCTGTTCATAGACACGCGCACGCGCAGCAACGTTTCTGTAAGATAGCACTTTTTAACCTTAAGAGTATTTGTGGTGAAATCTCGATATAAATTTTTGGGTAAAATACAGTAGCTCCTCTACCTGTCATAGACAATGTGGTAGATAAATACATAAAACAAGAATGTGAAATCCATAAGGAGGATAAAAATATTGAATGATGTACATATAAGTAGCAGTGAAGGGAAAGAAAAGAGGAAATAAACCAAAGCAAAAGAGAGCATACAGGAATGTGACCATATATGTATAAGGGTCACTCAAATGAAACCTGGTCAGTGCGTCTAACTTTGCATTACACGTAAGGTGGCACCACGTAACTGCGTGTATGGTGGCTCCAACTATGGGTAGAGCGACTGCAGTGTGCACAACGTTTGACGTTGCATAGCGGCAGTTTGGCTTCACGCCGAAGAGAGCGTGGTCACACAAGTTATCTTCCACTACTGAATATGAAGGCGAGTAAGCAGGAACAACGAGGAGTGATTCGATTTTTAGCGACGGAGAGAGTTGTAGGCCGTGAAATGTCGACGTAGTGTGTCGCTCAAGTATGGTGGAATGGCGCAAAAGATTCCTTGAGGGGCGCGAGTTACTGGAAGGCAATGCTCATCCTGGACAGGCTCATCGTGTCATTACATCTGAAATGATTGCGGAAGTGAATGCTTTGGTCTTAGGCAACCGCAGAATCACCGTGGACGAGATCCATCTGTTACTGGGTATTACCGTGGGCACCATTCACACCATAATGCATCAACACTTGAAATCTTGAAAAGTTTGTGCGCAGTCTTTGAGTCTTCTGCAACGTTATCATAAGGAGGAATACGACTTTCTGTCGCATGCTGTCACTGATGACGAAACATGGTGTCTATCATTTTGAACCGGAAATCAAGCGTCAGAGCAAGCAGTGGAAACATGCGACTTCACCACCTCCAAAGAAATCAAAAGCTGTGCACACCAGTTCTGGTAAGATCATGATGTCCTTTTTTTACCACAAGGGCCCACTGCTTGGCGAGTTTCTGGAACGGGGAACCACCATCAATGCCCAGCGTTATCAAGCCACTTTACAGAACCTTAGACGAACCATCAAGTCAACGCTCAGGCATGTTGTTCAATGGCGTTATTCTCCTGCATGATAATGCCCACCCACACACTGCCAATGCGTTGAAGACATTGCAGCAGTTTCGATGGAAAACGCTGGAACATCTACCGTAGAGTCCAGACCTTTCACCGTGTGACTTTCATGTTTATGGACCTATAAAATATTGGACATCAATTCACAACGGACGAAGAAGTGTGTGAATGTATCCAGGCCTGGATCCGACAGCAGCCTACTAGCTTCTTCAAAGATGGAATAGACCGGCTAGTGTCGCAATAGGATAAATGTGCCAACAGCTTTGGCGACTATTTTTGAGTTAATAAAATCGTTACCGTTACTTTACACAAGTGACCGGGTTTCACTTGAATGACCCTCATATATAGCTGAAAGAACAGATGGATTTGTGTATATTGGAGTGAGAAAATTAATGAAAGACACGAAGCCAGCAAGATAGCTTAAGCGGTAGCGTTTGTGGCTCACATTCGCGAGGTCATGGCTTCAAGCTTCGTGTACTAGCCTATCTGTTTCTTTCTGTTATTTTTTTGTTCGTAGTTTCCCTTAGTCGTCAGGTAAAACCGTACTGGGTATTCCAATACTAGACCCAAAGTTCCACATATAGAATGAAATAAACAGACGTAAAAATAAATTATGCGCAAACCGCCTACCCAACAAAGTCATCTATCAACAAGCTACCTGCACATACGCTCCAGGAAAGCGTCTACACAATCAATGTCACTATTCAGCATGACATTGACTACTACTACTACTACTACTACCACTACCACTACCACTACCACCACCACTACCACTACTAGTAGTAGTAGTAGTAGTAGTACTTTTAATGTGAAAAGCTACAGTCTACTCTTGTACAACGCCACAATCCCATGGTCCTCATTGCCGTACATGCTTTTCCTGTCCCTATAATCTAACACTGTGTGTATAATACTAAATATATACATTATATATACATAAGTATGTACTAGCATATATTATGAACTAACATAATGAAGGAAGAAAATAATAACAATATGCATGAATTACAATTATTTTACAAATATATACTGTGCTCTGACCCTTAAGAACTCGCTCTTATCTACCGTCCCGCCCCCTCTTCCGTTCTCCAGGGCAATTAGCCGCCTTTGCCGAATCTAAGACAAAAAGAGCCCATTTTATGAGAGCCTGCGTCCAACAGTACATCCAAGCAGGCCTCCATTCCCCTACTGGACCCCAGAAACTGTGGTGGTAAATATTGTTTTCTTAGTAATTCCGTTTGCTTGCACTCAGCCAGAATATGATTCCATGTTTCCCTTTCACCACAGAGTGGAAATATTCTCACTTCGGTGTCATCAGTTAATTTATTTCCTTTCCAGGCGCTCAATCTTAACCACGCCAGACCACTTCTTTCCTCTCGGACATTGACTAAGTGTACACTCTAAGTACAGCCAGCAATTCCAACATCCCAAGTCCACATTCAGTTAAAACTCATTAGTAACCAAATATATGGTGCAGGAAGCTCATCTGGCACGCTCTGACTCGGTGAACCAACGAACCTAAAATAACCAAGATGTGATGTGACCAAGTAGTTAAAACGGTGGTAAAAAGTATAAATAAGGACACGGAAAACGAAGAGGAGCAATGATGGACGAACAAGAGACTGGGAAAATGTGAGAGAATGTGACAACAGCGGAGAAGTTTAAAGAAAGAAATGAAAAGTAATGTAGACTTTAAGCTGTAAAGAATGAAAATACAGGTAGAAGGAGAACAGGGGGGATATAGAACAAATGAAAGAGTGTTAGAGTCGAACACAGCAAAGCCCTTCTAACACAATTGTAAGTGTACTTGTGAGCTGTATTCCGCCACTGCAACAGAATGTTGCTGAGAGAATATCGGACTTTCATAAGACAATCTACAAGTCCCTTCCCCCGGGGGTAGTAGCCTCCCCTCTCTCACACACACCACCGGCTCTTTGCATATTCTCCTCATCCTAACATTCGAATAACATTTCAATTACTGTCTTATAAAAGATCTCTTCACAATAACCTCCAGGAACCATGTTATAGTCCCATAGAGGAGGAGTTTTCATCCAGGTGATTGTTAACGAAATGAAATTTTCGTAATAAGAGATGTATAGTAGAGGCAGTGAAATGTTATAGCAGGAAATCGTTGCTAGGCTCCACTACGTTGATGGTGATGGATACTGTATTACGTACTTGTAGGCGTCTTGATGCCCGTACTCTTGTGATGTATCTTGAGGTTCTTGTATTCTTGTGTGTGTTAGTATGTCGTAATTATTATTATTATTTTATAATTGTGCCAGGCTGCTGTATTTGTTTTGGAGAGCACTTGTGTCTTGTCAGCGTTGGGTATGGAAAAGGTTAAAATATTTTGCAGACACGTATTCTGTTAGTTATTTCACTTGTATTTTAGATAAACCACATGTAAATATTCACAATACACTATTACCTTTGTCATGTTAAAATATGTATAACTGGTAGACTATTTTAGCATCTATTTAGAGACGAGTTTATACAATACCTTCCTGCTCGAACATTGACAAGCTTATGTTAGCGTTCCCTTCAACCGTTTTTCTTAATGTGCGTATTTGAATTATAGGCTTGTATCAATTGTATTTGATTGGTAATATCATTCAATAACAGGTTATCTTACATATATATGTTTATAAACTTCCCTCGTCTTAATTATGAATCCAAGGTTCGTTACTTACGTAGATATTACTGCATTTCTTGTAATTCTATATTTATGGTTACAATTGCCTTTCCGTCTCATATTATATTTTATATGTTATAACGTTATATACTTGTTCTCTACTATGTGTACATTATAAATATGTGTTTAACATCCTTTTAATTATTATATTACAATATTATCAAAGAAGATACATAACACGTAAAACTTATAACAAAAATATTAAATAAAAATTATTTATGTGTTGATGCTGAGAAGCTGTGAATTAGATATCGTATTACATTATTGAGTTATTGTATTATTTTGTACGTGGCTAGTACTGTATGTTGATTCAATGTCCTCTGAACACAAAAAAGCTTAAGCTGAGTGAAGGGTGAATCCGTGTGAAAATCCTAAACAATCTAAAGATTTTTCTGATTGCTTTGAGTTTTCTACAATATACTCAGGACAAGCGCATAGGCACACAAAATTTTAAACAGCTATATAAAACCATTATGCTGTTAATCTTTTATTACTAATTAATCACTTTTTAATTTCTCTACTACGTATAGTAAGTAGGGGAAGTATTGTGTTCCACCCAAAAATTCGATACCGAGATTTCACCGGAAATACATGTTTTGAGACCCCCTGAATCCAAAAAAAAGCATTTTTGGAAACATGTCCGTGTGTGTGTCTGTCTGTGTGTCTGTGAACAGCATAACTCAGAAACGAACAGTCGGATAAACACCAAACTTGGTATTTAGGTTCAGTATCTTCCAGAGATGCGACACGAAGGTTTTCAAGAAAATCCTCCCACCCCAGATTACCCTTTACATGGAGGATTTTTCTAAAATTTTAATTTTCTCAAAAATGACTAACGATTTTGATTAAAACATCATATGTTTAAGATATTTTATGATAAGTAAAATGTATATCTTGAATTTCCTGGGAATGTCTCCAAAAGTATTCTTCATTGTGAACGACTTTTGAATAACTGGTAAACCATAAGAGATAGACAAACTTTTACTGCACAAAAAATGTAGATCGCGTTAAAATACACAATTTATGTCATATACATTTTTTTTGTTGAGTGAACCATTTTCGAGATATTACTTGTTATTCCCTTAAATTTTTCAATACTTATTTTCTCAAATGGGAATTCGTTATTCATTTTTTGTCTTGGAGGTGCAAAGAGTATTAATCTGTGGGAAAGGGAATGATGCTGCAGCTAGCAACCAGCTATTAAGAGATATGTATGTGCTTAAAGGCTACTGTATTTCTATATTGCCCTTGTAAATATATATTCCCTTACATGTTCAAGAAAATTAGCAATAAGATAGACTCTGCAAATGTTTATCTCGATTAGCATGAAGTAGATGGAGAATAAGCGTTTGTATAAATAGTTTGTACAAGAGTAGAGAAAGTAATGTGAGTGTAACACATCAGATTTTTGATATGGCAATATGAAATAATCCTTGGACCCTACGGTTTATCGCATAAAGAAATATAAACATAGAAATTTTTGTGCAGGCATTTCTTAATTTTAATTAGTTCGCGATAAAAACCTTTTTGTATAAATGTTGATTAATTTTTCATCCTTTTTGAATGTGAGTTATGGAAATAATTTAAACTGAAGTATTTAATATTCTTAATTAGAGCACAGAATTCTTAAATCCATAATTCCTGGAGCTCTCCTGAAAATTCAAGCCCATAAGTTATAAATTGTGGTCCAAGTACAATTTTGTATAGTGAAAATGCTGAAAAAAATATTGAGAAAAATGGAATTTAAAGTTTCATGCAGGGTTTTATCTAAACGGCAGAGAATCAATTAAATATTAATTTATGGATTTAAATTGTTGATATTAAAAAACCAATAATGTGTAGCATGAAATTTAAGTTATATGTACGTATAATAAAAATGCAAAATATAAAAAAAATCCAACATCATCAGTTTTAATTTCTCTACCACGTACAGTTCGGTGCAAAAAATACGTGCCGTTGTTTATGGTTTCCTATAGTGTTGTTTCTTATTTAATGTTCGCAAAATACCCTTATCAATCGTGTTCCACACCTAACCGGATGTGCTAATCTCTTATTGGTTTGATGTCGAAAGTTTTGGCACCGAAACCCTAACCACTGAACAGTCGATTTCCGCCTCAGCAGCGAAGGAAGCCGGGAGGGGGTAAGACAAACATCATATGACAGGCCAACAAATAGATAGGTAGGTAGGTAGGTAGATTGAGGCAGTATTTTAACACTTAAATGATTTCAGTCAAATTAATAATATAAAATATAATAACAGCCCCCTTAAAGCAATATGTATATAATATAATACATAAAATGCATGTAACAGTCATTGTATTAATGTTTATAATATGTACATGTTCAATAATGTTACGTGAATGCATTATGTAATTTAATAATGTAGGAGCTGTGAGAATTATAGGTTAAAAGTTACTATCAATGGGTAACAATGAGGTAACCATGAGGCAATAATCAATTAGAAAGTTTAATAATCCTACTAGTAATTCTTGGAGCAACAATAATGTACTTTTTGAGACAGTTTATAATTAGCCAATCAGCAACCAGGAAAAGGCTTAAATTAAATAAAATATTCTATTGGAGTAGGATTAGCCAATCAGAAACTGAAATGGAGCAAAATTTACTAATTCAGAAATCAGTTGCTTTTAGACAGCGTTCCTAACCGGACGCGAGACGCGTCCTCGAGAAGTTTAATACGTATTCAATGTGAGACAAAAATGGTTTACGTGTTAAAAAGTGTAAGTAACTAATAAATAATCTCACAGCTCTCTATATCAGTGAAGTGTTGTTTAAATCGTGTCAAGAATTAATTAATGTAGTGAAGTAAAAATAATAATCTGTGTAAGCCCACATTCTTCAGCCGCACCACGCCTTGTTAAGAAGTTCATGTCTCTACAAATTAATACTGACGCAACCGAGGCAAACATAAATATATAATATTTAAAGAAACAGTCAAATTACAAAGTTAATATTTTTAAACTTGGGGCGAAGGCTTCCGGGAACTTTTTACCATACGTGCGGTTGCAACTACTTTAAGTTCGGCTCCCCAACAGTTGAACTACAATACAACTCCTACTTCAAATTGCTTCCATAGGTGGGGCGGAAACAACCTACCTCAAGATGATAGGCATTTTTTATGTTGTAGAATTTACAACCCATAAAAGTAATGTAAAGTTACAACTTAAAACTAATTGCACGCAAATACTAAGGGAACACTTTAATTACAAGTAATTAAGTGAAGTAGTTTGAATGAAACTGGCTTGTAAACAATATTCTATTTATTATATATTTCATTTCATAGGAACAAAGGATATGGATAACAAATAGAAAATTAATTGATCTTAATGAGTAAGGTTATAGGGCAGTGAGTATCTCCAAGAACAGCGTCAAACTGCTGGAAGAACATGAACGGGGTTAATAGACCGCAAACCAGGTGTCGTATCCATTAATTATAAATGCATAATGCAGTCCGAATGGCACCAGAAGCTTCAATGAATATCACAACCAGAAAGAAGCAAAATTAAAGGGCATGCGAAGAAAGCAGTTTAAGAAATAAAGTTTTCAGGAGAGAAAAAAAATGTACTTTGAATAAATCATTTAATAGGCTAGGGTACTATGGGTTTATCACCATCATTATTATCGCCTTCTACTAATAATAATTGTTTTCAAACCAACAAGAGTAATAGACATATTGATTTTGAACTATAAAATATCACAAAGAAGTATGGTAAGGAACTGAGTTACACGAAATCATCCAGGTTTTTTTTTGGGGGGGGGGGTTATCGGGAATAGGAAGGATTAGGCGTGAAGTAGATAGGAGAAGTAAGGTAAGGTAAGGTATTGGGGTTCCGCTTACGCACCCCCGTTAGTACGTGGAAAGATGGGTTATTGCGCTGGCAGCGGAGTTAGGAGTGTCCGGGAGACGACCATGACCGAGGCCCTGGCCGGCCCCACGGGTAGGTACGTGGAAAGGAGTAGGAAAGGTTTTGTGGCGTTGTTGTTCGTTTTTTATTGTATCATCCGTTAATTTTGGCGCGGTCCTCGAAAGGAGCCCGCTGGCGGTCTGAAGTGACTTGGAAAGAAGCGTGCCGCTTCTAGCGACATTAGGTAGCCGTTTGTGCGCTCCTGCTCATTCTTCATGGCCGAGAGGGCGGATGTCCACTCGTCAATCGTCGTGAGCAGGCTTGTCGTCGTTTGCCTAACCTCCTCTAGGCATTCTGTCGGAGGTGGCTGTGCTGATGGTGGTGGCAGGCTGGCGATTGATTCTTCCAGGCCTCGGATGGCTGTGTCGGCTCTTTCGAACCGGCGTAGGCAGCGTGCGGTGAAGCTGTGGAAAGCGGTGGTGAAGTCAGTGACGATGGTGTGAAGGTCCTGGATTGCGCTTTCCAATGAGTCAAGTCGATCAAGTTGTGGTTCCAGGTTGGTAGATTGAGCGGCGGTGGCAAGTGAAGCGAGTGCTTCGTCCTGTTGCGTGATGCTCGATCCGATGTTCAGGACCTCTGAATGTAGATCCTGGATTGCATCTCGCAAGGTGTGTCTGGTGCTGCGGGTGGTGGCGGTGCTGGTGTCGGAGATGTAGGTGCTGGTACTGAAGCCGGAGTGAATCGACGGCTTCTCGGATACATTGGGCACTGTGCCTGCCCGGTAAAGTGGCCGTGACCATTGCAGGAGGTACAGTACCGGCGTCGGCGGCGAAGATCGTGACTGGTGCACTGCGCTGTCAAACACGGTGCTCCACAGTAGTGGCACTTGGGTTGTGCAGCGCAGGTTTTGGCATCGTGGCCGAAGCAGCAGCATCTACGGCATGGCTGGTGTGCTTCGGCTGGCCTCAACGCGAAGAACCTGCCCTAATAAGGGCAGGCCGGACCTGAAGGCAGCCTCTCGGTCGGACGGATCAGCCAGTGCCAGGCGGACGAAGGTGGTTGCTCCTCGAGACGTAATGATGCGTGTGGCCTTCAAGGTAGAAGGCCACCGGTGTTGAGCTGCGGCGAGGACGTATCGTGTAGGCAGGTCTCGAGGAACTCCGGAAATTACTGCGCTGTACCGCAGTGGTGTAGGATGATGAGGTGGCTGCTGCGATGGAGGTGCTGGTAAGACGTTCGCTGTTGTTGACGACTGTTGTGGATGGAGGTGAGGTGTGGTGCTGACTGGCGGAGAACGGTGAGGTTGCTGGCTCCGTGGCGATGCAGTGACCGCTGCCCATGAAGGCCCGGTCACCGGTGGCGTGGTGGCAGGACTCCCGGCAGATGCCGGGGGAACGGCCGGCGAAACTGCGGCGGCGAGGCTCGGTGCAGCTTCTTCAATTGATGGCTCGGCGATGGCCTCCTCGGTGGGTGCCAAATGGGCTGCGGCGGGTACCTCAGCGGCTGTCTGGCGTGTGCGTCTTCTTCCCATCTCCGACGAAGAATCTCCTGCGCGCTCATCCACGTGAAACGAAAAAGCAATGTCATAAAACATAGAATTTTCGCATTACTTTATATTGCTTTTCTTGCAAACCCTGATAATAAAATTTGTTTAAGATAATACTAATTCCTAATTAACTATTGGAAGGTAGAATCAGAATAAAAAGTTCAATACGATAGTCGGGATTTGAACCACTGATTATTAACCCCAGCGTCTGAACTACCATGTCTATATGATAACACGTCATGTAATTCTCCACATTTTCTCCAATTTTCACGTAAAACTCGAGGCATCCTTAACTTCTCTTGAGATAACATGCCCCAATGTTGACTTACATACTTTTTCATTCTGATTCTACCCTTCCAGCCTGTGGAAGAACAATTAATAATACTGAATTGATCGCGCTTCCTTAATAAATCTAAAACTGCCTTTGATACTAGCCTTTGGTGCACATCCGCCATCGCGAAAAAGGCTATGCAAAAGCCGCCAATGAACTTGGGTTGCTAACCACATAAGGGATGGGGTGGAGCCATGGATGGTGAGGACCTTCCTTGCCAACTGAACATGCAGTTCATTACATCGGCCGGTTTTATTTTTTGTTGGTTTTAGAGATAGAGGTGGTGTTGCATTTCACCTAAAAATCCTATACCGAAATTACCGGAAATACATATTTTGAGGCCCCCTAAATAAAAAAAAAAACATTTTCTGAAAATCCTCCGCCCTCGAGTGTGTGTATGTCTGTGAACAACATACTCAAAAAAGAAAAGTTTACATCTTCAAAGGATGTGACACCAAGGTTTTCCTTTACAGATGAAATTGAATTTTATTTTTTATTCTTTTATAAAAATGGCTCTAACGATTTTGATTAAAATACTATATCTTATTTAAAAGGTGTATCTCTAGAATTTTCTGCGAATAAGCTATGAGGTCCTCTTCATTCCGAATGAAATTATTATACCTTTGTATATTTGGTAAGCTATGTGAAACAGACATTAAGTTAGTACACAAAAACGTAAATCTCTTTAGGGTTACCCATAACAGAAATTTGGCCAAAATACAAAAATTAATTTTTATGTCGAAAAAATATTTGAACCTTTAGCTTCAAATACATACTACGGGTTTTACTCTCAGACCCCTTTTAATGGTTCATTTTTCTTACATTTTTGCGCATTAAAAATGCTGAACGTGATGTAGTTTGTAGCCGATCTTGTTCAAATTTTCAGCAGAAAGTAGAGATATTGTACTAAAAAACTGGTTTTTGCTACACTTTGAAGTTTCTCAAGAAATGACATAAATAATTCGACCACTAGGATAAATTGCTTCAAAAATTATAATTATAGACTTAATTTTTTTGAAACAATCAGAAGAGTGAAAAAATTACTATGTGCCAGTTTTGTGTATTAACTATTTAAATAATGTGGTATTTGAAGGCTTTGATGGTCTTGAGGGGTTCCGGTCCTATGTATATTCTGTCATTCTGGCCCCCATTGCGGAAAGTATTTGGACAGTTTTATCGTGTTGATTTCTAGTTCGTTTTATTTTGCCCACTTGTCCAGTTTGGTTGGTTGCCTTCTGAAGTTCCTCTTTGAAGTGAGACCCAATACTATTTCGTCAGCATGATCACGGAGATCATGCTGACGAAACACTATTGGGTCTCCATTGCCACTATGCAACAGATCAACTAAGCGTAGGAGACCTAAGAATTGGATGCTGTCAAATCACGCTTCCTGAAAGTTGCTCTAGGAGTATCAAAAGACACAAGCTCCAGACTGGTCTACGAACTTGCCAAAAAGCCTTTCTTTATGGAAGACCTACCTCTAAGTTAGCCCTACCATCCACGGACAGCTGGCAGAGGTTTCTACAAGAAAGACAAAGAAAGAGAGATAACATCAGGCCCAGCTTCTACACGACGGACGCCATGACGAACAGAAGATGGACAGGAACTAACCAAGAACTCCAACGTCTGGTGAACTCGTTAGCAGTACATGGATACCGCCATAGAATATGTAAAACAAAGTGCTATCACGACCCTTACAGGCAGCTGTGTATGCGAACTGTGTGACCAGCTTTATGAACGATATCATGCCATGACGTGCAAGCAAAGACATAAGAACCTAGTGGAGTTTTGTGAACTGTGAAATCTTGCACAATATGTGCGCATTTCTGTTTAATTCTAATAAAAAATCTGATGTGTTACACTCACATGACTTTCCCTACTCTTGTGCAAACTATTTTTACAAACTCTTATTCTCTATCTATTTCATATGGATCGGGATAAACATTTGCAGAAATGATCTTTTGACATGCAAAGAGAATTACATTTTACACATACCGACCAGTTCTAAAAATATTTGACCATCGGTTAAGGCCTACTACGTATGTTCCCCTTGTTTTGTAATTGCAAGGGCAATACAGAAATACAGTAGCCTTTTGGCATCGACATATCTCTTAATAGCTGGTTACTATGCGCGGCACCATTCTCTTTGCCACAGATTAATACTCTTTGCAATTCCAAGACAAAAAAATGAATACGAATTCTCATTTTGGAAAAAAAGTATTGAAAAATTTAAGGGAAGAGCTAGCAATATCTCGAAAATGGTTCACTAAACAAAAAAATGTATATGACATAAATTGTGTATTTTAATTCGATCTACATTTTTGTGTAGTAAAATTTTGTCTATCTCTTATGGTTTACCAGTTATGCAAAATTCATTCACAATAAAGAATACTTTTGGAGACATTCCCAGAAAATTCAAGATATACATTTTATTTGTCATGAAAATATTTTAAGCATATGATATTTTAATCAAAATCGTTAGAGCCATTTTTGAGAAAATTAAAATTTTCGAAAAATGTTCCATGTAAAGGGTAATCTGGGGTGGTGGGATTTTCTTGAAAACCTGCGTGTCGCATTTCTGGAAGATATTGAACCTAAATACCAAGTTTGGTGTTTATCTGACTGATCATTTCTGAGTTATGCTGTTCACAGACAGACAGACACACACATGGACATGTTCCCAAAAATGCATTTTTTGGATTCATGGGGTCTCAAAACATGTATTTCCGGTGAAATCTCGGTATCGAATATTTGGGTGGAATACAATGCTTCCCCTACTTACTATACGTAGTAGAGAAAGGAAAATGTTACCTCTAGGTATCCTTAAAGTACACATTTCATATAAAGTATTTTTTTAGGGCGTCAACAATTTCCGAGATATCCGTTGTACTTGCAATGAAATATGAAACGATTCCTGCAAATTTTTTATCTCAATTACATGAACTGTATGGGAAAAAAATCTGTTGCGTTTACATGACTTCCTGTATCCGCTAGCGTTTAGTTTTATCTCTCTCCTACAAAGTATTCCTGCAAAAGGTTATTTTTCTATTTACTTAATGTTTATCGAGATAAAAGTTTGCAGAACTAGCTTCGTTATACATTTCGTTGTAGGTACCAGAGGAGATATAGTTGTTGTTCATCCATGGCACTGGGGATTAATTGATCTACATCATTTTCCCTCTGGCTTCCCAATATAAAGTCTGTAAGTTATCACTTTTAAGTCCTTTGAATTTGGCGAGATGCTGTTTGTTCAGGATGACATCTTCTTCACAGAGTGTGCACTTGGGTGTAGGTAAGCATCGTATCTTGTTGAGGTGTTCTGCGAGGCAATCGTGACCAGCTGCCATCTTAAATAAGGCCACAGCAGTTTCCTTGGCATTTTTTGTATATACTCTATTTTTAATATCCTTATAATCTTTATCTTTTAATTTATCTTCTTCATTAAGGCTCTGCTGTCTTTTAAAATCTTGTTTAATATTATTTAATGGCTTATTTATTTCTATTTGTCCTACAGGTTTTATTTGTTGCATTGCACCTTTCTTTGCTAATTGATCCGCATGTTCATTGCCCAAAAGTCCGACATGAACTGGGATCCATTGTAGAGTGAACATGATTTCTAGTTTCAACTGCTTTAATTAGGCTTCTTATTTCTTTAATATTTCTTGTTGTTTTATTATTTTAGTTCACTATCCCATCTATGGCTTATTTTCAGTCTGATAAGATAACTTTTTTTTTGTTTTATATATGGTTTATATAAAATGTTCTGTAATGCTGCTTTTATAGCTGTTAATTCTCCATCATAGTGGATTGACGTTTCATCTAATGTTAAACACTGTGCAAAATATTTACAGTATATTCCTGCAACATTGTTTTTTTTTATTGATGAGGGATCCATTTGTATATATTCGGAGCCATTCTTTTTCTGGGTATCTTTCATTTTCTGTAGCTATTGCTATGCTCTCATTTCATCTGGTATATTGTTTTGTTTGTGTATTGTATGTATCAGCTCATTCTGGTATTGTATATCAATATATTCTATTGGACTCGTTACGTCTGTTGCTATTATATTTTTTGTAATTATATTCTTGTGTTTTAGGTTATTAATATATGTTCTGTAGCTTATTTGAGTTTTTAAATTACTTATAATACCTGCTGTGTGGTACCACTTATATCTGTTTCTATTGACTTGCAGTTTTTGTGCTAGAGTAATTGCTTTCAACTCGTGTTCCAATCCTATAGCCATGTTTTTGTGAAGCTTTGTAGTACTGTAATTGGTGTTGTTTTTAGTGAAACAATAGTAAGTCTTTAAAAATCGGGTAGCCGTATGCTGCCTTTGAAATTCCATGCCATTTGCATGAAACCGCTGAAGTGACAGAACTTCAAAAAGTGTGTGATAAAAATGCTAAGAAATTCCAACTAGTACCAATAATTTTTTTGGAAATGGTTAATGCTAAAAGAAACTGTTTTAAGATATCTTTGGAGCAAATTTTAACTGCTCAAGAGATCGGACACTTTTAGTTCTACTGTGTGCGAGTGACTTCCACTAATAATAAAATAATAATAATCATAACAATAAACCACTAGTTATTTCCATTGTTACAAAAACTATACCAGGTGACCCAACCGTGCCGTATTTACATTAGCCTGAAATATCCCTTCGTGCCTTAAAAGAGTTGTAGAACTCACGGAGTAATTCTAAACTAACACAAGTCAGTCTAGAACTGTCGAATTAGCGTGAGCAAGCTTAAAGTTCCACTTATACGTCGCCTTTAACTACAATGCTATTATCTGCAGCCTTTTCTTTGAGACATATTATTGCCTGTAGGTAATGGTGTTGGCCCGTATTCGCTTGTCTTTGGGTTTCTAGTAAACTTTGGTTTATAGTCATTAGATCACACACATATTTACACTCTCATCTATACCTCCAGACTCTGAACAGGATAGGGAATAATCTTGGCTAGAGAAATATTCCCACCCATCCGACAAACGAACTCGGGACCCCTCACACAGCAGGCAGATGTTCTACCACTCAGCTACGGGGTCAGGCGAGGTTCATTCAAATTCATTGAAAGGCACTTCTCAGGATTGCAATGGAATGTACAGTACGTGATGATAGACAAAAATAGACCGAAAAGGTCTTAGAATATTTCCCACTTCAGTTACATAGGCTTTATTTTCGAGGGAATAAACACACTTTTTAGAATAATAATTAATGAAAATGTCTTTATTTGACCTAACCGTATTCACCCATAGCTATTTTTACTTTCTCTACTACGTATAGTAAGTAGGGAAAGTATTTCATTCCACCCAAAAAGTCCATACCGAGATTTTACCTGAAATATATGTTTTGAGACCCCCTGAATCCAAAAAAAGCATTTTTGGAAACATGTCCGTAGGTGTGTGTGTCTGTGTCTGTGAACAGCATAACTCAGAAACGAACAGTCAGATAAAACCAAACTTGGTAATTAGGCTCAGTATCTTCCAGAGATGCGACACGAAGGTTTTCAGGTAAATACCCCCACCCCAGATTACCCTTTACATGGTACATTTTTCGAAAATTTTAAGTTTCTCAAAAATTGCTCTAACGATTTTGATTAAAATATCATATGTTTAAGATATTTTCATGACAAGTAAAATGTATATCTTAAATTTTCTGGGAAGGTCTCCAAAAGTATTGTTCATTGTGAACGAATTTTGCATAACTGGTAAACCATAAGAGATAGACAAAATTTTACTACACAAAAACTGTAGATCGCGTTAAAATACACACTTTATGTGAAATACTTTTTTTTTGTTGAGTGAACCATTTTCGAGATATTGCTTGTTATTCCCTTAAATTTTTCAATACTTATTTTCTCAAATGGGAATTCGTTATTCATTTTTTACTTTCTCTACTACGTATAGTAAGTAGGGGAAGTATTGTATTCCACCCAAAAATTCGATACCGAGATTTCACCGGAAATACATGTTTTGAGATCCCCTGAATCCAAAAAAAGCATTTTTTGGAAACATGTCCGTGTGTGTGTCTGTGTGTGTCTGTGTGTGTGTGTCTGTCTGTGAACAGCATAACTCAGAAACGAACAGTCGGATAAACACCAAACTTGGTATATAGGTTCAGTATCTTCCACAGATGCGACACGAAGGTTCTCAAGAAAATCCCCCCACCCCAGATTACCCTTTACATGGAGGATTTTTCGAAAATTTCAATTTTCTCAAAAATGGCACTAACGATTTTGATTTAAATATTATATGTTTAAGATATTTTTATGACAAATAAAATGTATATCTTGAATTTCCTGGGAATGTCTCCAAAAGTATTCTTCATTGTGAACGACTTTTGCATAACTGGTAAATCATAAATAGACAAAATTTTACACCACAACAAATGTAGATCGCGTTAAAATACACAATTTATGTCGTATACATTTTTTTGTTGAGTGAAACATTTTCTAGATATTGCTTGTTATTCTCTTAAATTTTTCAATACTTATTTTCTCAAATGGGAGTTCGTTATTCATTTTTTTTGTCTTGAATATGCAAAGAGTATTAATCTGTGGGAAAGGTAATGGTGTTGCACCTAGCAACCAGCTATTAAGAGATATGTAAGTCCTTAAAGGCCACTGTATTTCCAAATTGCCCTTGTAAATATATATTCCCTCTTACATCTACAAGAAAATTAGCAATAAGATAGAGCCTGCAAATGTTTATCTCGATTAACATAAAGTAGATAGAGAATAAGCGTTTGTAAAAATAGTTTGTACAAGAGTAGAGAAAGTCATGTGAGTGTAACACATCAGATTTTTTGTCTTGGATATGTAAAGAGTATTAATCTGTGGCAAAGAGAGTGGTGCTGCACCTAGCAACCAGCTATTAAGAGATAAGTATATGCTTAAAGGCTATTGTATTTCTATATTGCCCTTGCAAATACAAAACAAGGGGAATATAGTAGGCCTTAAGCGATAGTCAAATGTTTTTAGAACTGGTCGCTATGTGTAAAATGTAATTCTCTTTGCATGTCAAAAGATCGTGTCTGCAAATGTTTATCTCGATTAATATGAAATAGATGGAGAATAAGAGTTTGTAAAAATAGTTTGTACAAGAGTAGAGAAATTCATGTGAGTGTAACACATCAGATTTTTATGTTTACATTACGAACTATCAGCAACAAACATGAGAGCACATTGTGTTTCACCACCATTTTTTCGCTTGGTATTATAAATATTACTGTTAGTATTATTATCATCGTCTAACGGTACTGTATGCTGACTTCGCTCATTGAATACGTGTTCGAAATTTTGCCCTTGTTGATTGATACGATGTTCCAACCGTCTTTGTGTATCCATATGGATGATTCTGAGAACCGCTAGTGTATTAGTAGTAGTAGTATTAGTAGTAGTAGTAGTAGTAGTAGTAGTAGTAGTAGTAGTAGTAATAATAATTTCCCCACTGACCTGCGTTTACTTGGAATTGCCCCGTTAAGTTCCGCGACTCTTAACACCTGAAGGGTTATCTGCACACGTCAAGTGGGAAAATGGAGAGAAGGAATATAAAGTGGTCAAAGATTGTATATACTTAGGGGTTAAAATGGATAGGGGTGAAAAATGGTAGAAAGAGAAGAAACTGGTATTGACGAAGGGGAAAGGGGCAACGTCAGCGATTAGAGGGTGCAAATATAGAATACCAGATATAAATGTTAAATTTCTAGAGAAAATATATAACACAGTACTTGAAGCAAAAATGTTATATGGAAGTGAAATATGGGGAGTAGAACGAGGCTAGGAAGAGAGAGATATGGTACATAAGAGTTTTTGTAGAGACGTTTTAGGGCTGCCATGTGTTACAGTTAAGGAATTTGCTCTAATTGAAATGCAGAGAGTAGGGAGAAAAGGGGTAGTAATGGAGAGAGCTCTTAAATATTGGTACAGACTATTAAATTTAGAAGAGAAGAACTTGTTGAGGTAGTGTTTGGAATTTCAAGAAAGGAGCTTAAAGAAAAATGGGTGGAGTTATAGTGTACAAACTAATTTGGAAAATAGTGGTCTGGGAGAAGTTTGGAGAAGGAGTGAAAATAATGTTAAGGGTTTTTGGAAAGAAGCTAGGCGGAGGTTTGAAGATATAGAGATACAAAAAATGTTTAGTAACATTGGGAAAAAATTTCCTTGAAACCATATATATTAATAAAAATATATGGGCTAGAACAGTATGTGAATAACTCAAATAAGGAATAAAGAGAAAGTATAGCCTGGGTACAAGGAGGTGTATGGAGACTAATAGGAATATGAAATGGGTTCCCACAGAACCAGTGTCCAATATGTGAGGAAAGAGAAGATTTAGAAAATATCGTTTTTGATTATAAAGGTACACAGCATTGGAGAAAGCAAGCTATAAATGGGAAATGGTTAAAACTGGACAGGAAAGTAGTCTTAAGCAAGATTTTTAACAATAATAATAAAAAGGTAGGAGAGTACCTGTCCAAAGTAAAAAAGAAATGGTTATGGACAATAAAAAGAGATGTGAATTAGTTTCATCATGTGATGTTAAGTTTTGTAATTATATTATCATTATTATAATATTAGTATTTTTAGATTATTATTTTGGTATCATTACTATTAATTTTTTATTATTATTATCATCATCATTTTTATGTATAATTAAAGAATGTAATATGGGTAGAATATGGCAAGATAACAGCTTGGGCTGATGTATAGCCATATTCTAAGGAAGATTGCTAGCACAAAAAATAAATAAATAAATACGGCGCCACTGGGCCACCTGGTATAGCAGCTACTAGCAAGCAAGTTTTTCCTAGAACTAGCACCTCGCTAGTTTCCTAAGTATGATATATTATGAAGATTTATACCCGCTCGATACCCTCACAAACACTGCCGAACACTTGTTCGCCGCGACCCTATATAATTTTCCATTATGCTGCCTTCTTACTTTTTATTTACTTGACACTTTAAACATGCTTCACAAGTTGGAAACAGCAAGAGATTACGTGCTTTTTCCTTTCAGGTGCTCTTTTTCTACTGCGTACTGCTAGAGTTTCCCCTCTCTTTCAATACTTCATTGCCTCTAGTTTTATCTCCCCACACCATTTTCTCTCGCCAGCTTGTTGTGAAGTCTTCTTCCCAAGCCCTTTCTTTCCAGTTTTCGCTCATAGACAAGAAGTTACGCGCGCGTGAAGTTCGCACCTCTTCCTCGCCCTAAATCCCGTTACGTACACCTGGGGCAAATTCTCGTTCTGTCCGCATTTAGACAATGCCTTGCACGCTACTGTCAGTTCCCATGATAAACACTTCAACACCTACATTTGGAGAATTGTGAAACAAGAGATAAATGCTGCTGAGGAAGTTAACTCAATAAGATCCAGGTATTTTGCAATTACATTTTCCGTAGCACTAGCCGTGTCCGAAATATTATTCGTTGTTTTTTCTATTTCAATCATCCTCTATAAATATTTGACTACATACAGGAAATCTTCTATTCGTTCCTCATTCGGATTTCCGCTTTATCCAGATTGATCTTTTGTTTACTTGTGCTTACCTTGCTTTTTTGCTTCTCAAATGCAGCACAAATTTGAAACAAAATAAACACATGCTATTTAAAAAACTAAAGTACAGTATCGAGTTTAAACACCAAAAAGTACAATATTTATTCTTGTTATTGCCAAAGTAAATCTTTTATTATGACTTCGTCCGGTTCTTAAATGTCAGTTTACGAAGTTCTCACTGTCACTTGAGGCAGTGTTTTTAACACTTAAATAATTTCAGTCTAATTATATAATATGTAAATTCAATAACAGCCCGCCTTAAAGCAATATGTGTATGTAATAATTTGTAAAATGTATGTAACAATAATTGCATATGCTTATATAATTTTATCCATGTGTAATAATGTTATGTGAATATATTACGTAATTTAATAATGTAGGAGCAGTGAGAATAATAAGTTAGAAGTTGCTAACAATGAGGTAACCTTGAGTCAATAATGAGCGAGAAAGTTTAGCAATACTACTTGTGATTCTTGGAGTAACAATAATGTTATTTTAGCGACAATTTATAAAATAGCCATTCAAAAACCAGAAAAAGCATTAGTTAAATGAAGGTATTCTATTGGACTAGGATCAGAACTGAAATATAGCAAAATTTACAAATCTAATAGTCATTTGCCTGCGGACAGTGTTTGTAACTGGATGCGTGATGCGTTCTCAAGAAATATAATACGTATTCGTGTGAGACGAAAAATAAGTTTACGTGTTAAAAAGTGCAAGTATTTAATTAATAAAAACATCTCATAGCTATCTATATATATCAGTGAAGTGTTATTTTAATCGTATCAAGTGTTAATAAAAGGAGTGAAGTAAAATTATAATCTGTGTAAGCCTACATTCTTAGTCGCACCACAACCCTGCTAAGAGAAACGTGTCTCTAACAAATATTGATGCAGCCGAGGCAAACATAAATATTTAATACTTAAAGGAACAGTCAAATTACAAAGCTAATATTTTGAATCTTGGGGCAAAGGCCACCTGAAAGTACATTTGGGGCGAAGGCTACCGGAAACCGGGTACCATACGTGCGGTTGCAAACAAACTTCAAGTTCGGCTCCCCGACAGTTGAAATATAATGCAACTACTACACCTACTTCAAATTGACACCCAAAGCGTGGTGCAAACACCTACAACAAAAATAACTTCTTCACACTCAATTATCTGATTTAGTTCTAATTTTCACTTCTACTTCACCTTCTTCGCGACTTAATGAAATACGCAATACATAGTCTCTTCTTCCATCTACTTCATGTTAATCGAGATAAACATTTGCAGAAATTATCGTATTACTAATTTTCCTGTAGATGCAAGGGGAATATGGTAGTATTTAAGCGATAGTCAAATATTTTAAGAGCTGGTTGCTATGTGGCGCATTCCATTCTCTTGGCATGTCCAGGACATAAAATTATGAGAAAAAGTATAAGTATTGAAAAATTAAATAAATAACAAGGAATACCTCGGATAAGTTTCACTCGACAAAAAAATAATATGGCATAAATTTTGTGCTTTAACGATACGTACAATTTTTGTGTAGTAAACTTTTGTGTATCTCTTACAGTTTACCACTTATGCGAAAGTCATTTCGAATGAAGAGGGCTTCCTAATCTATTCCCAGAAAATTAAAGCTATAAATTTTAGTTGTCATGTAAATATATTTATTATATGGCATTTTAATCAAAATCGTCAGAACTACCTTTAGAATTAAAAAATTTCGAAAAATATTCCACGTAAAGGGTAGTCTGGGTTGGGGGGATTTTCTTGAATATTTTCGTGTCGCATTGTTGGAAGTTAGTAAACTCAAATACCAACTTTGGTATTCATCTGACTTTGTTTTTGAGTCATACTGTTCATAGACAGGCAAACAGACGCACACGCGGACATGTTTCCAAAAGTACTTTATTTGGATTAAGGGCACCTTAAAACATGCATTTCTGGTGAAAAAGTAAAAACACCGCAAATATTCTGTTCACGAGTCTATGCCTTAATGACCTAGGTTAACCATATCAATACATTACATGGAGGTATGATAAATAAAATATCTATACCTTGAGGCAGTATTTTTAACACTTAAATGATTTCAGTCAAATTATGTAATATAATATAAAAAACAGCCCGCCTTAAAGCAATATGTGTATGTAATAATATATAAAAAGTGTATATTACAGTCATTTTATATGTTTATATTATTTTATACATGTGTAACAATGTTATCTGAATGTATTACGTAATTTAATAATGTAGGAGCTGTGTGAATAATAGGGTAGAAGTTGCTAACAATGAGGTAACAATGCGGTAACCTTAAGGCAATAATGAGTTTGAAAGTTTAACAATGCTACTAGTCATTCTTGGAAGCAATAATGTAATTTTTGTGACAGTTTATAAAATAAATATCCAATCAACAACCAGAAAAAGCTTTAGTTAAATATACGTATTCTATTGGATTAGGAATAGCCAATCAGAGACATAAAATACACAAATTTACAAATTTAGACGGTAGAAATCAAGTCAGTTGCTTGTAAACAGCGCTCATAATTAGACGCGTTGGTTGTAGACAGTGTTCCTAATCGGACGCGAAATGGTCATCGAGAAATCTAATACGTATTCGTGTGGGCCGAAAATAGTTTACGTGTTAAAATGTGCAAGTAATTAACGAAAGAATCTCACAGCTCCCTATATCAGTGAAGTGTTATTAAAATCGTGTCAATAATTAATAAAAAGGAGTGAATTAAAAATTATAATCTGTGTAAGCCTACATTCTTCAGCCGCATCACGCCCTGTTGAGAAATTCATGTCTCTAAAAATAATGCAGGCAAACATATATATATATATATATAATATTTAAAGAAACAGTCAAAATTGCAAAGTTAATATATTTTTTAAACATTTTTGGGACGAAGTCTACCGGAAACATTTTACCATACGTACGGTTGCAACTACTTCAAGTTCGGCTCCCCAACAGTTGAACTACAATACAACTCCTACTTCAAATTGACTTTCCATACGTGAAGCAACAACCTACTTCTGATTAGCTTCCAAAGCGTGGAGCAGATAAGTATACAATAAAATACAACTTCAACCTACCCATTTTTCTCTAATTTTTAGGGCATATCAGGAAATATTTACTTCGAAACGTGCTGACGCACTAGCGAATAGCAGAGAATATGTCAGTTAGGTTTTTCATCACTAAGCATTTGATGTCAAATATAGTTTACCAAACGCCAAACGATTTCCATAAAAGTTGTACAGATAACTTTACACCACTACGCTTCGCAAATGATGTTATTTGTTGTGTTTCTCAATCCATTGCAGTAATTGGGATGTGAAAGTATGTTGCAACAGATTGATAACATATTAAAAATACTTTTTTCTGACAGACAGCATGTCAAGACTAAAATTCTGTTAGTAATTCTGTTTAATTTATACAATGTGTTAGGGGAATGGAGGAAAATACAAACCTTGGGACAAAAAAAAAAGGATATTTTTTTTACTTTAATACGGGAAATTAAGTTTTGAGTTTGATGATGGAAGGCACAGGTATTTCATGTGCGTTATATATTTGTTGTACTAGCTAAAACAAGTTTGTATTCCAGAAGCTCTGTAATCAAGTTTGATACTATACTTTAAGAAACTACTATATTTTATTATTTTATATTGTCTTGTTTAACACTTATATTTTCTAACACCTCCTTGTAATAGAGACAGTATTGCATTTAAGCCAAACATTTGGTACAAAGATTTCACCAGAAATAAGTGTTTCGCGGCCCGGTGAACTCCCTCCCCAAGAAAAGCATCTCTATGTGTGTTTGTAAACAACATAACTCAAGAATGAAAAGTTAGGTAAAGTCGTACAGTACTAGACACGGACAAACAAATACGATAACTTATGAATGTGATAAAATATCTAATTCACAGCTTCTCAGCATCAACACATTAATAACTTCTTTCTCTAATATTGTATGTATAATAATTAAAAGGATGTTAAAACACATATATCCATAATGTACATATGGTAGATGAAAGACACCTTGCTGAAAATGATGTACAAGTTGGTGGCGCCCTCCAGCGGTAATGCTGGAAGTCAATATAGTGTTGGCCCACCCATAGCCTTGATGACTCGCAGGCATACCTTCAATCACGTGCTGGAAGGTTTCTTGGGGAATGGTAGCCCATTCTTCACGGAGTGCGGAACTGAGGAGAGGTATCGATATAGGTCGGTAAGGCCTGGCACGAAGTCGGCGTTCCAAAACATCCCAAAGGTGTACTATAGGATTCAAGTCAGGACTCTGTGCAGGTCAGTCCATTACAGGGATGTTATTGTCGTGTTACCACTCCGCCACAGCCCGTGCAGTATGAACAGGTGCTCGTTCGTGTTGAAAGATGCAATCACCATCCCCGAATTGCTCTTCAACAGCGGGAAGCAAGAAGGTGCTTAAATATCAATGTAGGTCTGCGTTGTGATCGTGTCACGCAAAACAACAAGGGGTGCAAGCCCCCTCCAGGAAAAACACGACCACACCATAAAACACCACCTCAGAATTTCACTGTTGGCACTACACACGCTGCAGATGACGTTCACCGGGCATTCGCCATATCCACACCCTGCCATCGGATCGCCACATTGTGTACCGTGATTCGTCACTCCACACAACGTTTTTCCACTGTTCAATCGTGTAATGTTGACTCTCCTTACACCAAGCGAGGCGTCGTTTGGCATATTCCTGCGTGATGTGTGGCTTATGAGCAGCCGCTCGACCATGGAATCCAAGGTGTCTCACCTCAAGGCTAACTGTCATAGTACTTGGAGTGGATCCTGATGTAGTTTGGAATTCCTGTGTGATGGTCTGGATAGATGTCTGCCTATTACTCTTTACGACCCTCTTCAAATTTCGGCGGTCTCTGTTAGTCAACAGACGAGGTCGGTCTGTACGCTTTTGTACTGTACATGTCCCTTCACGTTTCCACTTCACTATCACATCAGAAACAGTGGACCTGGGGATGTTTAGGAGTGTGGAAATCTCGCGTACAGACTTCTGACACCAGTGACACCCAATCAACGTTCGAAATCCGTGAGTTCCACGCAGCGTCCCATTCTGCTGTTTCACGATGTTTAATGACAACTGAGGTCGCGGATAATGAGTATCAGATAGTAGGTGGCAACACAGTACACCTAAGATGAAAAAAGTATGTTTGTAGGGGTGTCCGGATACATTTGATCACATAGTGTATGATGGTATATTTAGCAACCAGGAATTGTACAAAAGCAGATTGTAACTTACATCAGCAAGAGACGGGCGAGCTAGCTAATTCCAGGTAAAAGATAATTTTAGGTAGAGCCCACCTTTCTCCAAGCTAATGAGCAAGGAACTTGAAGCAATAAGGAGAAATAGAAAGGGATGGATACAGAAAGGAAAGAGACAGAAATATTGAATCTGCTTCCGGACGCGTCACTGGGACACATATGCGAAAAACTTTGGAGCAGAATACCTTCATACATAATAAGGTAACGCGGTCTGAGGACCAATGAAAAATGTCCTTACATTTTGAGGCGCAAAGGTGACCGTCACTAACTTTGGGAATAAAAATAAGAAGAAAACCCCAGATTTTCACTCTCTTATAGTATCTCGTCAATACACAATGATACTCTCTGGACGACGGATACACGTAGGTGCATATGGGTGGGAAGCGTGTGCAGGTAGATTAGGCTTCTAATTTATTATTATGGTGGGAATTATTACAATGGGAAAAGCTAGCCGCCTGTAAGCATTTATTTGATAATAAATCACATTTTAAGGGAAATACATGTATTTTATTTTGCCTGACCTACGAAAACCCTGAGATCAGCGAAATTAGTTAGATAGATAATTTATTAGGAATGGAGAAATCATCAGCCGACGAGCAACAATAGCCGGAGACAAGCACACTGTAGCAGAGGGCATCAACCACAGGAACAACGTTTTCCCGCTACATAGAGCACAAGTATATAACGTTATAAGGTATAGTATATGATATGAGGGGGGAAAGGCCTTTGTTACCTATATAACCGGTAATATAAAATTACGAGAAATGCATAGCATCTACGTAAGCATGTATGAACCTTGGATTATAA
Organism: Deroplatys truncata; assembly: GCA_030765065.1. Classification (NCBI taxonomy): domain Eukaryota; kingdom Metazoa; phylum Arthropoda; class Insecta; order Mantodea; family Mantidae; genus Deroplatys; species Deroplatys truncata. The sequence goes on from CM060976.1 coordinate 236,752,997, forward strand.
TTAAGACGTTGGAAGACTATATATGTATTTAACAAATGTTATTGGATGCTAATGAATAGTACCACCAATCAGGTGCATTGATACACGCCTATAATTCAAATACGTAGTTAAAAGGAACGGTTAGAAGGAACGCTAACAGAAGCTTGTCAGTCTACAAGCAGAAAGGCGGTGTATAAGCTCGTCTCCAAACAGACGCAAAACCTACGTATTTAAAGTCTACCAGTTATATATATTAACATAAAAAATCTGATGTGTAACGCTCACACAATTTTCTCTACTCTTGTACAAACTATTTTTGCAAATGCTTATTCTCCATATGCTTAATGTTAATCGAGATATCGAGATGTTAATCTTATTGCTAATTTTCTTATAGATGCAAGGGGAATTGGTAGACTTTAAGAGATAGTCAAATATTTTAAGAGCTGGTTGCTATGTGCAGTATTCCATTCTCTTAGCATTACTAGGACAAAAAAATGAATAACGAATTACCATTTGAGAAAAAGTATAAGTATTGGAAAATTTAAGGGAATAACAAGCAATATCTTGAAAAAGGTTCACTCAACAAAAAAAATGTATATGACATAAATTGTGCATTTTAACGCGATCTGCATTTTTGTGTAGTAAACTTTTGTCCATCTCTTATGGTTTACCAGTTATGCAAAAGTCGTTCACAATGAAGAATACTTTTGGAGACATTCCCAGAAAATTCAAGATATGCATTTTATTTGCCATGAAAATATCTTAAACATATGATATTTTAATCAAAATCGTTAGAGCCATTTTTGGGAAAATTAAAATTTTCGAAAAATGTTCCATGTAAAGGGTAATCTGGGGTGGGGGTATTTTCTTGAAAACCTTCGTGTCGCATCTCTGGAAGATGCTGCTCCTAAACACCAAGTTTGGTGTTTATACGACAGTTCGTTTCTGAGTTATGCTGTTTACAGACAGACACACAAACACATACAAAAACACACATACGGATTCAGGGGGTCTCAAAACACATATTTCCGGTGAAATCTCGGTATCGAATTTTTGGGTGGAATACAATACTTCCCCTACTTACTATACGTAGTAGAGAAAGTAAAAAGGTAATAGTGAATTGTGAATATTTACATGTGGTTTATCTAAAATATAAGAGAAATAGTTAACAGAATACGTGTGTGCAAACTATTTTTACATTCTTCATACCTAACCCTGACAGGACACAAGTGCTCTCCGGCACAAAATACAGGAGCCATGGCATAATTACAAAATAATAATTATGGCATACTAAAACACACAAGAATACTCATGCAGAATCATCACATTCCAGTCTACAATAATGTAGAGATACATAAAGATACGTAACACAGCACCCATCATATTCAACGTAGTGAGGGCCTACCACAGAGGAAGCGCTACAACTTTGATTTAGCTCCAGCAGCTTCCAAGCATCCGGCAGCAAGATTTTCAGGAAAATTCCCATACTACCCTTTGCATATAAAAAAATCTGATGTGTTACACTCGCATGACTTTCTCTACTCTTGTACAAAGTATTTATACAAACGCTTATTCTCCATCTACTTCATGTTAATCGAGATAAACATTTGCAGAGTCTACCTTATTGCTAATTTTCTTGTACATGTAAGGGGAATATATATTTACAAGGGCAATATAGAAATACAGTAGCCTTTAAGCACATACATATCTCTTAATAGCTGGTTGCTAGGTGCAGCACCATTCCCTTTCCCACAGATTAATACTCTTTGCATATCCAAGACAAAAAAATGTGATGTGTTACACTCACATGACTTTCTCTACTCTTGTACAACCTATTTTTACAAACGCTTATTCTCCATATGCTTCATGTTAATCGAGATATCGAGATGTTAATATTATTGCTAATTTTCTTGTAGATGCAAGGGGAATTGCTAGGCTTTAAGCGTTTAAGAGCTGGTTGCTATCTGGAGTATTCCATTCTATTTGTATTACCAGGACAAAAAAAAATTAATAACGAATTTGAGAAAAAGTATAAGTATTGGAAAATTTACAGGAATAACAAGCAATATCTCCAAAATGGTTCATTCAAGAAAAAAAAATGTATACGACATAAATTGCGTATCATGAAAATATCTTAAACATATGATATTTTAATCAAAATCGTTAGAGCCATTTTTGAGAAAATTAAAATTTTCGAAAAATCTTCTATGTAAAGGGTAGTCTGGGGTGGGGGATTTTCTTGAAAACCTTCGAGTTGCATCCTTGGAAGATACTGAACCTAAGTATCTAGTTTGGTGTTTATCCGACTGTTCGTTTCTGAGTTATGCTGTTCACAGACAGACACACACACAGGCAGACACACAGACACACACACGGACATGTTTACAAAATGTTTGTATTCAGGGGGGCTCAAAACATGTATTTCCGGTGAAATCTCGGTATCGAATTTTTGGGTGGAATACAATACTTCCCCAACTTACTATACGTAGTAGAGAAAGTAATAAGTTTTTTCATAGATCAAAATGCCACCTTTAGAAAATTTGTATGGGAAATAAAGTTTATATCTAGAATTTTCTGTAAATTGCCTGTGAAGTCCTCTTGATGCAGACTGAAATTTGCACCTCTAGCTCGATTAGAACAAAAAAAATCGATTTATAACATTCACATGACCTTCTCCGACCAAACGTCTGCAAACTATTCTAATAAATCTCTTTCAACTTCATATTAATCGAGATAAACGTTTGCAGAAATAGTTTAGTTAGATGTTTCGTTGAACGATACAAGAGTAAGAAGCGATAATCAAATCTTTAAAAATCGGACGGCTCTGTGCAGACTTTGAAATTCCTTTGGGAGTTAGCACTTCAAAAAAGTACAAAGTATTTGAAAATTCAAACTAATAACAACGAATACTCCGGAAATAATTAATGCTACGCAAATTTTGACATAAATTGTGTGTTTCAACGAGATCTATAACTTTAATTTTTTATATGTCTCTTACGGCGTACCAGTTATACATAAATATACAAAACTCATTCCCAATGAAGGCACTTCACAGTTGTTTTATTTATCATGCAAATATTGTAAACACATTGTACTGTACTCACAAACATTTTAGTTATTTTTGAGGGCACTACTCCCGTATTTGAGAATCACTCGACCTCATTATACACATAGGCATATTCATAGTCATTTTATAATACCAGGTGAGTCAGCTGCCCATAGCATTCGTATCTATGCAACCCGCATTTTATTAAATAATGTGAAAACATTGACCCTTTTGTCAAACAAACTGTTATTGTAGCTCTGTCCTTTTATTCGATGCTATACACAACCACCATTAACGATTAACGGCCTGAATGAGCCAAGAGCCGCGAAAGGCTTTAAAAAGACGGCTTTTCATGGACACCACGCTTGCAAGGATATAAAAAATATGTTTTCCCGAAGAGCAGGAGACAACACGTGCGTTCTGGCCGAGTGGATTAGCTGCCGGGATGTGCTAAAGCAACGGTTAGCTTGGAAAGTTCGAATCTAATACAAACATCAATATGTTCTGGTTATTTTTACTTTCTCTACTACGTATAGTAAGTAGGGGAAGTATTGTATTCCACCCAAAAATTCAATACCGAGAGCACCAGGCGACGGTGTTCAGCGGGTTGCGGCTGACGGTGGATTGCGCTCTGTAAAGGTTTCTTCTCCGGCGTTGCTCAGTCAGGTCTCTCCTCAGCGTGGGTCTCCGTTCCGGGGGACCCTGGAGGTTGGTGGTTCGTGGGCAGAGGCCTTGCAGCGCCGCATGCGTTCCATCTGGAAACGTTAGGGACCCGGTCCATGCTTGCGTCCGTCAGCATACGGATCTGTCGCCCTTCGGATCTCTTCCCTCCCAGGGGTCACGTTGGAAGCACAATGGGCCGACTGGCCTGGGTGCAGTGCTCTGCCGCGGTTCGGGTGTCCCTCCGTGATAAGTACTTTTACCTTTAATATATATAGATAAAAGAGAAACGAAAGTGTAGCAATAGTTGCGAAGAGAGATAAAAAAATCTGTGTTACACTCACATGACTTTCTCTACTCTTGTACAATCTATTTTTACAAACGCCTATTCTCCATATGCTTCATGTTAATCGAGATATCGAGATGTCAATCTTATTGGTAATTTTCTTGTAGATGCAAGTGGAATATGGTAGGTTATAAGCGATAGTCAAATATTTTATCGTTGGTTGCTATATGGCGCATTCCATTCTCTTTGCATGTCCAGGACATAAAAAAATCTGATGTGTTACACTCACATGACTTTCTCTACTCTTGTACAATCTAATTTTACAAACGCCTATTCTCCATATGCTTCATGTTAATCGAGATATCGAGATGTCAATCTTATTGGTAATTTTCTTGTAGATGCAAGGGAAATATGGTAGCTTTTAAGCGATAGTCAAATATTTTAACGCTGGTTGCTATGTGGCGCATTCCATTCTCTTTAAATGTCCAGGACATAAAAAAAAATCTGATGTGTTACACTCACATGACTTTCTCCACTCTTGTACAATCTATTTTTACAAACGCCTATTCTCCATATGCATTATGTTAATCGAGATATCGAGATGTCAATCTTATTGCTAATTTTCTTGTAGATGCAAGGGGAATATGGTAGGTTTTAAGCGATGGTCAAATATTTTAACGCTGGTTGCTATGCGGCGCATTCCATTCTCTTTGCAAGTCCAGGACATAAAAAAATGAATAACGAATTTGAGAAAAAGTATAAGTATTGGAAAATTTAAGGGAATAACAAGCAATATCTCGAAAACGGTACACTCAACAAAAGAAATGTATATGACATAAGTTGTGTATTTTAACGCGATCTACATTTTGTGTGTAGTAAAATTTTGTCTATCTCTTATGGTTTACCTGTTATGCAAAAGTCGTTCACAATGAACAATACTTTTGGAGACATTCCCAGAATTCATTTCTCATGACATTATCTTAAACATATGATATTTTAATCAAAATCGTTAGAGCCATTTTTGAGAAAATTAAAATTTTCGAAAAATCTTCCATGTAAAGGGTAGTCTGGGGTGGGGGGATTTTCTTGAAAACCTTCGTGTCGCATCTCTGGAAGATACTGAGCCTAGATACCAAGTTTGGTGCTTATCCGACTGTTCGTTTTTGAGTTATGCTGTTCACAGACACACACACACACACACAGACACACACACACACACACAGACACACACACAGACACACACACGGACATGTTTCCAAAAATGCTTTTTTTGGATTCAGGAGGTCTCAAAACATGTATTTCCAGTGAAATCTCGGTATCGAATTTTTGGGTGGAATGCAATACTTCCCCTACTTACTATACGTAGTAGAGAAAGTAAAAATGAATAACGAATTTGAGAAAAAGTATAAGTATTGGAAAATTTAAGGAAATAACAAGCAATATCTCGAAAACGGTTCACTCAACAAAAGAATGTATATGATATAAGTTGTGTATTTTAACGCGATCTACATTTTTTGTGTAGTAAAATTTTGTCTATCTCATACGGTTTAGCAGTTATGCAAAAGTCGTTCACAATGAAGAATACTTTTGGGGACATTCTCAGAAATTTCGAGATATACATTTCATTTCTCATGACATTATCTTAAATATATGATATTTTCATCAGAATCGTTAGAGCCAATTTTGAGAAAATTAAAATTTTCGAAAAATGTTCCATGTAAAGGGTAGTCTGGGGTGGGGGGATTTTCTTGAAAACCTTCGTGTCGCATCTCTGGAAGATACTGAACCTAAATACCAAGTTTGGTGCTTATCCGACTGTTCGTTTTTGAGTTATGCTGTTCACAGGCACACAGACACACAGACACACACACACAGACACACACACACGGACACGTTCCCAAAAATGCTTTTTTTGGATCCAGGAGGTCTCAAAACATGTATTTCCGGTGAAATATCGGTATCGAATTTTTGGGTAGAATGCAATACTTCCCCTACTTACTGTACGTAGTAGAGAAAGTAATAAACGTAGGTGTGTAGAGAAAATCATCTTGAGTGTAACACAGATATTTATTGAAATAAAAGTGGTTTGTTATAAAGTTCTTGCCACGTCTGATTAGTTTCACCCTTACGGGCACTAGTGGTAGCATGCCCTGCTCCTGCATACCGCAATGTTCATTGAGGACAGCGTCTAAACCATCTGGAGTGTTATTTCCACTATAATGGATTTCAGATGCTCTGTTTACCCGAGTGTAAGAGAATCGATCAGGTGAGACAATTCCATTTGCTAATTTCGCCGTAAACTGACTCTAGGATGCAACCGCTTTGACCTTAGGCTAACCAAAACCAGGCTACCGCTTTCGTGTGCAGACACTTACAGGAAAGTTCTTCGAGCACAACGAGAAGTTGGAGAAACCGATTATGTGTGTCTCGGTCAAATTAAAGTTAACACTTTCAAAATACATTTATGAGACACTATTGTCAAAAAAGAAATTCTTATTTTCAATACCACTTACTTGTTGCAGGTAGAGGATGTATGGCATTCTGCCCAAAAATGCATGCTTTGTGTTTACCCGGACCAAAAACTTATGTTTTCATTCACATAATTTCTCTTCTATCTCTTCTACAAACTATTGTTCCAAAAGCTACTTCTTAAGTACACCCATTGTTTAAATTTGGTCAAAAATTAAAAAAAACACAAAAATTAAGTTTTTATATCCAAGATTATAATAAATGATGATATAACTGAACAAATATTTTAGCGGCCCATTGTAGAGTTTGGACCACGGTCTGGGGATTACGTTAGATTGCATGAAGTGTCGAAAGGTGTGAAATATAGGAAGCACTGGCTTGTAGGGCACCGGATCGCTTGCTCAGTTGAAGGATAAGTATATATTGGCCACGAATCTGGGTCGCCGAATCCACGCCACTTAAGACCAGGGCCCTGGGGCCCTGCCATAAATAGCTTAATTATTATAACTGTGCTAATCTCCAGACCGACGAGAGCTGAACAGATAAGCCATGTGTAGATACATTTAAGTTCCTGCACGTTAGTTAAGTTCCTCCCAACCAGAGGACCTCCCAGTATCTAAGTAAGCTATTAGTGAATAGTTGATTTTATGCAAACCCCGGGCTTTTATTTATCTCCTTATGGTACCTCTCTATCCCGGTACCGATCCGCTCTACGTTCTGAGAGTACACCCTCGTTCTAAGCAACCCCCGAGGGTGATACAATATTTTATTTTAAATTTTTAGGCTGCGAAATAAGCTACGATAGAGAAAATGACAAACAGTAAACTTAATCCATTTCAAATTATGTATGGCATTATACAAAGAACTCTTAACAAAACAAGGCGAAAGAAAAAAATTAAAATTCTGTGGGGTAATTATATAATAACAAAAACAGAGCAACAAAATATATAGACTGCAGAGATGAACGTTTTAAGAAAAGTAAAGGCTGTACCTACAATATTAGATCAAATACAAAACGAAGTAATAAGAGCAGAATTAAAAATACAGGATGTATCTTTATTGGTGTCATATACTTGGGCACGTGTTCCTGTCACCAAAACAGTAAAACAAGTTCATATGTACATGGGTCTGAAAATCAACCGTTTCGTTGTTGTAGGTCAAAAAGATGTATTCCATGAGTGAACAGACGGATTTGCAGTACATGTATGGCCGTGCAGACGGCAATGCAGCACGAGCACGTGAACTTTATGCAAAAAGGTACCCTAACAGGCAGTCACCGTGTGAAAGAACATTCACACGAGTTCACCAACGCTTGAGAGAGAATAACGCATTTGAGAGGAGTACTAGGGATGTTGGGAGACCAAGAGCGGTACGAGGCATTGAGGTTGAAGAATAGGAACTTTAAAAAATAGTCAAACAAGGAAATCGAGAAACAGGACTAGCTAGGAGTGAAGAAGGAACAGGCTGCTATCGTAATCCTTGATAGTGAAGATGATGATGTCCAAAAACTACTTTGAACATTTAGCCTCAATTACATACTATGGCTTTTACTCTCTGACTCTTTTAAGGCTTAATTTAAATGTCCAAGAACACACGCCCTAATAATCTGTATTTATTTCCAATGTCTCTTACTCGTCTTTTAAAAATCCGCCATAAGTTGTAGTTTGTAAGCAATCTTTTTCAAATATTCAGCAAAAACTCAGAGAGAAGGGACCTATAAAACTAGGATATTATTTTTGATACACTTTTAAACTGCTCTAAATATAACGTAATTAATTCGAGCACTAAGAATAAATTGTGGAAAATTTTGTATTTAAAGATTTAAACATTATTTTCTGAAACAGTCATAAGAGTGCATAAAATCATGTATGTAAGTTTTTTACGTTAGTATTTAAATAATACGGTGGTATTTTAGTTTTTCAAAATTACGTTTTCTGCATAGTACTCGTATGGAACACAGATTAGTTACAATAATAAAAGTAATTTATCTTTTTTCCTCAAAAATGATTAAAGATATCGGAATGTAATTTACCTAGCGGGATGGCACTGTGACACGTATTTGATAGGTCCTAGGTTCATCGCCGATGACCGCTCACCCCGACTCATGGGTTATTCGTGGTTTCCCCGGGGTTAACAGGCAAATACTAGGGAGGTTTCTACTCAGCCACGATTTCCTTTCCGTCAATTTCCTTTCAGTCCCTTTCCTGAAGTGCTTCTCGGTTCAGGACAGATGGCGCGGGTTCATGTTCACCGGAATGAATATTCCCCCTGGACACCAGAGGACTGCTCGACTGGTGGGTCGTTTGTCGCCTTCTCTCGGTGGCTCCAGCAACGGAAAGGATGTGCTAGTTTGGAAAAGTTAGGGTGTTTCACGCGTGTCGTGACATGTCTGTCTACGGTCTGTAGCCTCCTGTGTGGTTCCTTCACTTCATCTCTTCCTCTTGGTGTGGTAGGTACAATAGACCTACTGTGTTTGACTCAGGAGTTTAGCTATGACCCTGTGGCTGACGTAAGCGTGCCTGAGCAAGCGCTTTATTGTTTTACACCCTGTTCCAAAGGTATAAATATTCCGTGAAGCAGCATCAGTAATACATTATATTACCACATCAAAGAAAACAATTGTGATCATATCTTTAACCCTTTGCTTCATAGTGGTATTGTTACAACACCACCTCTCTGGTATTTTTTTCCCGCATGCTGCATGTTGGTATTTTCTTAATACCTGGTTCGGCGATATCCATGTGCTTCCCTCTATTGGCCAGCCTAGAAACTTTTCCGACAGCTACGCTGTTCCCGTCAGAATGTCTAGTCTTCTAGCGGAGTGCAGGCCGTGGTTACATGATTTCGAGCCGTACGATAGTGAATGTTTTCCCCAAAAGTTTTAGTTAGTATTGCTACATCCAAACATAAGTTATATGCTGTATCTATTTACAGATATATTATAGAAACATGATGTAATATAAATGCCAGAAATTGCTATTTACATACAACACAGTAAATGCAACAATGGATGGTACTGTTTCCATACCAGTAAGCGCAGCTGCATAGACTTCAATTTTGAAGTGAGAACGCATATTGCTATTATGATAATGGGTGTCTATATCTACTTGGTGTATAATACTAAATTATTCTTATAAAATTACTGTTTAACTAGTTATATTTTATTAGGCATTGAATGGTCTCAAGAAAGCTTTCAGGTATACAAAACCTGAGTATCTTCTCTTGCATGCCTCAGTGGATTGTCGTGTTCTGATTTACAGAGATTGAAAATGTCTGGGCGCAACGTATGGACTTTGGATGAAATTAATCAGGAATTGTTAGCGGAAATATGGCCTGATATTCCTAGTGAAGTTTTTGAGGATGACTTCATATTGTCCGATGAGGAACCGTCACAGTACTCGGAGTCAAGTGTAGTCAACGAAGAATTTGTGCTTGCCTCAGCAGAGAATGAAACCTTTTCTCCTGATAGTGATGGAGTTCACGAAAATGTAAGAGGCGAGTTTCATTCTACAGGAAATCAAGTTCCTGAACCATCAAATGAATTTAATGCCAAAAACCTATGTTCATCTACTACTTCAACTGGCTCCGTTCTCATGCCTAATACGATGGAAACTTCTGCAGTCAACAATCAAATTGAAACAGATTCTGATGATGACACACATTTACTGTACGGGATGAACAATGGAGGCTGGTCCCGAGGACACGTGGAACGCCAGCGTCTGCCTTTCATGCAACTTACAGGACCTGTGCTGTTTGACAAAGCTGAATATCCAGTGGATGTTTTTCGCCTAATTGACGATATTGTGTATCACAGCAATCTATACGCCACACAGATAGAAGGGGGCATAAAATACACACCAACCTTTCTGACGATAAATATTTTAATGGATATAAAAATTTCCAAGCTACAGAGCTACTGGCCCTCTGATCCCAAACCCAGGGATTTTTACGTTAGTAGCCTTATGCCTGTAAACAGATTCAGCTGGCTCTTATCTCACTTGCATTTTAACGACAACTGCTTGTAGCAGCCAAAAGGGCCCCCTGGGTACGACAAGTTGTTCAAAATCAGGCTTGTCCCTGAAACCCTTTCTAGAACTTTTGAGGAATATTACCGTCCAACTCAACACCAAGCAGTGGATGAATCTATGATCAGATTCAAAGGTCGCTCAACATTAAAAAATACATGCCTGCTAAGCCTGTGAAAAGAGGTTATAAGGCATGGGTTCGAGCTGATTCAAAAGGTTATGTCTGCCAGTTTGAAGTCTACATTGGGAAGGTTGGAGACGTGACTGAAAGGGACTTGGGAGGCCGTGTTGTGAAAACACTATTCTCTTATTTAGAAGAAAAAGGATACCAAATATACGAGGGCTGAATTTTTTCTGTAGCTTCCTTGATAGTTTTATGTCTCTACCACGAATACTTGAAAAGAGCAGGGTTTCATGTATAATGTCCATAAGCGACAGCACTCTCGTAACGGTAGGTTGGTAGTAATGCTGTATGTTGTTGACCCTACCTGAATTTCGCATACCACAAACTGGAGGTGACACGAGAGGAGCAATACAGCGCAGTAAAATTTTATTTTCGTTTAAATCATACAGCCTTGAAACCTTCGAAAAGCTGAAGCAAGCATACGGTGAAGATGCACTACCTCGTGCAACGGTGTTTAGGTGGTTCAAGGACTTCAAAGAAGGGCGAGTCCTCTGTGCTAAGCAAGGTGGGCCTGGTGTTTCGGAATGGAATGATTTACCAGCATGCAGCTTCCCCCCTCACACTACTGTTACAGCACCTACTACACGTCAGTATTGGCTACCCTGAGGAAGCACATTACAAGAAAACGTTCAGAACATCATCGGAATGGGTGGCGACTTCATCACAACGTGTGGCCTCACGTCGCAAATCAAGTCCAGGAATTTTTGGCTAAATTCAACATTACCTGTGTGCCGCATCAGCTTTAAAGCCCCGGTCTTACCCCCTGTGATTTCTTTTTATTCCCAATACTAAAGGCAAAGCTCCGGGCATTCGATTTGAGAGCACTGAAGCAGTGCTAAAGAAAAGTGAGGCGATTCTCAAAGACATGACAAAGAATGGCCTGCACCATGTGTTCGAGGACTGGCAGAGACGCTGTAAAAAGTGCATTCAGTTAGGAGGGGACTACTTTGAAAAAGATCATGTCAACATTGAAATGGAATAATAAATATCTGTGAAACAAAAACGGTCTCAGACTTTATTGATCAGCCCTCGTATTTTGATAATTACTTTGCACCGGTACTACTGATGGAATATCTAGCACAAAAGCATATTTATGCAGCAGAAACAGTCGGAAAAACAAGAAAGTATCTACCCAAAAGTCTAAAAGGTGACAAGGAGTTAGCAAAAGGTGACTGGTTGTAAAATCAGAAGCGCGTAGTATTTTTGAAATGGAAGGATAGAAAGGCTGTGCATTTCCTCAGCAATTTTCATGACCCAGCAGCAGATGGGACTGTAATGAGGCGCCAGAAAGATGGAACAAGAATTACAGTAAATAGTCCTACTATGGTGATAGATTATAATGCTCACATGGGATGTGTTGACAAATCAGACATGCTGAAAGCTGGTTATGAAATAAATAGAAAGGGCAAGAGGTGGTACATGCGCATTTTTTTACATTTCTTCGATATTGCAATTGTGGACTCTTTCATTATATTTCGTGAAAGATCTGAGGGGAAACTAATAGACCTAAAATGTTTTCAGTTATCCTTCGTTAATGGGCTGCTTCCCATAAAATTGCCAAAAGAAAAAGCAAACTAAAACAAAAAAATCAACAAGTTCAAGCCCAAAGTTTCTCAGGAGCATTGGTTCAAAAGCAATCTTCATATGCCAGTGAGAGGCACATGGAAACGATGTCCTAACTGCAGCTCTTCAGCCAATCAGCAGCGCTCATGGTGGTCATGTGAAGCATGTGGTGTCGCTTTGTGCCTCAAAAATAACAAAAATTGTTTTGAAGAATACCACAAACAGTGAACTGTCTTTGTGAAAGGAACTGTTTGTATTCCAGTGCACCTAGAATTGTGTGTAACCTAAGCAGTGTGCTTTACAGTGGTATTGTGAGAATACCACATAATTTGTTTTAAAAAATATAAGGCTTTTTTTCAAATTTATTTGAGTAATTCTTTGTTTTATGTTTGCATGTGTGTAAAATTATTCCGTTTTATAATAAAACATTCTTGAGATAGAGCTTGCTATTTTTTATGCATCAAAGGGTTAATAAGTAAACCTGTAAAACAATATAATTATAACCATATACATATGAAACATTACAGCTCAACTGCACCTGTTGACACTTTTGAACTGCTGGTATTACGCTGTTTACATTGTAGCCAAGAAGCTCCCCAAGCCACTGTATGCTTGCAGTTCAAGGACAAAGCCATTCTCCTGGGACAACCACAGTGTTTAGGTCGCGGTGAATGAGGTATCCCTCTCAGTTCAACTACCTATACCAATCTGCATGTGTCGTGAAAAAGGTCAAGACGACTATGTGATATAAATAGAATTTGAATGTAGACAAACATCAGCATTAGAGCCACAAACTGAAATAAAAACTAGATGGGGCAAGGAAACATATTTTGGAATTGGTATAAAGCACATCACGGGAATTGCATGGCTTAGATTGAGAGGGTTGAAAGCTCACGAGATTTTGACGATGCTGATAGGAGGTTTTGCCCATTATGCGGAGAACAGGAAGACTGGGAGCATATTTAGGCAGCAATGGAGGGTGCTATGAAAAAACTCTGTGTTACACTCACATGACTTTCTCTACTGTTGTACAAACTATTTGTACACACGCTTATCTTCCATATGCTTCATGTTAATCGAGATATCGAGATGTTAATCTTATTGCTAATTTTCTTGTAGATGCAAGGGGAATTGGTAGGCTTTAAGCGATAGTCAAATATTTTAAGAGCTGGTTGCTATGTGGAGAATTCCATTCTCTTTGAATTACCAGGACAAAAAACTGAATAAAAAATTGCCATTTGAGAAAAAGTATCAGTATTGGAAAATTTAAGGGAATAACGAGCAATATCTCGAAAATGGTTCACTCAAAAAAACAATATATGACATTAATAGTGGATTTTAACCCGATATACATTTTTTGTGTAGTAAAATTTTGTCTATCTCTTATGGTTTACCAGTTATGTAAAAGTCGTTCACAGTGAAGAATACTTTTGGAAACATTCCCAGAAAATTCGAGATATACAATTCATTTGCCATAAAAATGTCTTAAAATTATGGTATTTTATTCAAAATCGTTAGAGACATTTTGGAGAAAATTAAAATTTTCGAAAAATGTTCCATGTAAAGGGTAATCTGGGGTGGTGGATTTACTTGAAAACCTTCGTTTCGCGTCTCTGGAAATACTGAACCTAAATACCAAGTTTGGTGTTATCCGACTGTTCATTTCTGAGTTATGCTGTTCACAGACACACACACACACACGGACATGTTTCCAAAAATGTTTCTTTTGGATTCAGGGGGTCTCAAAACATGTATTTCCGGTGAAATCCCGATATCGAATTTTTGGGTGGAATACAATGCTTCCCCTACTTTATAAATCTACCCTACTAAAAAATCTGATGTGTTACACTCACATGACTGTCTATTCTTCTGCAAACTATTTTTACAAACGCTTATTCTCCATATGCTTCATGTTAATCGAGATGTTAATCTTATTGCTAATTTTCTTGTAGATGCAAGGGGAATTGGTAGGCTTTAAGCGATAGTCAAATATTTTAAGAGCTGGTTGCTATGTGCAGTATTCCGTTCTCTTTGCAATACCAGGACAAAAAAATGAATAACGAATTCCCATTTGAGAAAAAGTATAAGTTTTGGAAAATTTAAGGGAATAACAAGCAATATCTAAAAAATGGTTCACTCAACAAAAACAATATATATGACATAAATTGTGTAGTAAAATTTTGTCTATCTCTTATGCTTTACAAGCTATGCAAAAGTCGTTCACAATGAAGAATAATTTTGGAGACATTCCCAGAAAATCCAATATATACATTTTATTTGTCATGAAACTATGTTAAATATATGATATTTTAATCAGAATTGTTAGAGCCATTTTTGAGAAAATTAAAATTTTTGAAAAATGTTCAATGTAAAGTGTAATCTCAGGTGGGGGGATTTTCTTGAAACCCTTTGTTTCTCATTTCCGGAAGATACTGAACCTAAATACCAAGTTTGGTATTTATCCGACTGTTCGTTTCTGAGTTATGCTGTTCACAGACACACACACACATGGACATGTTTCCAAAAATGCTGTTTTTGGATTCAGGGGGTCTCAAAGCATATATTTCAGGTGAAATCTCGGTATCGAATTTTTAAGTGGAATACAACACTTCTTCTTCTTACTATACGTAGTAGAGAAAGTAAGAAACATTACCGGAAGTATTTTTGGCTTCCAACAGACGGTGGACAGCACGCTGGAACAGTCAGAACAGGCCAAGCTTGGGCACATACATAATGGATGTAGTGTACTAAAGAGATAAGATGTTTGTGTAAATTCTGTTTAAACATATATGGTACTTGAGCATTTGTGTGCGAGCGTTTGTGATTCAGAGTATTTTTCATTTTATTGTGTATGTTTATGGTGTTGTGATTATAAAATAATTACTTTCTGGTCAATTCTGCGAGTCAAATTTATAGACCAGGTATTTGTCTAGAGAGCATGTACGGTCGTGTGTTACGCAATTAATATAATACTAAGAACTTAATACATGCTTATAACTCTGGTAGATAGGTGTGTAACAAGTTTTGAAAACGTTTAGATAAAGACTGTAAGATAAAAATTGCCCTATGGATACCCTTAATCGAGATAAGCTTTGCTTTACTCGTAGGTAGAAGAATGCAGTAGGCTAAAGCAATACTCGGATTTTTAAAGAGCGGTGCGCTAAGAATTGTTTAAACTAATAACAAAGAATATATCCAAAATTGTTAACGGCAGCAAAAAGCTTTGTTTGTTGACAAGATTGTCTGCTTTAACGAGATCTACATGTTTCTGATATATAACGTTCTCTATCTCAGTTTACCAGTTATACAAAAGTTATTCACAATGCAGAAGATTTCATGGGTTATGCGCAGAAAACTCAAATGTTTTATCAAGTGGAGCATTTCACAAGAAACAGATTTTCATTTTTAAAACTACTTTACTGGAAAATTGAATGAGCGAGAAGGTTCCTGGTAACGTGTGAGGCTCACATTGGGGAAGTCCCAGGTTGGAGTCCCTTGAACCGAACACTCTGACATTGTGTCTTTTATGGTTTTCCCCAGGTAGGTAGGCGATTGCTGTCGCGAATTTCCCTGTTCCCATTTCCTTCCCTTAGGGGGAGGGATTCCGACCCCTTCAGCTGCCGTGGAGCGAGCGTTGCGGACGCCTAGCACTCGTGGAACTTCTGACGTTACCAGAAGTACGCCGGTCCAAAAATCTTAGCCGTTCCCAGAAGGAGGCTGTTTGGATCGGGTTGGACTCGGCGGGAGAATGGTACGGCTGGGCAAAGCCCAGTGTCTTCCGACACAGCCTGCTGCAAGACGGAGGCACATTGTCGCTCCCACCGAGGTCTTCAGTAGTCCTATCCTCTGAGCTTGACGCGCGTAAGTGGTGGACTCACTTCCGTCTCTGTGAAAGCGGAGGGGGGTGACGGAATATAAAATAGGTACCATCCTAATGGAGAAGCTCACGAAGGTTCGCCTCCCTGTGTCAAGGGCGAAGCTGGGTTGCCAGCTCTTGCGCATTAGATTTACGTCCCCATATCCTACCATTTCATTTTTTGTCATGTTTCAGGGCCGAAACATCAGGCCAGTGGACGGGGTGGCGAAGCGAGTGGTGGCGGAGTTTGCTTTGTCTTGGCGTCCAGTGTGTGGCAGACCCTCAGAGACACCTCTATTTGGGAAGGGAGACATGTGTGAGTGGTCCCGACAGAGTCGAAATCTCACATCTGGAGACGTTACAGATCCCGCCTACCGCCCCGGATCTGGTCCGTCCTTTATTTCCTTTGTTTCACCAATTCTTCTCGGAAGTTCAGTGGATACAACAGACCCTCCTATGTATTTCTGTACTAAAATTCTCCTCCGCGCCTATTCTAATCTAGTGGAAAGTTAGATCCACAGGACTATGGAAATTAAGTTTATGCTAACAAATCTATTGTAAACATGTCAAAGTTTGGCAAAAATTAATAATTTCATTAACGAGTTCTCTTTACACCCAACACACTATTACCTCATTGCAGTGGTTGCTCGTGAACATTTTAGTGGGGCACAACTTATAAAACACAGCAGATATTGCATAGAATCCACAAACAGGAAATTATTACACTGTAATGAAAAAAATAGGACTGACAAAGCAAAACAAAAGAGACACCCACTGTAGTGGGAACAATGGTACATCAATATAAGTATCGTAATATTATAGAGAGGTAAATACGTGATATGTTAAATGTAATGAGGCTAGGTAGCCGTGCAGGTGAAAGTCAGGTAGCAAGATACCAAACAATACCAGCGGAGACATCTCTGGGGTAGCACAAGCCCAGGGCTTAGGCTGAACATGACTCGTAGAGACGCTGGAAATGGATTGATGGATGGATGGATAGAGGCTGGGATACAAGGGAAAGTTCAGAAGCGTCACAAGGAGAAAAATCTGATGTGTTTCACTCACATGACTTTCTCTACTCTTGTACAATCTATTTTTACAAACGCCTATTCTCCATATGCTTCATGTTAATCGAGATATCGAGATGTCAATCTTATTGGTAATTTTCTTGTAGATGCAAGGAGAATATGGTAGGTTATAAGCGATAGTCAAATATTTTGGCGCATTTCATTCTCTTTGCATGTCCAGGACATAAAAAAAATGAATAACGAGTTTGAGAAGAAGTATAAGTATTGAAATATTTAAGGAAATAACAAGCAATATCTCGAAAACGGTTCACTCAACAAAAGAAATGTATATGACATAAGTTGTGTATTTTAACGCGATCTATATTTTTTGTGTAGTAAAATTTTGTCTATCTCTTATAGTTTACCAGTTATGCAAAAGTCGTTCAGAATGAAGAATACTTTTGGAGACATTCCCAGAAAATTCGAGATATACATTTCATTTCTCATGATATTATCTTAAACATATGATATTTTCATCAAAATCGTTAGAGTCATTTTTGAGAAAATTAAAATTTTCGAAAAATGTTCCATGTAAAGGGTAGTCTGGGGTGGGGGGATTTTCTTGAAAACCTTCGTGTCGCATCTCTGGAAGATACTGAACCTAAATACCAAGTTTGGTGTTTATCCGACTGTTCGTTTTTGAGTTATGCTGTTCACACACACACAGACACACAGACACACACACACACAGACACACACACACACAGACACACACACGGACATGTTTCCAAAAATGCTTTTTTTGGATTCAGGAGGTCTCAAAACATGTATTTCCGGTGAAATCTCGGTATCGAATTTTTGGGTGGAATGCAATACTTCCCCTACTTACTGTACGTAGTAGAGAAAGTAAAAATGAGAACAAATGTTCTCTTACGACGCTAAGGTGATTAGCTCATCATCTTAGCGCTTTAAAATAGTTAGGGAAAAAATAGCTTCCTATTCAGGGTGCATAAATAAGACAGAGCCCTGAGATTCGCACGACCATTACAATATCATCAGGGGTGTGAAGAAGCTGTTAGCAATTTTAGGATAGACAGATATATAGAGAGGGAGGTACAACTTCATAGATAGGTCCCATAACCCTCTTATATAATTGTGGGAATGAAGTCACGGCAGTGAAAGCTTATTTCATCACGTGTTACTAGCCCTACATAAATGGCCAACACAGAAGTGTTGTAGGGGCATTTTCTTACAGCACATCAACACCCATATATGGAATGAAAACGAGGAGCAGTCTAGAGGTCCGTCGCAATTAAACATATATATTCTCTTTTATTAATAACATTCCTTTTTATTGCAATTGTTTAGCGTGCTTTTTTATTTCTATTCTTATTCTTTTTAATATGTTCGCTATCGTCTTTATATTTAATCGGGCGAATACTACAACCTCATTCTATGACGATCTTACATCAAATTTCATCGCTGCCATATCCTCCTTCACGTTCTGGTCTTCGAAGATGGCTTTCTGCGTTTATGAATCAATATTCCTGCTGGTATTATTTTCGGTTTCCTCTTGAGGACTAATTTGAAACACGGCCCCTGTATACCGAAATTAGATACCACTAATGACTAGATATTGTGAAACATGGCAGGCCATGACAGAAACAAAGGAAACGCTGTCTGTTAGGTATCCATTTCACAGCTACAACATGGGTAACCAAGACGACAGTGTGATGTTGCAGTTCATTTGGCAGGTGTCACAACCCTTTTATTTGCGTGCACAACCACAAGCGATAAACCTGTTCATTAGTAGCGTTGCATTCATTACCACAAGTATGAGGCTGATGCAACATGTTTTAACAGCGATGTCAATTTGCTGGTTATTAGTTTATGTACGTCATGTTTTAACACGAAAATGCCATTTCGGGGAGGACAATTGCTAGGGATGAACATTACTGACCAGGTAAAAATCTGATGCAGTACACCTACAAGGCTTTCTCTAGCCACTGTCGATTATTACTTGAAGTACTGCATTTCACCCAACAACTCCATACCGAGATTTTACCGGAAATACACGTTTAGACGACTCTAAACACAAATAAACACATTTTTACTTCCTCTACTACGTATAGTAAGCAGGGGAAGTATTGTATTCCATCCAAAAAATCGATACCGAGATTTCACCGGAAATACATGTTTTGAGACCCCATGAATCCAAAAAAGCATTTTTGGAAACATGTCCGTGTGTGTCTGTGAACAGCATAACTCAGAAACGAACAGTCGGATAAACACCAAACTAGGTATTTAGGTTCAGTATCTTCCAGAGATGCGACACGAAGGTTTTCAAGAAAATCCTCACATCACAGATTACCCTTTACATGGAAAATTTGTCGAAAGTTTTAATTTTCTCAAAAATGGCTCTAACGATTTTCATCAAAATATCATATGTTTAAGATACTTTTATGACAAAAAATGTATATCTTGAATTTTCTGAGAATTTTCTGAGAATGTCTACAAAAGTATTCTTTTGCATAACTGGAAAGCTATAACAGATAGACAAAGCTTTACTAAACAAAAATGTAGATCTGATTAAAATACACAATTTATGTCCTATACATTTTTTTGTTGAGCGAACCATTTTCGAGATATTGTTTGTTATTCCCTTAAATTTTTCAATACTTTTTCTCAATTGGGAATTCGTTATTCATTTTTTTTTGTAATGCAAAGAGAATGGAATGCTCCACACAGCAAGCAGCTCTTAAAATATTTGACTATCGCTTATAACCTACCATATTCCCCTTGCATCTACAAGAAAATTAGCAATAAGATTAACATCTCGATTAACATGAAGCATATGGAGAACAAGCGTTTGTAAAAATAGTTTGTACAAGAGTAGAGAAAGTCATGTGAGTGCAACACGTCAGGTTTTTAGGAAAAGTGTCCATGTGTGTGTGTGTGTGTGTGTGTGTAAGAGAGAGAGAGGGGGGAGAGAGAGAGGGAGAGAGAGAGGGGGAGAGAGAGCGCAGCGTAACAAAAACGAAAAATGAGTAAAATACCAAATTTGGTATTTAAGTCCGGCGTCTTCCAAAGAAGCGGCACGAAGACTTTCAAGAAAATCCTCCCCACAACACCCTTGCCATTCTCAAGAATAGTTCTAACATTTACATGACAAATAAAGTGTACATCTTGAATTTTCTGCGAAATAATAGACAAAATGTTACACACAAAATAATCTAGATCACGTTGGAACACACAAGTTATGTCAGATAATTTTTAGGGGGGAGGAGACGTTAAGTATTTACGAGATATTCCTGGTTATTGCTTTTAATTTTAAAATATATGCTGAACATTTGTCAGTAAATGTTTAATTATATTTGTATAATTATTTTGAAAAAGACAAAGAATAAAATGAAGAATTTATGAGACGAAAAATAAACAATGCCAACCTACAGGATTTATGAAATTACCCAAACAAATTTATTTGCTTAATAATTGTAAATAGTGTTAGTTGCACTCAGATGACTTTCTCTACTCTTGTACAAACTATTTTTATAAACACTTATTCTCCATATGCTTCATGTTAATCGAGATGTTAATCTTATTGCTAATTTTCTTGTAGATGCAAGGGGAATTGGTAGGCTTTAAGCGATAGTCAAATATTTTAAGAGCTGGTTGCTATGTGGCGCATCCCATTCTCTTTGCATGTCCAGGAGATAAAAAAACGAATAACGAATTCCCATTTGAGAAAAAGCATAAGTATTGGAAAATTCAAACAAATCGCAACAAATATCTCGGAAATGATTCACTGCACAAAAGTAGAAGTATATGACATAAATCTAGCTCTACATTTTTCTGTAGAAACATTTTGTCCATATCTTACGGTTTATCACTTATGTAAAAGCCACTCAGAAAGAAGAGGACTTTTGGGTACATTCCCAGAAAGTTCAGGATGAACAATTTATTTGTCATAAAAATATCTACTACGTATAGTAAGTAGGGGAAGTATCGTATTCCACCCAAAAATTCGATACCGAGATTTCACAGGAAATACATGTTTTGAGACCCCCTGAATCCAAAGAAAAGCATTTTTAGAAACATGTCCGTGTGTGTGTATCTGTCTGTGAACAGCATAGCTCAGAAACGAACATTCGGATAAACGCCAAACTTGGTATTTAGGTTCAGTATCTTCCAAAGATGTGACACGAAGGTTTTCAAGAAAATCCCCCCACCCCAGATTACACTTTACATGGAACATTTTTCGAAACTTTTAATTCTCTCAAAAATGGCACTAACGATTTTAATTAAAATATCATATGTTTAAGATATTTTCATGATAAATGAAATTTATATCTCAAATTTTCTGGGAATGTCTCCAAAAGTATTCTTCATTGTGAACGGCTTTTGCATAACTGGCAAACCATAGGAGATAGACAAAATTTTACTACACAAAAATTGCAGATCGGTTAAAACAAACAAACATTTTGTTTGTTGAGTGAACCATTTTCGAGATATTGCTTGTTATTCCCTTAAATTTTCCAATACTTACACTTTTTCTCAAATGGGAATAAGTTATTCATTTTTTCTATGTTCTGCTAATGCAAAGAGAATGGAATACTGCACAAAGCAACCAGCTCTTAAAATATTTGACTATCGCTTAAAGCCTACCAATTCCCCTTGCATCTACAAGAAAATTAGCAATAAGATTAACATCTGGATTAACATGAAGCATATGGAGAATAAGTGTTTGTAAAATAGTTTGTACAAGAGTAGAGAAAGTCATGTGAGTGTAACACTTCAGAATTATTTTAAACATTCGCCTGCGACCGGAGGAAACCACGAAAAAAATCTTAGGTCAGAAGGGACGGTCACCGGGGATCGAACCCAGGACCTCCCGAATGTGAGTTGCACACATTGAAACTAATATTAGTTAGATAAATCAGAAAATCTTACGGAAGAAACCAGCACTATTCGATTTAGGGAATGAACAACTTTTTCTGCTCTCTTGTATACGGCATTAAATCCATCACAAGCACAGAAAGTTGACGATGCGTTAGCTGTAACTATATTTGGTGCAACCGGGAACTGGGAGATGTTGCAATATTACCGTTTAGTACCAAATCACTGAACTGCCACTCCTGTCTCCGGATTCAGTGTTGCATACCGTCACAAATCGAAGGATCAGGTGAATAATCCCACTAAGGACTAATTCCTTTGAGGTATGTGTTCAATCTCAGGGCAGAGGAAGCGTCCTCCAGGTAGATTTCCTACAAGTAACTACGATCTGGTGTACATGAACGACGTTCTAACTTAAAATTTGAGGTAGTATTTTTAACACTTAAATAATTTCAGTCTAATTGTATAATATCAAATATAATAACAGCCCGCCTTAAAGCAATATGTGTATAAATAATATATAAAGTGTATGTAACAGTCATTTTATTATGTTTATATTATTATGTACGTGTATAATAATGTTATGTGAATGTAATACGTAATAGAGACGAAAAGTTGCTAACAATAAGGTAACAATGAGGTAACCTTAAGGCAATAATAAATTAAAAAGTTGAATAATGCTACTAGTAATTCTTGGAACAATAATGTAATATTTTAAAACAGTTTATAAATAGCCAGTCAACAACCAGAAAAGCTTAAAGTTAAATAAATGTATTCTACTGGGGTAGGATTAGCCAATGAGAGACTTGAAGAAGAAAAATTTACAAATTTAAGCGGTAAGCCAGTCGCTAGAAGGCAGCGTACCTGAGCAGTTCGTTCCCTCGGTACGTATTCAGTGTGAGACGAAAATTCATTACGACGAGAATATTATAAAGTTTACGTGTTTAAAATGTGCAAGTAATTAATAAATAATCTCACAGTTCTCTATATCAGTGAAGTATTATTTAATCGTGTCAAGGATTAGTAAAAGGAGTGGAGTAAAAATTATAACTTGTGTAAGCCTACATTCTTTAGCCACATCACCCGCTGATAAGAGATACATGTTTCTTAAATTAATACTGCCGCAGCCGAGGCAAACATAAATATAAATAATATTTAAAGAAACATAAAAATACAAAGTTTATTCCTAAACGTTGGGGTGAAGGCCACCGGAAACTTTGTACCGTACATGGGGAGAACACTCCAAGAAACTATTTCAAGTTTTGGCTCCCCGACAACGGAACTACAATACAACCTTCTTCAAATTGGCACCTAAACGTGAAGCTACGTCTCTTCCAAATTGACGCCCAAAGTGTGGTGCTAATAACATAAAGACAGTACTACTCCAAATTGGCACATAAACTGGGGCTAATAATTTAAAGAAACAACCTTCTCAAATTGGCTTTCCAACAGTGAGGCATTCAACTAATCTCAAATGTTCCTCTAGCAAAATTTAAAAATCTTTTATCTACACTGGTTGTAGAACTGAATAATGACTTCATTGTTTTCTGTATCAAATACTAACTATTATACACATGTTAAAATATCTGATGTGTTACACTCACATGACTTTCTCTACTCTTGTACAAACTATTTTTACAAACTGTTATTCTCCATCTATTTCATATTAATCGAGATAAACACTTGCAGAAACGATCTTTTGGCATGCAAAGAGAATTACATTTTACACATAGCGACCAGTTCTAAAAATATTTGACTATCGCTTAAGGCCCACTATGTTCCACTTGTTTTGTGTTAGCAAGGGCAATATAAAAATACAGTAGCCTTTAATCACAGATATATCTCTTAATAGCTGGTTGCTAGGTGCAGCACCATTCTCTTTGCCACAGATTAATACTATTTGCATATGCAAGACAAAAAAGAATAATAACGAATTCCCATTTGAGAAAATAAGTATTGAAAAATTTAAGGGAATAACAAGCAATATCTCGAAAATGGTTCACTCAACAAAAACAATATATATGACATAAATTGTGTATTTTAACGCGATCTACATTTTTTGTGTAGTAAAATTTTGTTTATCTCTTATGCTTTATCAGTTATGCAAAAGTCGTTCACAATGAAGAATACTTTTGGAGACTTCCCAGAAAATTCGAGATATGCATTTCATTTGTCATAAGAATATCTTAAACATATGATATTTTAATCAAAATCTTTAGAGCGATTTTTGAGAAAATTAAAATTTTCGAAAAATGTTCCATGTAAAGGGTAATCTGGGGTGGAAGAATTTTCCTGAAAACCTTCGTGTCGCATCTCTGGAAGATACTAAACCTAAATACCAAGTTTGGTGTTTATTCGACTGTTCGTTTCTGAGTTATGATGTTCACAGACACACACACACTGACATGTTTCCAAAAAAAAAAATTGGATTCAGGGGGTCTCAAGACATATTTACGGTGAAATTTCGGTATCGAATTTTTGGGTGGAATACAATACTTCCCCTACTTACTATACGTAGTAGAGAAAGTAAAAGGTATGGAAAACGTCTTGAAGGTCCTATACCCCCGAGTATCGATGTCCCATCTCTAAATTTAACATTGGTGGGATAGAGCATTTACACTCTCATAACTTCTATGGAGTATAAACCCTTGGCTCCCTATCGCAAATCTAGGAGTAATATCCCGGCAGGCAACAATAAACACTTGCAGATGATTGGAAAAGGAACAAATGTTTTCGTAGTACTATAACATCCATTGTTACTGAGAGCCGTGCTCTGGAATGCAGCATGAACAAAGTATGTTTGCTCACGTAACACTGTGAACACACACGCTACAGAACCGAAGGAAAGGTATTTCATGCCGTTGAACGTTTTAGGGCCAGGGAGTGGGGTTTGTTTATGGCCAGGGTGTGCGAATACAATAAAAAAACCGCAGAGGAGTACATTTCTCTTGGCAGCGCAGTAACTTGCATTACTGTAACCCACGAGTCAAGCCTTAAAACTTTTGTGAGCTAGTTAAAAATGTGTTCCCTAGATACCGACCACATTATGTTTCATTTCGCCATCTTCATTACGACTGCACTCGCGGATAAGTGCTGTGTTTATGATTCCTGGCCTATCTTTATCGTCTGCATCCTGCATCAATATGCTGCAGTAATGACGTCTGTAGAATGTTCATGCATCAGACATTTTCATGTGAATGGTTATAAAAAGGAGTCTTAAAACTTACTATGCATTTCAGACAAAACAAAAAGCTTTTCTGAATGTATTATGTTTTATATCTAGAATGCTGATTCACAGAACGTCCATAAATCCGCACCATAAGTATCCAGAATAGTAAGAAAGTGTAATGTTTTATTCATATGATTTCTCGACTCACTTTTCTACACATTACTCGTACAAAATCTTATTTTTAATTTCTCTACCAGTGCAATGTCGTTCATAAAAAGTGGCCTATTTCTCTAGTTTGACATAGCAGTTTTCTCTCCGTAAGGTTGAGGCAGTAGTTTTAACACTTAAATGATTTCAGTCTAGTTTTATAATATAAATTCAATAACAGCGCACCTTAAAGCAATATGTGTATAAATATAATATATAAAATGCAATTAACAGAGCTGTGATAATAGAGGCCGAAAGTTGATAACAATGAGGAAACCTTGAGGCAATAATGTATTGAAAAGTTTAATAATACTACTAGTAATTCTTGGAGCAACAATAATGTAATTTTTGAGACAGTTTTAAATAGCCAATCAACAACTAGAGAAGCTGAAAGTTAAATAAAAGTATTCTATTGAAGTAAAATTAGCCAATCAGAGACTTTAAATAGAAAAATTTGCAAATTCAAAGGTAAACGCCAGTCGCTAGAAGGCAACGTACCTGAACAGTTCGTTCGCTCGTTACGTGTTCAGTGTGAGACAAAAATTCATTACGGCGAGAATATTATAAAGTTTACGTGTTAAAAAGTGCAAGTAATTAATAAATAATCTCACAGCTCTTTATATAAGTGAAGTAAAAATTATAATTTGTGTAAGCCTACATTCTTTAGCCGCATCACCCCCTGCTAAGAGATACAAAGTTGATTCCTAAACTTGGGGCGAAGGCCACCGGAAAGTGAACATTGGGGCGAAGGCGACCGGAAGCTTTGTATCGTACGTGGTTGCAATACATCAAGTTTAGGTCCCAAACATTTGAGCTACAACACAACTCCTTCAAAAATACAACCTTCTCAAATTGGCTTTCCATAAGTGAAACAATAAAACTCCTCCTAAAAAAATAAAGACTTGCCTCAAGGTTTCCCCTTCAGGTAACCAAATTTCAATACCAATATTTCAACTTATATTACACTACATATGTGCCATCAATTTCAGCTTATTTATATCCATTATCTCCAAGACAATAGCCTTAATGCCACCATGTTCCCATCCAGCAACGATATACGTACACACTTATCTTCCGAACGCAGGGAACTCGCCACCGATCCAGAGAAGATGCTGTACCTATGCCCGACCAGAGGTCGTTCCAGGGAGGAGGAGGTAAGAGGGGACACCGGGCGGCCGGAACCAGGAGTGACAGGCACAACAATGACGGAGCCCCTACATGTTCCAGATTGCGACACCCCGACAGTCGGACAGGTAGACTGTCAGATGTGGTCCAACGCTCCTCAAGGGAGTTCAGGTACTCCGGCCACCAGTCGAAAGCCGAGAGACAGAGAAACATTCACATCCCTCAGGTAAAGCCGCATTAGCTGCAAGGTACTGTGGCGATTTTACATTCCGATCAGTTGAACCTGGGCGAATTGCTCTCGATTGCTGAAATGCTGCACTGAAACACCAAAGCCGACACTACCAACCCTGAAAGAGTGCTAATGCGGCAAAGGATGAATGAAATGCTGAATGGGGGGACAGGAAATTTGGTAGCTGGGAAAAACCACTCCATAATTCTCCTGACGACCCGGAAAACCCCCGAAAAAACCATGGGACAGAATGGACCCTCACCGAGGATTACACTATGGGACACCCGAATACGGGCCACGACGTTGCCGCCTGAACTATCCTTCTGGGTCTCTACAGTATTCTTCAAAACATTACGACCTCATCTCCCACCCCTGCCCAAGTCGGCAGAGCTTTAAGGATTGGTTTTACAAGGTTTGCGGTTAAAAGCAAGTGTCACAGTTGCCAAGTGTTTAATGATTCTTAAACACTGGAGAGCGATTATCGCGTGACACACATATTGCAAACTCACCGGTTTGCAAACTTACAACATCGAACACTAAACTGATTGCTGACGAAGTTGAAGTATAGAAAGCATACAATATTTGGCTACGTTGCTTCTCACTCTCCTAACGAGGGTCACCTTATGTTTTCTAATAGTTATTTCCCAATGGCAGGGAAAAAGCTCTCGTCAAGGGTTTGAGGCGATTACTCTGATTTATATTTTACTAGCAATTAAAGTATTGCATGCTACCCAAGATTAAAATACTTTTTAATCACGCGTTAAATTTTTCACTCAATACAAAAATATTCTTTTAACTACTATTATGATTCTAGCATGCTTGTATTCCAATAACTAGATATGTCTTGTAAATCTCTTTTGGTTTTTTAAACATTTACGAGTTGAAGTCATAAACATACACATACACACAAATTGTCTCGCTTTTTATTGCCCACTCTTTGTTATTAGCTCGTGTGGAGGTAATACGCTATTAAACAAAGACAAACTGCTGCCAGAACAGTAAACCAGGTTTGCAGAATGTCTCTGTCTTGATGTAATAAGGGTTAAAGTTGTTCTCCTGGCACCCAGGGTGAGATTAAAGACCTTATGGCACACTACAACTGCAGAGACCGATGCCTCCATTCTGTGGATTTGATTGTTACGTTATCAGGAAGTTACAGAACAGCAGTCATAACTTGAGGCGTTTGTGAAAGTTAACTTCTGCTTTTCTCAGGGGTGAACAGAATCACTCAGCAACCCAGTGTCAAATTCTTAGCTCTCTCTTAGCTGCAGGAAGTGCTCTGAATACAAAATCTTGTTACTTTCTCTACCACTTATAGTTTATTTGTATCTCGCTTCAACAAAGTATCCTTAGAAAAGCCTATTCTTCTATCTACTTTATGTTAATAGAGATAAACTTGAAAAATAGTTTCATTACATACTTTATTTTATGTACAAGGGAGTTGTAGAGGCTGAAGAGATGCCAAGTTTTTTAAACAACAGATGTTTGTCTTCGAAATTCCTTAATCTTTGCACATCACGAATTAAAAAGCTGACATAGCACCAAAAGATAAAAACAAGTTTCACATAAATTGTTAACAGTTATATGGCTGGTAACAATTGACTTTATGCTATCAAAATTGAGAAATTGTTTGTATTGAAGGTGTATTATATTTCAACTGTTGGGGAGCCGAACTTGTAGTAGTTGCAACCGCACGTATGGTAAACTGTTTTCGGTAGCCTTCGCCCCAAATGTACTTTCAAGTGGCATTTGCCCCAATTATAAAAAAATATTATCTTTGTAAGTTGACTGTTTCTTTAAATATTTATATTTAAGTTTGCCTCGGCTGCGTCAGTATTATCGTCAGAGACACGTTTCTCTTAGCAGGGTTGTGATGCGACAAGAATGTAGGCTTACACAAATCATAATTTTACTTCACTCCTTTTATTAATACTTGATACGATTTATATAACACTTCACTGATATAGAGAGCTGTGAGATTCTTTTTATTAATTCATTACGCTTTTTAACACGTAAACTTATTTTTCGTCTCACACGAATACGTATTAAATTTCTTGAAGACACTTTTTGCGTCTGGTTAGTAACGCTGTCTGCAAGCAACTGACTTCTAAATTTGTAATTTTTTCTCCTTTTTTGTTTCTGATTGGCTGATCCTAGTGAAATAGAATACCCTCATTTAACTAAAGCTTTTTCTCGTTGTTGATTGGCTATTTTATAAACTGTCACTAACATTACATTATTGCTTCCAAGAATCAGAAGTAGTCCTGTTAAACTCTCAAACTCATTATTGCCTCATTGTTACCTCATTGTTAGCAAATTTTAACTTATTATTCTCACGGCTCCTACATTATTAAATTACGTAATATATTTACATATCATAATACACATGGATACAATAATATAAACATTTACAATGACTGTAATGTAAGCTTTTTATATCTTGTTACATACACATATTACTTAAGTTATTGAATTTATATTTATATAATTAGACTGAAATCATTTAAGTGTTAAAAATACTGCCTCAAAATATGCACAACTGTGTGTTTAAACTTTAATATTCATTGTCGTACAGTCCGTCGAGTTCAGTCCTACGTCAATAGCTGGTGCAAAATCATGGATATTTATAAAGAAAGCATTAGATTTTAAATTTTCACATACACTACAAACTAGGTGAAAGAGAAAAAAAGGCATGAGGACTTGTTAGCTGATTATGGTGATCAAGTGTGTTCATCTGATACCATTGCAAGATGGATTCGAGCATTTGAAGAAGGCCGAGAGACATTGAAAGACAACCTTGCTCTGGCCGGCAGCAGGAAGCTGTGAGCGAATGAACAACTCAAAGAGTGAGGAAGTTGATGGAGAAAAATCGATATAATACTGTTGAAATGCTAATTATGGATGCCGGTATCAGTGTTGGCAGACTTGGCTGTATACCCCATGAACATTTAATGCTGCGAAAAATCTGTTCAAAATAGGTTCCGCATTCTCTAACCAATTAAAAGGAAAATTAAATAAAAAAGTCTGATGTGTTACACCCAAATGATTTTCTCTACTCTGGTACAAACTATTTTTACAAACGTTTATTCTCCATATGATTCATGTTAATCGAGATATCGAGATGTTAATGAATAACGAATTCCCGTTTGAGAAAAGGTATAAGTATTGGAAAATTTAAGGGAATAACAAGCAATATCTCGAAAATGGTTCACTCAAAAACTGTGGCAGTAATTTGTATCACAATAATGTAAATGCCAGAGTGATTGTAGTGTAAATAAGCATCATTGTATGACATTGATTTGAGATGTTTGTTAATTATAAGCATTGTTAGGAAATAGTTTACACGGCCTCACTG
Source organism: Deroplatys truncata (assembly GCA_030765065.1). Lineage (NCBI taxonomy): Eukaryota > Metazoa > Arthropoda > Insecta > Mantodea > Mantidae > Deroplatys > Deroplatys truncata. The sequence goes on from CM060976.1 coordinate 236,783,050, forward strand.
AAACTGACAATAAGAGCGGGCAACAATAAGCGAGGGGGTGAGTTGGTTATCAATTATTAGAGACAAGCAAATGACGTAGGATTGGCGCGCTTTTCTATAGAAATAGCGGGAATTTCTTCCCTAGAGCATATGTTTTAGTAATTTAGATTGGATATAAAAATAGACGCTAATGTTGGCGCGTTTTATTAACCAATAGCAGCTCGGTTATAATCTTTAGGTATATCATGGTGTGGGAGTAAAAAAGCTAAAGTCAGAGGCAGATTTCGTCAGTACAACAGAAGCATTCGCGTGTAATACGTCGACCAGTTCAACAAAATCATCCTCGCGTTACACGTCGCTGAGTCCAACAGAATCATTCAGAAGTTAAACGTCGCTACAGAATCTCTCACGTCTTAAAGTTTGTTATAAATGTGAAACACGCGAATTAATAATGTGTAGTAAATAAGTGATTATAGTGATATTAGAAAATATAACAGTTTCAGTCTGGAGTGTATCAAAAGTCAATATGTGAACTTAATTGTGACGGTAATAAAGTGTAAAAACAAATTATTTTATCAGTGTTATCTTTGAGTAACAAATCCTTTCCTTTACACACCATTACCATGTTATTTTAAGCTCAACGGTTTAAAGCAAAGTAAATGAAAACATAGGCAGACGTCAATTAGCAGTGTTTGTTAGAAAAAAACTGTGTTGTGTTAAGTAAGTTTATTTTCCTATCTACTTCATTTCCATCGAGATAAATCGTTCCGGAAATAGCTACATTAAACATTTGGTTATAGATACAAAAGAAATAGCGGTAGTCAAATGTTTAAGAACTGGGCGCGGTATGCTGGCCTTAAAAGTACTTACTGTTTCCATGCAATCACGAGAAACAGGACTTTAACAATTCGAATCATTTATTTTTTATTTATGGACGCTCTTTAACTGCTGTGTTCCTTAGCGACCCATTCCATATTGGACGCGAAAGACCGGTAATTTTCTCAGAGGGCTTTGAGGTTCTTTTACGTGCCGTAAATCTACGACACGGGACCACCGACTTTACTTCGCTTCCGAAGGATTTTTACGCCCGAAAAAGAATTCATCGACTTCCGCCGGGTTGAACCCGCGACCTCGGGAACTAGAGGCTGGCATGGTAAATACTACACCATGGAAGACGACATTCAAACCATTAATAACGGATATTTTAGAAACAATTTATGCTACAAAAAAAACGTAATTAAATAAATTGTGTGTTTTTAAGAGATCTATATTTTTTGTCTATTGCGTTTTCGTCTATCGGTTGTGCTGTTATGTGTTCCTTTTATGTTTTGTATCTGTGTTATACATCCAGCCAGTCACTTTACGTTGCTTGTCCCCTTGCTTAACGCACTCTTTGGTGCTCTTTTTTTTTTCTCCTCTCTGGTTTGCTTACGTGGCATGTGCTTTGGCCGTACGCGAGGAGTGGTGGATTTCTGTCGCATTGCAGGGATAGCTCTCTGCCCGGCAACAACTCATGCGGATTGTGGAAGTTTTTGTAATAGATTTAAGGAACGTCTTTTGTGATTATTTTGGATCGGCTTATGTAAAGGTAGGGTTTGTTATCAGTTTTATATCTTGGTAATGGTGAGTGAATTTTGGGGCGGAAAACGTAATGTGTGTTTTAAAATACGAATTCGTAAAGTGACTGGCTCTTGGAATTGTTCATATGTTTAGTGTGTTTTGGTTCTTTTCTAGGTTGAGTATATTTTCAGTACGTGATTTTCAGTGCATAGTTAGTTTAAAATTACAGAAATTCTGTTGTGTTAATTATGAGAGCAGTAATTGCAGTTGAGTTATATTTTCAGTACGTGATTTTCAGTGCATAGTTAGTTAAAAATTACAGACATTCTGTTGTGTTAATTATGAGAGCAGTAATTGCAGTTGAGTTATATTTTCAGTACGTGATTTTCAGTGCATAGTTAGTTTAAAATTACAGACATTCTGTTGTGTTAATTATGAGAGCAGTAATTGCAATTAAAACCCAATCATGCTGAACTTTTGTAACTGAAAACGGTTGGGTTGTAAAGTACATCTAGCTCAGCTGGACTTTGAAGCTCACTGTTACTAGAATTTCATAAAATTCTGTTTCGGTCTTGATCAACATTCTTAGCAAGTCTTTGACTAGATAAACATAATTAAATATATTGGTCTGATGTTTATAGTGGCCTTGTTTTATAAACTTTCTAAATTGATTTTGTTTGTGAATTTTAGGTTTTACTTAATTTTTGCTGTATTTAAAACTTGCCTTACTGCTCTGCTCAATTGGTTTTGGTTGGTTTACTATTTAAGCCATCTTTGTTTTACAGTTATTCTTTTAAGGTTGCTTTAGGGTTCTGGTTATTAATGTTTGTTTATTATTATCATTAAAGTACCCAAAAAAAGCTTATCAATAGTAGTATATTTTTGAGATTCTGGTTTCCATTTTGTTTTCCCCTACGGCACTCGTTAGGGCTTCCCTTTTCGCTTGGCCGGGGTTCCCTAACTCAGTCAAACCTTTCTTAAGCGTCTGCATGGTTTCGCTGCCTTGCTCCAGTGTTGTGTTTTGGGAGAAACAGCGGAACCATTGCACGCTTAACTTTACCAGTATAAAAGATTGTACAAAATTCCTTCCAATAGAAGAGGACTTTAGAACCTATTCCCCCAAAAATTCAAGATATATATTTTATTTGTTATGTAAATATCTTTAATATATGCTATTTTAATAAAACTCACTAGTCATTTTTTAGGAAATAGAAACTTCGAAATGTATTTCCTGTAAAGAGTAGCTGGGATGGAGGAATTTTCTTAAAAATCTTGTGTCGCATGTTTCAACGATATTGAACTTAAATACCAAGTTTGATATTTATCCGACTTCTCCCTTTTGAATTAAGGTGTTCACAAACACACACCACACACGGACCTTTCTCTAAAAACTCTTCTTTTTTTAGTTAAGGAGGTGAATTTCCGGTGAAATCTCGAAATCTAATTTTTCGGTGGAATACAATACTTCCCCTACGTACTATACGTTGTGGTGAAAATAAAAAGGGATCGAAATGAAATTTCGACTTAGGTTTAAATTTTCAGATGAACTTAAACGTTTTGAAAACAGGCTTATCCAATGATACGTTCCCTTACTGTCTGCCTTTCTGACGAATTCCACATACAACGTAATTGGCTGCTTGGAAACAGACACAAAAGTTTAAAAAGGGAAGCGACACAGTTGAGAAAGGAATATTGTATAAGATTAGTTTGTAATCGAAGGATTATTTGCTACAAAACGTATTCAATATTCTAAGGCGAATTCTGCCATTACAAGAATTACCCACCTTATATGTTAGTAACATAAAGAGTCCTGAATCGATGCTGAAACTTGCAAGTCTGGGTCTTAAACTGCGAGGCACGTAGTCGATTTCGACAGGAGGTCAGCAGGAGTCTGGTCTTACATCACCGATTAACGAAACGACACCTCCCCCCTGACCTGTCCTGGGACACACAGGATTTAGTAAACTACCATAAACTAAGTTTGCGCACGTCGGGGTGATGGAAAGGGGGGTTAAATTCAATTTTAAGGTTAAGAAAGTTGGCAGGGACATGGTATTTATGCTGGCTGGCTGACTTCCCGAGTCATTACCGGCAACACTTCGACGAGAAGTTTTCCGGGATTCTCTCCGGACAGCATTCTTTAAGACTGCTAATGTGCAAGAGTTCTCCGGCACGTCCGCATGCCCTCATTTTAACAGCTACATCGGCGATGGTAACAACAGTTGCTTCTTCATCTCCTTCTGCTTCGGCTCTCCTACCCTCCACTTGCTTCTTCTTGTTTGCTTACCTTCTACTTCCTTCGGTGTATTGTTACTTTCTCTACTACGTATAGTAAGTAGGGAAAGTATTGTATTCCACCCAAAAATTCGATACGAAGATTTCACCGGAAATATATGTTTTGAGGCCCCTGAATCCAAGAAAAGCATTTTTAGAAACATGTCCGTGTGTGTGTGTCTGTGAACAGCATAACTCAGAAACGAACAGTCGGATAAACACCAAACTTGGTATTTAGGTTCAATATCTTCCAGGGATGCGATACGAAGGTTTTCAAGAAAATCCCCCACCCTAGATTACCCTCTACATGGAACATTTTTCGAAAATTTTAATTTTATCAAAAATGACACTAACGATTTTGATTAAAATATTATACATTTAAGATACTTTCATGACAAATAAAATGTATATCTTGAATTTTCTAGAAATGTCTCCAAAAGTATTCTTCATTGTGAAAGACTTTTGCATAACTGGTAAACCATAAGAGATAGACAAAATTGTACTGCACAAAAAATATAGATCGCGTTAAAATACACAATTTATGTTATATACATTTTCTTTTTGTTGAGTGAACCATTTTCGAGATATTGCTTGTTATTCCCTTAAATTGTCCAATCCTTATACTTTTTCTCAAATGGGAGTTCGTTATTCATTTTGTTTTTGTCCTCGTAATGCAAAGAGAATGGAATACTCCACATAGCAACCAGCTCTTAAAATATTTGACTATCGCTTAAAGCCTACCAATTCCGCTTGCACCTACAAGAAAATTAGCAATAAGATTAATATCTCGATATCTCGATTAACATGAAGAATATGGAGAATAAGCGCTTGTTAAAATAGATTGTACAAGAGTAGAGAAAGTCATGTGAGTGCAACACATCAGATTTTTCTTATTCCAACCTCTTCAACACCTAGCAATCTATTCTTGCATTTTCTCATCCGTTTCTCCATTTCTATCACAATTGTTCCTTTTGGAGTTCTTTTATTAGGTTCTTAAAAACTTATCTTCATATTTTAACATACGGATTTGTTAACGGAATGTATGCAGTTGAAACCTTGCCAGTACTGTTTTCAGTGACTATGATTTTATCTAGGTTTTCCTCATTTCTCATAACTGGTAAATGCTGGGGAGGTACACTACTGTCCATTCCAAACCAGAGCGCCTTTCACTGAAAACAAACTCCTTGTATTATCCGCGCGAAAGTAGTTCGGAATCCCCGCCCATAATGGCTGCTTGTTCCCCTCCCACGTGCTTGTTGAACACTATTTAATGTATAAAAAGGCGCCTTGCGTGAGAATCATAGTTCAAAATGCAACCTGAGGTAACAATAGATTTTATAAGTATGCGGCAATGAACATTTTACTTACGTTAATCACAATCCTTGGGCAAAAGTGCAACACCCAAATCCGAATCCTCCGAAGATGACTCAGCTGTCATATCAGAATCAGAGCTACTCTCCAAAATAATGACAAGCTTATCCAATTCCACAGCACTGTCGCACTTAAAACAAGTTCCCACATTTTATCCTCTTCTATGTTGTATTATGTCTGTTTATATTCCCTGCTAGCTTTCGTTACACTTCTCACTGAAACGCCTGTAAAATCCGATATTAGTTTCCTAATATGCAATAATGCAAGTGTCGGGTATTTTTGTAATAGTGAGTTGAATATATGAAGTATTGTTTGTTTTAGCCACTTTTTAACTGTTTCCCGCTTCTGTGTTTGAACAGCTTATTCGCAGTACACGCACCTTCCTCTGCCATTTAAAGTCAAATACCAACTGACTAAATCACAATATTTGACCTGAGCTGAGCATATGTGTGTTAGTGTATTATGAGTGACTGTTCGCTTATCATACATCATGTGTTACGCAAAGTGTTTATTATACTCGGATAACACCTCTGGGAATTCATTGCTGCATTTCTTGTGTATGTAAGAGAGTGGCAGTCGTGCATTTGGTTGGTATTAACAAGCAAGATTCTCTCGGTGTTAGCGCAATAGCAGATGAAAATCATATTTTGTAATCTCTTAACAGCTAGTATATACCCATTACCTTTAACAACGAGTTTTTATGATAACCACAATAAAATGTGCAGTTCTATACCTTTTCTGCTCTAATATTTCATAATACAATACATGTATTAAGGAATTATTTACGTTGGCGTAAGAGTATATTCTTGGGTTCGTGACAAGCCGAAGCACGTGCTTCTGTTTACATAAGAGGGAACTCTGGTTTGGAATGGACAGTAGTCTTGAACTTGGAACATTATCACTTAATTTAATTTATTATCAGTGTTCACTGCGTAGTACGAAAGTATTTTATGCAATAGTCATTGCATCCCTTCCTTCTTTTCTCTTCCTCGTTCTTCAATTTCGGATAAACAATTTTACTTTCTATAAAAACTATGTAGAGGTTTCATCAAAAATACAGGTTTTAAGACATACTGTACCCTAAGAACTACATTTAGAAAAGGTTTTTGTTATATCCGCGCTTATTTTTCTATCTACTTCATTTTAATCCAGATAAACCGTTGCAGAAACAGCTAATTACAGTTTCGTTATATACAAAGGGAACAGTGAGAGACAAATATTTAAGAACTGGAGGCTATACGCTGGCCTTAAAACTCCATACTGTTTCCATGCAATCATGAGAAACAAATGAAAGTTGACAAGACTTAAGGAGAATGACAAACAAACGAACAATTCGAAGGTTCAATAATGGATATCTCAGAAAGAGAAATACTTACTTGAAATAAATTATGTGTTTTAAAGAGATCTTCATTTTTTTGTGGAATACGTTTTCGTCTATCGCTTAACGTTTACAGTTACACAAGTTTATACAAAATCTCTTCCAAATGAAGAGGACTTTAAAGGCTATTTCCAGAAAGTTCAACATAAACATTTTATTTGTCATATCTTTCATACATAGTATTGGAATGAAAATCGTTAGAACAACTTTTTAGAAAATAAAAAAATTTAAAAATTTTCCATGTAAAGGGTAGTTTCGGTTGGGGAGATTTTCTTGAAAATCGTTGTGTCGCAGGACACACCTATATTACACTCTTTGATGTAAAGGGTGTAATATAGGTTATTTATTTAACAGTTTACGTAAATATAGATAAGTAATATCGGCTTTTAAGCAAAACTTTATTTGGAACGTTTTCTGAGAAGAAAATAAACTACTCTTCAAAGTAGAGACCATCAAATTCTATAGTCTTTAGCAACTTTCAGCGAGATGCAGCGACGGTACCAGTCTCTGGTTTTCGATGCAAAGAATTTGGTGAGACCCACTTGCACAGCTTCAGTGTTTGCGAAATTTCTTCCGCTAAGAAATGGGTCGTGGAATGAAATAGATGCTAAGGTCAGGGATGTATGGTGGATGTGTAACAGCTCGACTCCTTGCAATTCCTGAATTTTTGTCATGGCTGTTCGTGCAGTATGGTGTGTTGCATTGTCCTGCTGAAAAGAGAACTCTGTGTCGGTTAACTAATGCTGGGTATTTCCGTCTCAAAATTTCATGAACTCGTTCCAGTTGTTGAGCATAACGATCTGCATTGACTGCACGCCCGTTTGAAACAAATTCCCAGTGATTCACTCTTTCAAAGTTTCGCCAGATACACAGCAGAACTGATTTATTTTAACGATGATTTGGCAGGTTGATGGGAACTGAGCCACTGTTTCGAGGCGTCAGGATTGCGGTAAAATGCGGTTGCGCATTTTTCATCGCGTGTGACAATTCTCCTGATAAGTCTATCATCCATGCGATTACCGATAAGTTGACGGTAGATATCCACTTTACGCTGAACCTATTGAGGTGTCAATTCATGGGATACAGATCTACAGCTTCTATTGATTTTCCAAGTTTCTTAATCTGGCAATATGCGGTATACTCGTGTTAGGAGCATAACTAGGAGTATGTCCGATATATTAATATATGAACTATGGTGGTTATCTTGTGTTTTGGTTGTTACTATTACATTTTTTATGATGTTATTATACTCTTTGCCACGGCTGCTGTTGTTTGGGTTTTTGGGTAGAGCATGTTTAACTTTTCAGGATGTGGTACGGGAAGGAAGGTAAGAAGTAACAACTCTAACAAAAGATTAAATCGTGGAAGAACACAATGCTTTAATGCCACACGCTACACAATTACTTTATTTAGTTGGAGTTGTAGAACGGTCGCTGAGCAATCAAGTATTTTTATAAGTGATCTAGAAATAATGGTAGTATTTATCGCCCGTTCCTAAACTATACTTGCTTTCCCTTCTCATTTATTTAACTTTTAAATTGTTAACATTTCAACGTTCCCATACATGATGAGAAGTAAGTAATAACGCCTGCTTTTGAGAGCTTACATGTATGTTATTCACATCGCAGCACTTTATACGCAATAGCCTTGGCTGATGGGGATGCAATAACTAGCATTGCTGCACTTAAATATTTTAAACATATTCTTTCTTACAACCTTATTGGCTGTCTTAGTTCAGCTTGGAACCTTCTAGAAGACTTACCAGGCTATTGTTCGTTGTTTCCAAACATGTGACCTCTCTACAAAGATATGTTGTGTTCGCTTGCCACATTTTCCCTTGCACAAAGACTCAAGGTCCTGCTTTTATGACTTACCCTTACAGGTCCTTTTTGTCTGGGCCCATATTCTAACAAAAACATGTTTTTCGGCTTTTAACAAGGGTGCCACAGTTCCAGCTAAACTCTTGCACATACATACAACTTATGCTTATTAATATTATTTTATATTATAATTTACACTAATATATACATGATCTATATAACCATAGTTACTGTCTCAAATATATGATATCTTTTGATGGACCAAGCTCTTCTGACAGCTTACGAGTACCTTTTTGCGGATTTTCTTTCAAAACTGTGCGTGTATTCTCAATATCAAATAAATCAGGTCTTCCACAACGTGGAAAATCTTTAGGGGTTTCTTCTCAGTGTTGAAACGTTGGAACCATCATTATGCCACACACTCAATAACGACACCTTCTCCTTCCAATTCACATATTTTTTGACCCGCGGTAGCAGCTTTTTAATCTTGTTTCCAGTTTGTAACTTCCATTTAGTGATTGTGTATTAACAGCTGACGACTGACACATTCTCGCAATTTACGCAATACTAGCCATGCATTCTGTAAATAATATCGACTAACCAAAGAAAACTAATTCTATCTTATAAAATACCAAACATAAAAACCAACATTACTTATGGGACAATATTATATTTATGCTAATGGAGGAAGAAGCTAGGAGGAGACGAAATGTTAGTAAACTAAGAAAAGTAATAATGAATGCGATTATTATTCAAGTAAAATGAGTATTAGTAAGGCAGCAAAAGAAACAGCTAAGGCTACCCGGGGGTTGAGAAACAGTAGGTATAGAATAAAAAATCTGATGTGTTACACTCACATAACTTTCCCTACTCTTGTACAACCTAATTTTACAAACGCCTATTCTCCATATGCTTCATGCTAATCGAGATATCGAGATGTCAATCTTATTGGTAATTTTCTTGTAGATGCAAGGAAAATATGGTAGCTTTTAAGCGATAGTCTAATATTTTAACGCTGGTTGCTATGTGACGCATTCCATTCTCTTTGCATGTCCAGGACATAAAAAAATGAATAACGCATTTGAGAAAAAGTATAAGTATTGGAAAATTTAAGGAAATAACAAGCAATATCTCGAAAACGGTTCACTCAACAAAAGAAATGTATATGACATAAGTTGTGTACTTTAACGCGATCTACATTTTTTGTGTAGTAAAATTTTGTCTATCTCTTATGGTTTACCAGTTATGCAAAAGTCGTTCACAATGAAGAATACTTTTGGAGACATTCCCAGAAAATTCGAGATATACATTTCATTTCTCATGACATTACCCTAAACATATGATATTTTCATCAAAATCGTTAGAGCCATTTTTGAGAAAATTAAAATTTTCGAAAAATGTTCCATGTAAAGGGTAGTCTGGGGTGGGGGGATTTTCTTGAAAACCTTCGTGTCGCATCTCTGGAAGATACTGAACCTAAATACCAAGTTTGGTGCTTATCCGATTGTTCGTTTTTGAGTTATGCTGTTCACAGACACACACACAGACACACACACAGACACACACACGGACATGTTTCCAAAAATGCTTTTTTTGGATTCAGGAGGTCTCAAAACGTGTATTTCCGGTGAAATCTCGGTATCGAATTTTTGGGTGGAATGCAATACTTCCCCTACTTACTATACGTAGTAGAGAAAGTAAAAATAAAAAATCTGATGTGTTACACTCACATGACTTTCTCTACTCTTGTACAATCTAATTTTACAAACGCTTATTCTCCATATGGTTCATGTTATTCGAGATTTCGAGATGTCAATCTTATTGGTAATTTTCTTGTAGATGCAAGGGAAATATGGTAGCTTTTAAGCGATAGTCAAATATTTTAACGCTGGTTGCTATGTGGCGCATTCCATTCTCTTTGCATGTCCAGGACATAAAAAAAATGAATAACGAATGTGAGAAAAAGTATAAGTATTGTAAAATTTAAGGAAATAACAAGCAATATCTCTAAAACGGTTCACTCAACAAAAGAAATGTATATGACATAAGTTGTGTATTTTAACGCGATCTACATTTTTTGTGTAGTAAAATTTTGTCTATCTCTTATGGTTTACCAGTTATGCAAAAGTCGTTCACAATGAAGAATACTTTTGGAGACATTCCCAGAAAATTCGAGATATACATTTCATTTCTCATGACATTATCTTAAACATATGATATTTTCATCAAAATCGTTAGAGCCATTTTTGAGAAAATTAAAATTTTCGAAAAATCTTCCATGTAAAGGGTAGTCTGGGGTGGGGGAATTTTCTTGAAAACCTTCGTGTCGCATCTCTGGAAGATACTGAACCTAAATATCAAGTTTGGTGCTTATCCGACTGTTCGATTTTGAGTTATGCTGTTCACAGACACACACACAGACACACACACAGACACACACACACACAGACACACACACACAGACACACACACGGACATGTTTCCAAAAATGCTTTTTTTGGATTCAGGAGGTCTCAAAACATGTATTTCCGGTGAAATCTCGGTATCGAATTTTTGGGTGGAATGCAATACTTCCCCTACTTACTATACGTAGTAGAGAAAGTAAAAATGACAGGACTTATAAGCATCCATAAAAAAATGCAAAATGTAATAGGAGAAACAAAAACACGTTAGGTTAACGGAATATAATAGAATAGGCAAAGGTGAATGCGGCGCATCGTTAATTCCTCGTTGTTTGAAAACATTCCACCCACGTTGAATGCGAGAATAAACAATGATGACACCTTATGAAATTATAGCTTTTCTTATTTTATATCCCCATTTGTCTTTGCTAATATATATATTTTATGCATGTAAAATCATTTTCGAAATATAAAAATACAAAGAGGATACCCAAAGTGCAGGTGAAAATTAAATGTCTTAGATTTGCCTTCAACAGCAGTGCAGATATTTCACTATTTGGTGATGTATCATTCACATGATGAATTAAATTGTTAAATAAATCGCAGTTGGGCGTATAATTTGCGAGCGTGTGTAAAGTTCATATGGCAACATTGCGAAGAGTTATGGAGTTGATTTAGTTAAACATTTTAGTAAACATTTATGGTTATGGAGGGAGAGTTTAGGAAGAGACGAAATGTCGTAAACTAAGAAGAAATGAAAAATAATAATGAATCTGTTTAGACTGATTTTAAAGTAAAGTCAGTATTAGTAAGGCACTAAAAGAAATAGCTGGGGCTACCCAGGTATAAACAGTAGTGTGTAGGATAAAAATGGAAGGAATGAAAGGACACTAACGACCCATATAAACCAATACAAAAATTAATGGAATAGCGTGACGCACCGCTTAGCACTTGCTGTTTGAAAACATTCCACCTAGTTTGTGATTGACTTTGGCCTTACAATTGCTTTATACACTATTGATCAAAAGTATCCGGACACCCCCACAAACATATGTTTTTCATCTTAGGTGCATTGTGCTGCCACCTACTGCCTGGTACTCACTATCCGCGACCTCAATAGTCATTAGACATCGTGTTACAGCAGAATGGGACGCTCCGTGGAACTCACGGACTTCGAACGTGGTCAGGTGATTGGGTGTCACTTGTGTCAGAAGTCTGTACGCGAGATTTCCACAGTCCTAAACATCCCTAGGTCCACTGTTTCTGATGTGATTGTGAAGTGGAAACGCGAAGGGCATATACAGCACAAAAGCGTACAGGCCGACCTCGTCTGTTGACTGGCCGACATTTAAAGAGGGTCGTAAAGAGTAATAGGCAGACATCTATCCAGACCATCACACAGGAATTCCAAACTGCATCAGGATCCACTCCAAGTACTATGATAGTTAGGCGTGAGGTGAGAAACCTTGGATTCCATGGTCGAGCGGCTGCTCATAAGCCACACATCACGCAGCAAAATGGCAAACGACGCCTTGCTTGGTGTAAGGAGAGTCAACATTACACGATTGAACAGTGGAAAAACGTTGTGTGGATTGACGAATCACGGTACACAATGTGGCGATCCGATGGCAGGGTGTGGGTATGGCGAATGCCCGGTGAACGTCATCTGCAGCGTGTGTAGTGCCAACAGTGAAATTCTGAGGTGGTGGTGTTATGGTGTGGTCGTGTTTTTCCTGGAGGAGGCTTGCACCCCTTGTTGTTTTGCGTGGCAGGATCATAGCGCAGACCTACATTGATAATTTAAGGACCTTCTTGCTTCTCACTGTTGAAGAGCAATTCGGGGATGGCGATTGCATCTTTCAACACGATCGAGCACCTGTTCATACTGCACGGGCTGTGGCAGAGTAGTTTCACGACAATAACATCCCTGTAATGGACTGGCCTGCACAGAGTTCTGACTTAAATCCTGTAGAACACCTTTGGGATGTTTTGGAACGCCGACTTCGTGCCAGGCCTCACCGACCTACATCGATACCTCTCCTCAGTTCCGCACTCCATGAAGAGTGGGCCGCCATTCCCCAATATACCTTCCAGCACCTGACTGAAAATATGCCTGCGAGAGTGAACGCTGTCATGAAGGATAAGGGTAGGGCAACACAATATTGACTTCCAGCATTACCGATGGAGGGCGCCACCAACTTGTTCGACATTTCCAGCCAGGTGTCCGGATACTTTTGATCACGTAGTGTATGTTGCAATGCAGATATTTCACTATTTGGTGATGTATCATTCACAAGATGGCATTAAATCGGTAGACCGATCTGAACTGGGCACCAAAGTTGCGAACGTACGTAAAGTACATGTGGCAGCAGTGCGCCCCATTTAACTTGTACTGTCTTTTAAGCGTGAGACGCGATATAAAATCTCGGAAATAGAAAATATGCGACTTTATCACTTATTTTCAAATTTATTCTCGATTCAGTTATAAATCACTTACCAACCTGATCTCGCAATATATTATTACATGTTATTAAGTAAATATTCAGTTAAGTTTTGATCGAACTGAAATTTCCATGGAATTATAAGGTGTTTCAAATAATTTAAGTCTACAGTAATTGGTAGACAACCTTTTCCTCCCCAACTACAACAGAGATATGTAACACTTGTTATTCAGTTCAATTCCTTTTGAGTCCATCGTTTCTTCCGCTAGCCAGTCTCGTGAAATATAACTGATCGTTCTTGTTTTGGCCAACTTTTGTATTTTTTCTGTTTCCCTCCTGCTTCCTTTGACCCAATTCCCGTTGCTATTTCTCTTCCGCGCGCACGAGCGGAACAACTGCCTTGTGCATCTTGGTGAAAAACTGCGCTGTACATGATTTAACACAAACAAAACGCAAACCGTGCTGAGTAGCAACATCTATCGGGGAAGTTGATCGCCACCTGCAGAGACAGAAACAAAAGAGGCCTAGCTAATAAATCTCCGCTCGCACTCTGTGTACGACAGTACAATGGCAAGGAATCGGAAGTTGCTGGGAAGGCGGTAGGCATTGCTTTCAAGCAGAGGCGTGATCAACAAAGATTTGCTGCAGTGTATTTGATAGCACTTCCACATAAATGCCCTGCGTTCATACAATGATGCGTACACTATTAAAATGTCTGATGCGTCATATTTACATAGCGGGTATACAAATTATTCTCACGAAAGTTTATTTTCCTATCAACTTCATTTTAATCGAGATAAGCCTTTCCGGGAATATCATTACCCATTTCGTTATAGTTACAAAAACAGCAGCGATAGTCAAATGTTTAAGAACTGGACGCTAAATGCCGGCCTTAAAATTCCATGCTGTTTCCATGACGTTGCCAGAAACAACTGAAAATCGATCTGACTTTAAAAGAATGGCTAAGTATTGAACAATTCGAATCATTAATAACGGATATCTTGGAAATGGCTCGTGCCACAAAGAAGTTATTTAAAATAAATTGTGTTTTAAAGAGATCTACCTTTTTTTTGTGCAATACGTTTTTCTCTATCACTTAATGTTCATTAGTTATACAATAATGTACAAACTTTCCTGCAAATGAAGGGGGCTTCATAGGCTACTCCCAGAAAAATTCAAGATATACGTTTTATTTGACATATACATACCTTTAATATATGGTATTTTAATCAAAATTCTTAGCCATTTTTTAGAAAATAAAAAATTTCAAAAAATGTTCCCTGTAAAAGGTAGTTGGTGTGGAAGGATTTTATTGAAAACCTTCATATCGCACTTTAAAGATATTGAACTGAAATACCAAGTTAGTTATTTATCCGAATTTTCGTTTTTGAGTTTTGAATTCATACACACCGACACAGACATCGAATTTTTGGGTGAATTCCTCTACTTAGTATCGTCTTATAGAAAGTAAAAAATATATGTTATATTTACACGGTTCTCTCTATACACTATAATAAAGCCTTCTAAAATTAAAGATGCAATGGTATAAATTGCCAAAAATTACTTTTCTTTTGTCCATTGTTATTAATTGAAATCTTAAGCTCTCTTCACATAAGCTCCAAGAATTTTGATTAAAATATCATATATTTAAAATATTTTATGACAAATAAAATGTATATCTTGAATTTCTTGGGAATGTCCCCAAAAATCCTCTTGTTTTTGAATGACTTTTGCATAACTGGTAAACCGTACGAGATAGACAAAATTTTACTACACAAAAAATCTAGATCTCATTAAAACAAACAATTTATCATATACATTTTTTTGTGTAGTGAACCATTTCCGTGATACTCCTTGTTATTTGTTTGAATAATTGTACTTTTTCTCAAATGGGAATTCGTTATTCGTGTTTTTTATGTCCTGTACATTCAAAGAGAATGGAATGCTCCACATAGCAACCAGCACTTAAAATATTTGACTATCGCTTAAAGCCTACCATATTCACCTTGCACCTACAAGAAAATCAATAATAAGATAGTTTCTACAAATCTTAATTAATATCAAGTAGATGGAGAATAAGCGTTTGTCATGTGAGTATAACACATTAAATTTCATTATGAAATTAACCAAAAAATTGCAGGTATAACTATTAACCATTATATCCAATATTCTATCTCAGATTAAGCCATAAGTCAGTGAAAAAGTTTAATCTTTTCTGTAAACATTTCATAGACTTCTTATTAAAACTATAGAATTTCTTTCCGCACGTGAATACATACTTTAAAGTGGATAATGGTATACATGAAGGATATGTTTAATAAATACAAGTATCTCAGGAGAAGATAAAAATGAAACGCCCAAATAAAGAAACGAGTTGATATAGGGTGGGAAGAGAGTCAAGAACGAGCTTAACGCCACTGCAGTGCAATACATAAAATCTCCCAAGATGCCACAACAATAGAGCAGAGGGTGTGTTACAGATGAAACAATTACTCTCTTTTCGGCCAGAAGAAAATATATCACTTTTACCGCGCTTCTCAATTTTATTCCTTCCCTACGTCTCGTACAGGAAGAAAAAGGCGATCTGTTTCCAAAGGCCATTTATTCCTCACTTGTTATTGCACCCTATCGTTCCAAACCAACCCCTTCACTTTCTCTTGATGGAGTGTGAACTGGGGAAGAAATGTCTCGAAGTTGGCAGAATGCCACGCATCGTTACCTCAACCCTGTTGCTCTGTCGCTTACGGTGATGACGCGGTAATCGTGAACTGTCAACTGATGCCAAAGCGAATGGTACCGCTCAAGCATCATCTGCATTTAAAATACAGTAAAACTTGTTCAAGACGGAAGTGACATCATCCTGAATGTTTTCCGATTTGGCGAGGTTTCGTATTATTCAGATATTCCGGATGTGTTTTCCTATGCATAGGTTTAAGCTAAACCACAAACACCAGTCTACAGTTTCAATACCACGCATTCTATTAAATTCCACTCACCTTCTACATATGTGGTTTTATATCCCCTACTTAATCCAATATTTATTAGATACGAGGGCTGCCCAGAAGTAACCGACCTAAAAAAGAAAACACAAAAATGTTGAGAAAAAACATCTTTATTTCTCTACATAGTCTCATTTCATCTCATTACACTTTTCCCAGCGATGTTCAATAGCTTGTTTATTGTGAGAACCGTCGAGTTCTGCAAAATAGCCATCAACTTCATTCTTAGTAAATCTTTTACCACTAAGCCATTTCTTCCACTTCGTAAACAGAAAATAATCACAGGGAGTTATGTATTGCGAATAGGGTTCATGAGGAAGCAATTCTAACTTTAACTCGTTAATTTTGGCCATGGCGATAATAAATGTGTGAACTGGTGCATTGTCTTGATGAAACAGAACCTTCTTTTTCGCTAAATGCGGCCGTTTTTGCTTGATTTCATCTTTCAAACATTGCAAAAAGTTTGCATAATACTCCCATTGATTGCTTTTCCTTTTTGAAGATAATCAATGAGAATTATTCCATGCACAACCCAAAAAACTGACGCCATGACCTTGCCTGCAGATGGAACTGTCTTCGCCTTCTTTGGAGCCGATTGTCCCCTTCCAATCCACTGTTTTGATTGTTCCATAGTTTCAGGTGTGAAGTGATGGCCCCATGTTTCATCCATGGTTATGAATCGATACAAAATCTCGGCTTTATTGCAGCGAAACATCGCCAAACACTCGACTGCAGCATCCTCACGATGCTGCTATTGTTCCATTTTGAGTAAACGCGGCACCCATCTTGCGCAAAGCTTTCTCATATTTAAATTTTCAGGTAGTATGCTATGTACAGCACTTTTTGAAATGTCTACAATGTCTGCTAGATCGCGCACTTTCAGTTCTCGGTCATCCAATAAGATTTTGTGGATTTTCTTCACAATTTCTGGGCTTGGTCACCTCATTTGGTCGACCACTGTAGAATTGCGCGACGTGTAACCCGTGAATGATTGTATTAAACTGTGCAATACTTGTCTCTGGCTTTAGAATTTATACTCCCTCACCCTGATATGCCTAAAGATTATAACAGAGCTGCTATTGGTTAATAAAGCGCGCCAACATTAGCGTCTATTTTTATATCCAATCAAAATTACGAACACATATGCTCTAGGAAGATATTCCCTCCATTTCTAAAGAAAAGCGCGCTATTCTGATGTCATTTGTTTGTCTCTTCTAATTGATAAACAACTCACCCCCTCGCTCATTGTTACCCGCTCCTATTGTCAGTTTCAGTGAGGCCATGTAAACTTATTTCCTAACAATGCTTATAAATAACAAACATCTCAAATCATTGTCATACAATAATGTTAATTTACACTACAATCACTCTGGCATTTACAGTGTTGTGATATAAAATACTGCCTCAACCTTTCAAATGAAAGTATTTTTATCACATAACGATGGCCAATTTTATCCATGTTTACAAATTCGCTGACAGAGTTCACTATTAATTGTTGCCAAACAATAACTAAAGAACGTAGCAACGCTTCAGCTTTATAACGGAGGTACTTTCTACCGCACTCATTTCTTTGAAACAACAACCGCTATGTATAAGTCGGGTCGGGTACTTCTTGGACTGCCCTCGTATTTTACCGAGTGAGGTATCACCGAGATAAAGCCACTCCAATTCGGGAGGTTTCGGGTTCGATCCCCAGGGACAACCCACTCCGACAAATGGGTTTTTCGTGGTTTCTCTTCTAAAATGATTTCCTGTACCCGTCATCTCCTCCATTGTCATTCGTTTTCAGGGTTGTAGGACCAGGTGACGGTGTTCAGCGGGTTGCGTCTGGGCGGTGGATATGCGTTGCGGGACTGCTAGTTAGGATCCCGCTTCCGTGTGGGGGACCGCCAGGGGTCTGAAAGCTTGTGGGTGGGTCCCGGCGCCGTCCGATGCGTTTGATCTGGAAACGTCAGGGACCGTTGCTTGCGACCGTTGGCATGCGGATTTGGTCATCCTTCCTTACAGGGTCATGGTAGATGTGCCATAGTCTGTGCCATTACCTTTTATGTAAGTTTTTATATGTATATATATTTTTTTTGTGGTGTATGAGTAGCTATTGTCATAACATACACATTTTAGCGTCGCATTGTCGTAGTATTGGGGTTATGCGTTATTTCTTTCGGCTTGTTGGAATTTCCGTCTGGTATGACACTAGCCAGCTCTAGCTAGCGCGCCTAGCAAGGGTTGGAGAGGGGGATAGATGTTAACGTTACCGCTTTTTGTGTTTGAGCGTCACTTGTTGAATAATTGTGTAAGAAGTAGGTTGCGTGTGCGAGGCATCTCCCCTCAATCCTTTACTCCCTGTGTGTAATGTAGGGCCACTAATAATAAACCATAGGTAATGTGAATGAAGTGAAATTTGTGTATAATTTGTTAAAAAGAACACGCCTTCATCGAAATGTAGTCACCAAGGTCCAGGTCCTCACGCAGGTTCTGTGCTACGTTTCCCCCATGTGCGTGTTGGGGTGATTAAAATTTAACAGTTGCTGGGAAAAGTTTTGTCTTCACCCCAACAATATGTAGTTTTATATCCACTACATAATCCAAAATTTATTTTATATATTATACCGAACGAAATGTCTCCGCGGTAACGTGCACAAATCCCATTCGGGAGGTCCAGAGTATGATTCCCGGCAACCACCCACTTTGACTAATTTGTTTTTTCGCGGTTTCCCCGGTACGGTAGGCGAATTCTGGGGTAGTTCCGCTTCTACCACGATTTCTTGTCCCGCATTTCCTGCACGTATCATCTCCTTCATTGTCGTCTGTTTCAAGTTTGTAGGACCAGGCGATGGTGTTCGACGGGTTGTGTCTCGTAGGCGGATATGCGTTGCTGAACTGCTCAGTTGGGACCCGCCTCCATATGGGCCAAAGGTCTAGAAGCTTGTGGATGGGCGCGGGTGCCTACGGATGTGTTCGATCTGAAAATCTCAGGGACCCTGGCCATGCTTGCGCCCATTGGCTTGCGAATTTGGTCGCCCTTCGGGAGACCTGCATTCCTGGGTAATGGTAGAAGCAAAAATGGCTGTTGCTGACTGCTTACTATGCCCTACCCCGGTTGTGGGGACTCTTCCGTACGTCCATACCTTTACCTTTTATGTGATCAAAAGTATCCGGACACCCCCACAAACATACGTTTTTCATCTTAGTTGCATTGTACTACCACCTACAGCCTGATACCCATTATCCGCGACCTCAGTAGTCATTAGACATCGTGAAACAGCAGAATGGGACGATCCGTGGAACTCAAGGACTTCGAACGTGGTCAGGTGATTGGGCGTCACTTGTGTCAGAAGTCTGTACGCGAGATTTCCACACTCCTAAACGTCCCCAGGTCCACTATTTCTGATGTGATAGTGAAGTGGAAACGTGAAGGTACATGTACAGCACAAAAGCGTACAGGCCGACCTCGTCTGTTGACTGACAGAGACCGGCGACATTTGAAGAGGATCGTAAAGAGTAATAGGCAGACATCTATCCAGACCATCACACAGGAATTCTAAACTGCATCAGGATCCACTCCAAGTAATATGACAGTTACGCGTGAGGTGAGAAACCTTGGATTCCATGGTCGAGCGACTGCTCATAAGCCACACATCACGCAGGAAAATGCCAAACGACGCCTCGCTTGGCGTAAGGAGCGTAAACATTCCACGATTGAACAGTGGCAAAACGTTGTGTGGAGTGACGAATCACGGCACACAATGTGGCGATCCGATGGCAGGGTGTGGGTATGGCGAATGCCCGGTGAACGTCATCTGCCAGCGTGTGTATTGCCAACAGTAAAATTCGGAGCTAGTGGTGTTATGGTGTGGTCGTGTTTTACCTGGAGGGGTCTTACACCCCTTGTTATTTTGTGTGGCACGATCACAGCACAGCCTACATTGATATTTTAAGCATATTCTCTCTTCCCAAAGAGCAATTCGGGGACGGCGATTGCATCTATCAACACGATCGAGCACCTGTTCATACTGCACGGACTGTGGTGGAGTGGTTACACAACAATAACATCCCTGTAAGGGACTGGCCTGCACAGAGTCCTGACTTGAATCCTATAGAACACCTTTGGGATGTTTGGAACGCCGACTTCGTGTCAGGCCTCACCGACCTACATCGATGCCTCTCTTCAGTTCCCCACTCCGTGAAGAATGGGCTGCCATTCCCCAAGAACCCTTCCAGCACCTGCTTGAAAGTATGCCTGCGAGAGTGAATGCTGTCATCTAGGCTAAGGGTGGGCCAACACCATACTGACTTCCAGAATTACCGATGGAGGGCGCCATGAACTTGTACGTCATTTTCAGCCAGGTGTCTGGATACTTTCGATGACGTAGAGTATATATATACACATATATATATATATATATATGTGTGTGTCTGTGTATAATTCGTCTTTTTGTCCTTTCACCAACATACTCATCACAACACTAACTTAGTGACTTTAAAATCATACATATATGAGAAACCTTCACATGTTTACACGTGAAACCGTAATTATTTACAGGAAGATATAATTAAACAAAAGATGATAGTAAATTAGAAAAATGATTGGAAACTGATCAATGTATAATGTAATAACATTGAGTTGAAAGATTTGTCTAGAAAAAGGTCAGTAGTGGGTCATGTTAAGGAAAGTCATTAGTAACAGACGAGTAGCGAACGCCTTAGCACAAAGATTCCTGGAAAGCGGTTAAAAGGCGAGTTCGCTACGTTTCCAACTCACGTAGGCAGGAATTATGTAAATTATAAAAGGAATTAAATATTAACAGTGTGAGGTACGCATTAGTAGAATATTAAGATTGGGCCGAGTGAATAGGAACGTTGGTAGGGGTAGTGATATGTAGGCGGAGCTTAAGTTAAGAAAAGGGGTGCATTCTAAATCAGACTTACTTAGTTTTTACTTTATCTACTACGTATAGTAAGTAGGGGAAGTATTGCAATCCACTCAAAATATTTATGTCGGAAATGTATGTTTTGAGGTTCCCTGATCAAACAAAGCATCTTTATAAAAACATCCGTATTTGTGTGTCTGAACAGCATAACTCTAAAACGAAAATCGGATAAGTATTAAATTTGGTATTTAAGTTCATCA